>LR738709.1:688903931-688922916 GCA_902687465.1 Secale cereale | reverse complement strand
TATATAAGCCCCCATCGTTGTCACCGCCACGCTCATCCCCAAGCCCCTCTGCACAACTTTTAGTGATCGTGATCTCAGGTGAAGAGCTGAAGGCGAAGGGAACTGGCAGAGAGTAAAACGGCGAGTGATCTGCCCATGGGCAACTGCCATGACTTCTCTCTCATAACTTGGTCTGAAAGTGTGTATTTAGCTAAGTCAACGATTTTTTGTTTGTTTAGGAATTAGAGTATAGACGATCACATACATGCCCACACACTCATTCTACCTGTATAAGCATCTCTGGGAGGCCGAGACGTCTCGAGATTGATTAATTCACCATAGACGCGTCGTAGTTGATGGACACACCATATCGCTGAAAGGGTAGAATCCTGAAATAAACCAAGGAAAGTGCGACAAACCATGCTAACTGGCACCATGTATACATATATCAAAGACGGTCTGTGCAACATGTATACATATGGTATACAAAACCATCTCTTCGGCTATTTAGGGATTAATGTCCCGTGTATATATATGATGCCGGGTAGGAGTAAAGAAACTGCATGCAACGGATCGGGGCCACCGGGGCTCTTCCTCTTAGAGCCGGCAATTTTGACGTCGCCGTCCGCCTGGACCATCGCCTCCCGCAACACCTTCCTCGCAAAACGCCCTCTCGCCATCATCGTCGTGGCCACCGTGGCTTCTCTCTTGTGATCCCATTGTCGGCCAGCCGGCTCAGCCGCCAGGAAAGCCGAGGAGAGAAGCAAGACCACGCACACCACCAGCACCACACCACGGAGTACGCAAGCTTTGGCCATGCGGATGCAAGCTCCGGAACTTGTACCCGCAAGCGAGTGATCTGCTCAACGCAAATGCCACGGCAGCCCTGCAAGTGATCAGCAGATCGACGCCCGATATCTCGATGCCTGGGTTGAATGCATGGGATGCCATTCCAAGTTGGAGCTGGCTGGTTTATATAGGCGTGTGCTCGAAGAGGTCGTACGAAACTGGTGTAGCACTAGAGCATAAAGCATACCAGATAGGTTGGTATCGTTGCTAGGTCGTTTTTGCGTTGTCCACTGCATTTTCCGCTGGTTCCACCAACACACCGGCCCCGGCATGCGATAAGATGGCCGGCCGGCAAACTCCCAAGTGGCGCCCGGCCGATATGGCCGGCCGGCCGGTGCTGACAAGATATTAAGAAGCGAAGATCATATCGATGCTGGTAATGGAGTAGCTAGCTAGCACTGATCGGTTGGATATACTATATGTTTGGTTTCCGCCGCATGGCCCGCGCCGACCTCCCGTACGGGCGCCGGCCCTTGCTTCGACGGAAAGCTATCTTTTTGAAGGTAAAACTCTCGCCGCTTTTATTTATTAAAAAAGTGCCGGAATCTCATCCGAAACAATACTCAAGATACAGTCTGGTGGTGATGAGAGCCATACAGAATTAAGTTCATCTCCCATTCCCACCTTAGCTAATCTATCAGCGGCGGCGTTAGCACTCCTGCTAACCCACGAGACTCTGAATTCATCAAACATCTTCAGCCTCGCCTTGACTTCTTCAACAAGAGGACCTGCGGCAGAGAGATTCTTTTCATGATTATTAAGCATAGCTACTACCCCTGCCGAGTCACACTCCAGGTGGAGCTTGTGAACTCCAACACTTGTCGCTAGCTCGATCGCCTTCTTGCACGCCAGGAGTTCCACCATCTCCGGATCTGACGCTAGCAACACGACTTGGCATGATGCCGCTCGGAACGCACCAGCGTGGTCGCGCAAGACGGCGCCAACGCCTCCCTTCTCCAAGTGCTTCGACATCGCCCCGTCTGAGTTTGCTTTGATCCAGCCCCGATCCGGCGGTTCCCACACAGCCCTTGGACACGGTATCTTCATCGTTTCTTCCTTCTTATGAATCTCCTCCCATTCTTTAAAAAGAGCAGCTACTGTAGCTGATATTTCATGTGCAGCAGTAATTTGCCGACCGTCTCGCGCCTCATTACGCGCTAACCACAGACCATACACAGCTTGTACCATGACGGACTTCTCAACATCCGGTGCTTGTGCAAACCACTCCAACAGCCAATTGGCCAACTTGCTCTGGGAATCAATATTGCATGGTGGTTTTGCCACCGAGATTCCCAACTCCGAGCAAATTTGCTTCCAGAAAACCACTGAATGCGAGCAGCCCCAGAACCGGTGATGACCTGTTTCTTCACGACCACAGGCAACACAAAAGACCCCCGCCTTGATGCGACGCCGTAGCAATTCGGCTCCCGTTGCCAGGCCGTTCTTCATCAGCCGCCACATATGGATTTTTGCCTTCCCTGGGGCCGATGTATCCCACAATGACAGCCAGCCACGGTGGGTGAGAACAGCCGAGGAAGGTCCCGTCTGGCCCCGTTTTGCAGCATTCATGGCCATTTTCAGGTGGTACGCTGATTTGACATTGAAGATTCCGTTTTTTGTATGATTCCATGCAATATAATCCTGAACTCCCGATCCTCCTACCACTATCTGCTTGATATCATTAGCGTCATCTGATGAGAACATAGCTTGGAGTTTTGCTTCGTCCCATGTGTCACCATTGTCATTCAACAGATCAGCAACTTTCTGAATACCTGGTATGAAGACTGCGCCCAGTGGCAGCAGACTCCCCTGTCGCGGGATCCAGGGATCGTGGTGTATGTTCACCGTCGTTCCATCTCCAATGCGCCAGACTACACCCTCCCGAAGCAGGTCTCTCCCATGCAAAATACTCCTGAATGTGTATGATCCCCCCGAAGGGCATGTCGCATTCATGATAGATGTATTGGAAAAATATCTTGCTCGAAGAACTCTGGCACATAATGACATAGGCGACTGCAAGATCCTCCACGCCTGTTTTGCCAGTAGGGCTTGATTGAAAGCTTCCGGGTCACGGAAACCCATGCCACCCGTCCGTTTTGATTGGCACATCTTATCCCAAGCAATCCAATGCACTTTCCTCTCACCGTTCATTCCACCCCACCAAAATTTTGAAGAAATTGAAGTCAAGTTCCGGCACATCTTCTTCGAGAGGTGAAAACAACTCATTGTGAGAGTTGGTGTAGCTTGCAGGACAGATTTAACAAGCACTTCCCGGGCCTTCTTTGACAGCCCTTGTCCCTTCCATCCCGTTACCTTCCCCTTAGAGCATTCCGTCACATACTTAAACGTTCCATCCTTGGACTTCCCCACCACCGTTGGCAGGCCCAAATATCTCTCGCTAAGAGCTTCTTGTTCAATGCCAAGCGTTTGCTTCAGAACATCTTTCTGTTGCTGTCCACAACCTTTCCCAAAGAAGATGGACGATTTTTGCAAGTTTATTTTTTGTCCGGAAGCTGCTTCATATCTACCCAAGATGTTCTTTAGCACTTGGACATTTTCCGGGGTACCCTGCAAGAACACAATGCTGTCGTCTGCAAATAGGAGGTGCGTGATTTGGGGGCCAGTGCTCCCAAAACCGACACCTTTTATGCTGCCCTCTACTTGTGCCTTTCTCAGCATCGCTGAAAACCCCTCTACACAGAATAAAAATAGGTATGGGGAGAGGGGGTCTCCCTGCCTGAGTCCTCTTGATGGCACAAATCCCCTAGAGAGCCCACCGTTTAGCTTCACCGTGAACCTTGCGGTAGTTACACATCTCATTACCATCCTGATCCACCCCTCCGCAAAACCATACTTAGCAAGCATTTGCTCCAAAAACATCCATTCAACTCTATCATAAGCCTTTGTCATGTCCAACTTCACTGCACATAGAGGTTTTTTCCGTTTTCGAGTCCTTATAGCATGCACACACTCATACGCCACAATCACATTATCCGTAATAATCCTTCCCGGCACAAAAGCGCTCTGTTCCTCTGAGATGAGGACCGGAAGGAAAACCTTAAGTCTGTTTGCAAGTACCTTGGCAGCAAGCTTGTATAGAACGTTACACAAACTGATTGGGCGAAACTGTGAAAGTAACTCCGGTGAGTTTACCTTCGGTATCATCACTATCGTAGTCGCATTGAACGAGTCTGGCGCTGCAACACCTCCTAGAAAGTCCTGGACCGCTCTACAAACATCTCCTTTCACCATCGGCCAGTGCCGCTGGTAGAAAAGTGCTGGCAGGCCATCAGGCCCCGGCGCTTTCGTTGGTCCCATTTGAAAAAGCGCAGCCTCAATTTCCTCATCAGTGATCCTGGCAGTTAGCTTGCTGTTCATTTCCTCCGTCACCGCGGGTAATATGTTTTCCACAAATTCATTCACACCGGTTGAACCTTCAGATGTGAAAAGAGATTCATAAAAAGCTGCAGCCATCTCCCTCATCTCTTCGTCTACCATGCATCTCGATCCATCCTCCTTCTTTAAAGCACGAACCGTATTTTTCCTTTTCCTGTGCGAGGCCCTGCCTTGGAAATATTTTGTATTCTGGTCTCCCTCAGCCAGCCACTGTACACGCGAGCGCTGTCTGTAGTACACCTCTTCCCGGGCATATATTTCTTTTAGTTGGCCTTCAAGGTCGCGTACCTCCAGTGAGGAACCTGACCCCAGCGCCCTCTCTTTTGCATCACTGAGCTGCAGTTTCAACTTAGAAATTTGTTTCCGAATCGATCCAAACACGGCCCTGCTCCACCTTTGCATATCCCCCGAGACTTGATGTATTTTGTCCCAAATCGCAGCGATGCCGGACGCCCCATTAGACGCATCAGCCCATGCAGTTGAAACCATCCGCTCGTAGTCTGCGTGCTTGGTCCATGCTTCTTCGAACCTGAAAGAGAAAGCCCCCTTCTGGCGATGTGTTGGAGCCGTCTCCAGCACATGCACAAGTAAGGCCAAATGATCAGACTCTTCCGTGATGAGGTTCTCAACGTTTGTCTCCGGAAACATCTCCAGAAAAGCGTCAGTGCACGTTGCACGGTCAAGCCGGACCTGAACATTAGCATCCCCATCTCTCCTGTTATCCCATGTGTATCTATATCCCGAGAAACCTAAGTCCGCCAAGCCACACTCCGCCAGACAATCTCTGAAGTCTTCCATTTGAGAGAAGCTCCTCATATTTCCCCCTTGTTGGTCAGATTGAAACATGGCCTCATTAAAATCGCCCACGCATAGCCAAGGGAGATTATCCTGACCCCGCAGAAAGCGTAATGCATCCCACGACTTCTTTCTCTTCTCAGTGTCTGGTTCCCCATAGAATCCAGTGATCCTAAAGGTCTTACCATCCACCTTTACTTCTGCATCCAGGAAGTATTGGCACCACGGCCTGATCGTTACCTGCACATGTTCTCGCCACCACAACGCTAGGCCCCCACTTCTTCCTACACAACTGACAGCCACCCCGCTCCTGAAACCCAAACTCCACTTCAACTTCTCCATCGCCCGTGCACCTTTTTTTGTTTCACTCAAAAAAACCACCGCTGGGTTGTGAGACCTAATCAGGTCACGGAGTTCGCCAACTGTCGAGTCCAACCCCAAGCCTCGACAGTTCCAGGCCAGAACATTCATTGCTCCCGGCGGCCCCGAGAGTCAGGGTCCGCCGATCTACTCTTGTTGTTGTCCGAGATGCGGTCAAACACCGAGGACGTCTTCTGCCTCGTGTCGCGAATGAACACATCTGTATTTCCCCTCCTGCCTGGGTCACCCTTCGCCACCCATACCTGCCTTGGCCTCCTCTTTCTTCCTTCCTCTTCATAGTTCTCACTGAAAGCTTCCCTTTGCTTCTCCCCCAAGACCTTCCTTGGCTTCCTCACATAGCGCCCTCTTGGCCTACCGTGCATACCATGCATATTGGGTTGACCCAGTGGACAAACCCGACCCTCTTGCATGTAGCGCTGTGTATATTCGGGTAGCTTTTCTTTCCCCTTCCTCTCTCTTTCTGCACCTCTCTGGTCGCTGTCAAAACTTTGAGACTGTTGGTCTAGCAGCTTAGAACGAAGATCATTTTCTCGTCTGGACTCCAGCACATCCCGAATATCACGTCCATTCGCCTTTTCATGGGTGCGCCTGTCTTTACACGGGCTCGTAACCTCCTCCCTAGAGCTACCCAGCTTATCGCCAGTGCGATGTTCAGCCGAGCGAGAGAACTCGGTGCCCAGATTCCGTTTTGTAGGTAGGTCCCTACCATTATTTTGCTGGTCACAGCCCTCAGATGCCTCCCCTGCTCGTGAGCTGCTCCTACTCTTGCCGCTGCTGGCCGCAACGCTTGCACCTCCCTCTTTGTTTGCAGCAATTTTCCCCGAGTCAAATCTCAGCCAACTACCCCACTGAGCCGTTAGTTCTACCGGGGGTTCACATATACCATGCTCATGAACCAGCCTTCCACAGTCAAAACAAAAATGGGGGATCTTCTCATAGGAAAATTCAAACCAGGTTCTCTCTATATCATCCGCCTTCTTCTTCAGAAAGAAACCTCTAACCAGTGGTTCAAACACAGAAATCTTTGTACGAATTCGGAGCTGGTTTCCTCGAGCAATCCCCTCTCTGTCCACATCTACCTTAACGGTCTCACCCAGCCAATTCCCAAGCGCCCTCCCGAAAACTTCTGTCATCTTATCAGGTGGCAGATCGGACACCCTGACCCACACATCCAAACTGTCAAAAATCATCTCTGAGGGCCGTTTGTCTCCTTCATAATCCTTCATCACCAACACCGCAAAATCATATTGCCACGGCCCATTATTGAGGACATGTCTCCAGTCCCCCTCACTACCAAATTGAACAGATATGATTTGGGGACCGATCTCCCTGAACTTCGCTTCTCGATGCAGCCCCCAAGCCCTTTGCATCGTCTTCTCTAACACAGACATCTTTAGAGGTCTCGGAGAGCAAACCTTTCCCACCGCCGCCCATCTGTTTCGCTTCGGGGCGTTTGGGGTTGGATCATCAAAAACAAGTCCCTCCTCCTCCTTCTCCATCAGGGCCATCCCGCCCAGTCTCGCCGAAAGACTCGCCGACGGATCCGGCGTTTTACTCTCTACTGGTGAAGCCGACTCCCTTAGGGCCGTCGTCCCTGCCTCCTTCCTGGCTGGCGTAGTTGCCATCGACCCCGTAGGGGCCTTCGATCCAGCAGGGGCCATCGTAGAGTTCCTCGAAGTAGCAGCCGTCCATCGTAGGGGCTGGTGGATCTGCAAGTCTGCCCTGCAGCGGCGCTGATGGCGGGATGCGGAGACGGAAAGCTATCTTAAGCGCGGGTAAACCGCAACTTTACAGCACGCAAGGCGTGTTCGCGCGCTTCAGCGATGACGAGAAACTAGTGTGCGGGGAAAAGTTGCGTCCATGGGGAAGAAAGCGGGCGGGCGCACGCTAGATTTGACGCGTAGGAAGCGGCGCTCACCACACGGCTACGCACATTGTCACACACGCTCTCTTCCGCTTCTCGTCGCTTCCTCATCTTCTTCCTCGCCGCTTCAGCGCCCCGCCACCAACGCGCCACCACCACGCCGCCGGGCATCTTCGGGCTACCGCGGCGTCCGCGAGCACCCCTCCGGCGCGTACAATGCGGAGATCCGGGCCGGCGACGTCCGCCTCGGCCTCGGCACTTTCGGGACGGCGCACGAGGCCGCCCGCGCGTACGACGTGGCGGCATGGCGCCTAGATAGGCCTTGCTCGCTGCTCAACTTCCGCGACGTCCTCACGCGCCAGCAGGCACATGACGTCGCCCCTCCGCCTCGTCTGATAACAGACTAGGACCGTGAGGAACATCGTCGGCGGCAGCACCGCCTCCTCATCGTCGAGGAGGACGAGCGAGCCATGGCAGAGTGGCACCGGCGCCACCCGGAGGACGTCGCCAACGAGCAGGCCTTCTGGACGGAGAGGACGGCAAGGCGCCGTGCGGAGCGGGCGGATTGGGGTCGGCGGAAGGCGCTGGCCATATCGCAGTGCGATCTCGTCAACGCCGGTGGAAAGTCGTTCTTCTCGAAAGACGATGATCATTGGGATTACGTCTGACTCTCTACCTCGGACCAAACCAGCTAGGATGATGAGGAGGAGGATGACTCGGAGTAGGACGGCTCTCTACCGCATCGTAGTTTTTTATTGTTGCACCTATGTAAAATATCTATGTATCGTTTTCTATGTTTGATCTATGTATCGCTTTCATCTATGGAACTATGAGTCGTTTTAAATCGTAGCCCAGAGTGTTTGTGCGAGACCATGCGTGCTACATTTTGGCTCGCCTGCTAAAGCTACGCACGCGCGCTATGTTTTACCGCGGCTGCTGGAGCCAGCGCTGCCCGCCGCGTCAAACCAGACGATGGGCACTGTTAGAAGGGAGAGAGAGATTTGGTGGAATAATTGATGTATTACTTGAGCCTCGTGGGCATATATATAGGAGTACAATGATCTACTAGGAGTACAAGACAAGCCAGAAAAAATCCTAGTCTATCTCTTCTTTCCTAATAACCATTATACTCAACATCCCCCCGCAGTCACAATGGTAGCGACGCAGACGATGAGACTGGAGAAGAATCCAAAGGCAAGCCGACGGACACCCCCCAATAGTCGGAACGGTCGACGCATCGCGGAGTCGTGACTGGAGTTGAAACCGACAAGGTTGCTCAAGCAGGCGGTAGCCCTATGTGCCGTTTGTCGATGTAGCCGAGAGCGTAGGGTGGTGGAGCCGTGGTCGAGGTAGCCATGCGAAGAATGCCGTGATCGATGTCGAGTCGGGGTAGCCGGTGTCGAGGAAGTCGCCGTGGAGCCGCGGGCACAAGGAAGTGCCGAGTTAGTATGGGCGCACTGGTGTTGAAGTAATGGGGCGCCGGGAAGAAGATGTTGTTGACGACGCGTCGCGGCGGGTTTGCCAAGCCCGGGGACACATCGTAGACGAAGGCACGCACCCGTGTTGCCAGCACCGGGCATGCGTAGACGGACGAAGACGAAGTTGACGAAGCGTCGACCAGGCTTGCCAGGCCCGGGGACACGTCGTTGATGAAGGCACGCATCGGTGTTGCCAGTACCGGGCATGCGTAGACGAGGGAACTGCACGAGATGTACGCCATGTCGGAGAAGTCGGAGAGGCCAGCAGAGAAGAACTTGACGACGATTGCGGCGTCCATCGACGCGGGGCCGATGTCACCAACGGTGGTCGGAGTAGACGAAGTGGTCGGGGTAGATGACGGCGACGCTGGCGACGGGCTGGTGCTTGGACGAAGACGAAGGGGGTGGACGGCCGACGGCGGCGGCTACGAAGGTAGCGGCGGCGGCGGCCAAAGAAGAGCGACGGCGGCGGCCTGACGGCGGCGGCGGCTAGGTTAGGAGTGCGGCGGCGATGCTTGAAGTAGGCGAAGAACCCTGACAGTGTGACGAAGACCGGCGCGGACGGTGACGCTCCCGCGCCAAGGGAGATGGCGCGGCGCACATCACGGGAAGTCGATGCGTGGTGACGACGAAGTGGACCGCGGGCCACGGCGCTACGGCCCGAAGTAGCGACGCAGCGGCGGCAGGCGGGTCGGGGCGACGGCAGGAAGACCTCGGGGCGGCGGCGGGGACCGCGGACCGCGATGCTGCGGCCTGAAGGGGCGACGCAACGGCGGTTCGCGAGTCGGTGCAACCGCGGGGACGACCTCGGAGCGGCGGGGGACCGCGTATGGCGGCGCTACGACCCGAAGGGGCGACGCAGCGGCGAAACACAAGTCGATGCAGCCGCAAGGAGAACCACGGGGCGACGGCGCTGCGGCCCGACGGGGCGACACAGCGGCAGTCTGATGCTCGATCGACGAAGAGGCGCGCAGTACACAGGACAATCTTCACGAAACCTGCCGAGGCGCGCAACCGACGGGCCAAGTCGGGTGCATGGCGTAGATGTGGCGGATCGCGGCGGCGGGCGGGTGATCAATCCGACCACGCGCGAGGTCGGGGACGCCGCTCGGTGAAGACGGGGTGGCGGCGGAGTCCGAGATGAAGCCGGCGAGGACGGACGGCGTGGGACGTCGTGCGACCAGCATCCGGGCTGCCAAGCAGCGCCGGCGCCCGGGCAGCGAGGCCCGAGAGACTAACGTAGTAGCGACGCCCGAGCTGAGACAGTCGACGAGCCTGATGCCGCCGGAGACGAGGCCGGCGAGGTAGACCGCAGGGCCGCCGTGCAGACACGACGGATGCGGGTGATGTGGATAGATGGGCGGACCGGCGCGCGAACGACGGCTATGATTGATCGCCACATGGCACGAGGCCGCCGGGTGGGCGATGCAGGTGTCCCGGTCGGAGTAGGGCGGTGACGACCGGCGTAGGGCGACGGGCGGGCCAGCGCGCGGGCGACGGCCTTGACGGGCCGTCTGTCGCGCGAGGCCGCCGGGTCGATGAAGTAGCCGGCCAGTCGCTGCCGAAGTCGGAGTAGAGACACGTGAGGTCGCTGGCGGCGGCGGGCGACGCAAACCGATCAATATTAGATCGGAAAACCAAAAAGATAAACGTCGATCAAGACGACCGGCGAGAGAGCGAAAAAAGCCTGAGCAAGGGCTCGGAAAAAAAAGACTCTCTAGGGCAGCCGGCCAACACGGCCGGCGGACAAACCCTAGGTACGGGCGGCGCGGCCCCCAGTGGCGGTCATGGAGGCCGACCGCCCCAGGGGCGGCGCGCGGGTGCGGAAGCGGCGGCGGCTAGGGTTTAGATCGTGATTAGGCTGATACCATGTTAGAAGGGAGAGAGAGATTTGATGGAATAATTGATGTATTACTTGAGCTTCGTGGGCATATATATAGGAGTACAATGATCTACTTTAAGTACAAGACAAGCCAGAACCTCATCTTTTGGGAATTTTTTCAGAAAACCACACCTTCTGTGCTAATGATCAACACACAGCCCAAACCCTTTGATTAGCCGAACTGGGCAGGCCACCGTGGATCAAGCTACTAGTTGAATCAGACCAAGTCCTATGCCAGTTCCAAACTCGTGCAATCGCAGATGTGCTTCGTGGTGCTCGATGCGAAGCCAAGCCGCCTCCGTTCCCGTTTGTGCTCCCCATTGCCGACTCGTCCGCCACTTCCAGCTGCAGTATGTGCCTCGTTTCATTTGCTTCTCTCGGTTCGGGTTGCAAGAGCGTAGCGGTGGTGACTCGCCAACGCGGCACCATGGAGCCATTCACTAGCAGGCGGACGACGGGGTTTCTTGTCAGGCCGGTGACGAGATCCTTTGTGACGCTGGCGTCGCTGGGGACAGGATGGGTGTCGGCATCGACCGAAGAAGAAGGGTGCAGAGAAGACGGTATGGGTGATGCTGGGGATAGGATGGCTGGCGGCATCGACGAAGGAGCAAGGCGACGACGGCTGCTTGGCTCCGAGTCAGGAGGAGACGATAAGCAAGAGCTGGAAATGTGGCGTAGGACTTGGCCAGTATCAAGCCTGTCAATCTAAGTTGCTAATTTGGCTAATCAAAGAATTTGGGCTGTGTGTTGATAATTAGCACAAAAGGTGTGGCTTTCTGAAATTTTTCCCAAAATGTGGGGTAAACTCTTATAAGTTCCCCTGAACTGACAGTATAATCTCCGGATTGGTGCACCACCTCCTTCGATATATGCATAGTGTCGATCCTATATGATCTACTGTTGCTGATATGTCGTCTTTTTATCTTCTTTCAGTTTGTTTTTGTTTGGTTTTGTACATATTAAACCCATTAAGCTACGCATAAAGGGCGATCAACCAGCTATGCCACGTGGTGCAAGCTGGTTGGCTGCAAAGATTTTTTTTAAATGAAGGTATGGATTATATTTTAAATGTATTTTTTAGATGGAGGTGAGGACCTTTGGTAATTTTTTAATGTTGGGTTATGCAAAGTGGCACTGGTAGGCTGCGGTGGTAATTTTTTTTTTCTTTTTTTAGATGAAGGTGGGAATTTTTTTGATATTTTTTTTAGACAGAGACGAGGACTCAATGTATTTTTTTTAAATGTATTTTTTTTGTACATATTAGTCATGAAGAGGCCGGACGATGTTCATGATGTCACTTTGAGTCAATAAAAATGACATTTATCAACAACAAAAAAGGCATACATGGGAATCAAAGATCATGTGATTGCGTGTATTACTAGATTGGATATGCTCCCGTGACGTCCAGTCGATCGTTTTGGTTTAACGTTGTACGTGCATGCATGTGCGAGGATAATAAGCAAGCACTCGTGGAGTTGTGGATGCTGAGCAAAGATTTTCCATTTTCTTTCATATAATATGGGTCAATATTGTTATGGACAGACGCGCCAAATACAAATGGAAAAAAAAATTATGCCCGTGGTAGTACTGGTACACTGGACATCCATGCAAAAATGTACAACTTTGTCAACCTTTCCTGGTGGAGAATAGGTTATCTTTTTTTCTCAGCCAATAGTCTGAGCTTTCTACTTATCCATCAGACCGTCACACTAATCTTGTTAATCTTTTTGCAAACGGGGCCGCCTCTAACACCAATTATCTACCTATAGTTAATTGGCCAGCTCCTCTCTCATTTTCAAAATAGGAGTAGGATGCCTGCACGCAGGGGCGGAGCCAGCATGATGGCGTTGGGTTCAGATGAACCCAACGAATTTCTCTGGCCGCGTATAGTAGATATGTACGTACATGCTTTGACCCCAATAAAAAATAAGGGCTGACCCCATCAACTAAAAATGCAACGCTCCATGCCAAGCCCAAAAGCCCACAAGTGATAAGCATGTTCGTGGCTTCCTTTTCTGGTCTTCCTATTCTCATCTCATGTATGTGCACACGGCTGCCGCCCTGACCTTTGACCTTGTTCGCTTCCTCGGACTCTATTATCTGGTCTCTCCTATCATCGATGATCACTACTCAAGACACCAGCAGGTCGACGCCGGCAAGTCAACTATTATAGTTCAAATTCAAGGTATTGAGATCGCATCTCACATCTCCTTTCAGTTGCCCATGCCCTAGATAATAATTGCTTATTCCACGCCCTTTGATTGATATAGCTTATCGAACAGAGTTTCTCAGATGGAGGTCGATCACCATATCCAGATAATCATGTGGGCACTTAAACCCATTGGATGTAGGCAAAGTGCATCAATTATCGTTGTTGCAAGTGGTCTTCAAAGCCAAAGGAATTACTTTACATTTGTTGCCTTATGATCCGGCTAATTGGAAAAGAATTTCAGAGCACGATGATATTAGACCAAGATATTTAATCGGGGGACATTACAGGCCGTCGCCTTGTTTTGACTATCCACAAAGGGCCATTGGTGATGTTTCATGAAAATTTAGTCCAATTTGATCAGTATGCATATTACTTTTTCTTTGGCCTATCACCTTCTAACGTTATTGGCAGATGAGATGCTTTTCTGTAATGGATGTTGTGAAGAAAGAGTAACGAAAGAATTTGGATAATCGGTTATGTGGAGAAACTATTTTCTACCATTATTATTGATGTTTTTTTGTTCTTTTTAAGATGAAGAAATATCGAAATACTTAACATGCTTCTTTTCCTTGATGGTATTTATTTTAAACTTGACAAACTAATTTTTAATCTGCTTCAATGTTTCCAGGAAGATGAGAAAGTATACCTAAGACCTGAACTTATTTTGTTACGACACTATTTACAATATGTAAAAAGGATGTTTTAGGATCTCATTCAGCAGGTATGTACAACACTCTTCAGTTTTTACAGTAACACAATATGGGATAAGTGATATCACAATTCTATTCGTTAAGTTATCTTTGATTGCAGATTACACTCTTGTTTTAAGATTGTGTAAAATTGAACTTTACACATAACTAAGTTATATCAAATTCTCACAATAAGTTAGTGAATGAACCCAATGGCTAAATTTTCTGGCTCCGCCCCTGCCTGCACGAACCAGTAAGAATGCCAGTTTTATGTAAGTTACATCATAGGTTTTGAGAGCTTGATGTGCACCTGGCTTTGATAATAACATCAATATAACTCCAACCAAACTGTCCACTTGGCTAATGGCCAATCGGATTTCGGCAGACACGTACGAGTGCTTTTCACGCATACAGTTTCTGGTCCTGGCGGCGCATGTTGATTATTGGGATTAAGTGGCTCGTGGCAGCCAATCCTCTGTGAGCTCTGCTGACAATTTTGTAGTATTACTACCCTTTTTTGGTCGTCTCATTCCTGCGCGGTTAATGTAACGTGATATTCTTTTTCTTCTTTTGCCATCTCGTGGTGCTGCGTATCTATCTTTTTTGATATACGGTGAATTTTATTGGCTTAGAATGGAACATCAAGAGTATACAATTACAATTAGCACACCCAACCTCTGCATAATTATGATGCACATAGTCAATATCAGTACATCCACATCCTAAAAAATATTAACACATGCACACAAAAACACGTCAGCAAATAATAAAGACATATAAGACCAAAGCTATGCGTAGGCATGAAAAAAAAAACAAAGCGATCAGATCCACGATCGGCAAACAACAACAATGAACACTTCTGCACCAATCATCTCATGACACCACACAAACGAGGAGGGTCGGTACTAAACCCGACAAACCTCGGGATAGGGGGTCCCGAGTTGTGAATCTGAGATCTATGGGTAACAGGAGACAAAGGGGACAATATTTAACCGGGTTCAGGCCCTTTCGAAGAAGTAATACCCTACGTCTTGTTTTGATTGTATTAATGATGATGTATAGAGTATAGAGTTGATCAACCTCGAGAGCGTGAGTTGTTTTTTAATCCTAAGGCTAGGAGGTTGTGATTGTGATCGTCCTCTCTACGGACTAAACCCCTCAGCTTATACAGACATTGGGGGTACATAGGATAACACATGGTCGGTTGCCAATGTAGAGATACACATGGCGACGACCGAAATAGAGCTTGGAGCACACGTCCAAACTTTAGTAGAGTCTTGATACGTCTCCAACGTATCTATAATTTTTGATTGTTCCATGCTATTATATTACCCTTCTAGGATGTTTTATGGGCTTTATTATACACTTTTATATGATTTTTGGGACTAACCTATTAACCTAGAGCCCAGTGTCAGTTTCTGTTTTTTCCTTGTTTTTGAGTTTTACAGAAAAGGAATATCAAACGGAGTCCAATTGATGTGCCAATTTTTGATGATTTTTTCTGGACCAAAAGAAGCCCCCGAGGTAAAAGAGTTGGGCCAGGAGAGCCACGGGCTGCCCACGAGGGTGGGGGGCGCGCCCTGGGAAGGTGGTGGCGCCGTCCTATCTCGTGGACGGCCCGGAGGGCCCCCTGACTTGTGCCCTACGCCAAAAAGTCTTATAAATACTGAAACCTTCGGAAATTAACCTAGATCGGGAGTTCCGCCGCCGAAAGCCTCTGGTGCCACCAAAAACCAATCTAGACGCTGTTCCGGCACCCTGCCAGAGAGGGAATCCCTCTCCGGTGGCCATCTTCATCATCCCGACGCTCTCCATGACGAGGAGGGAGTAGTCCACCCTCGGGGCTGAGGGTATGTATCAGTAGCTATGTGTTTGATCTCTTTCTCTCTCGTGTTCTTGAGATGGCATGATCTTGATGTATCGCGAGCTTTGCTATTTTAGTTGGATCTTATGATGCTTCTCCCCCTCTACTCTCTTGTAATGGATTGAGTTTTCCCTTTGAAGTTATCTTATCGGATTGAGTCTTTAAGGATTTGAGAACACTTGATGTATGTCTTGCACGTGTTTATCTATGGTGACAATGGGATATCATGTGATCTACTTGATGTATGTTTTGGTGATCAACTTGCGGGTTCCGTGACCTTGGGAATCTATGCATAGGGGTTGGCACACGTTTTCGTCTTGACTCTCCGGTAGAAACTTTGGGGCACTCTTTGAAGTTCTATGTGTTAGTTGAATAGATGTTTCTGAGATTGTGTGATGCATATCGTATAATCATGCCCACGGATACTTGAGGTGACAATGGAGTATCTAGGTCACATTAGGGTTTTGGTTGATTTGTGTCTTAAGGTGTTATTCTAGTACGAACTCTATGATAGATTGACCGTTACTACGGACTCTTGAATTTATCGATAAGAAAGAATAACTTTGAGGTGGTTTCGTACCCTACCATAATCTATTCGTTTGTTCTCCGCTATTAGTGACTTTGGAGTGACTCTTTGTTGCATGTTGAGGTCTAGTAATATGATCCAATTATGTTATCCTTGTTGAGAGAACTTGCACTAGTGAAAGTATGAACCCTAGGCCTTGTTTCCTATAATTGCAACACCGTTTATGCTCACTTTTACCACTTGCTACCTTATTGTTTTTATATTTTCTTATTACAAAAATGTATATCCACCATCCATATTGCACTTGTGTCACCATCTCTTCGTCGAACTAGTGCACCTATACAATTTACCATTGTATTGGGTGTGTTGGGGACACAAGAGACTCTTTGTTATTTGGTTGCAGGGTTGTTTTAGAGAGACCATCTTCATCCTACGCCTTCCACGGATTGATAAACCTTAGGTCATCCACTTGAGGGAAATTTGCTACTGTCCTACAAATCTCTGCACTTGAAGGCCAAACAACAACTACAAGAAGAAGGTTGTGTATTATACATCAAGTCTCCATTCATCACGCCTGGGTGCGAGGCTTCCGAAGTCCTCCCCTTGTGAGAACGGTGGGCCATAACCCCGACCCATGCACTGCTGGCAAACTAGGTTGGTACCCTCTAGTCCAGGACACCGTTAGTGCCCCTGAACTGGTCTTCAATGCCGAGGAAGACGATCTTCTTCGGACATATAACTTCAGCCTTGATGTCTTCGCCTTCACAGAGGAGTTCCTCTCTCTCTGAGATATGGGATATTGATGTTTGTTGCAAGCTTCAATCCCAGCCTTTTCTCAAAGGATTACACCCTCTGACCACGGTTAATTTATCAGGATCTGAGGACGCGAGATTACTTAGCCTCGAAGGACAACCCTTGTACGCGTGAAAGGGCATATGTCCTGACAAGTTTTTCCAAAGCATCACCACCTAATACTAGGTGGATCAATTACTGTTGCTTGAATCGCAGCCTGAGGCGGTTTTCTCATTGGCACGTCTCATCAAAGCAGAGATCGTGCCTGTTTTTAAGGGGTATCATCAAGAGTTTGTTCCCCCCCACACGCATAATGGTCTTTTGGAGGGTCGTGGTGATTTCTACGGCACGACAGGGGGGAGACTCTTGGCTTTTCGTAGGCCTATAATAGTAAGGGAAAGCGGTAACAATTTCATGCTTCCATTCTCCCCCACCTACTGCCCCCTAAGCTCCAGCGCCCAGATCCATCTTCGAATTCGCCCACCTCCCTTGGTGCCCACAGCTCCAACTCCCAGTCATGGCCCAGGCCAACCTGAAGGGGCACTGTGTTGGTTCCTCCGAAACGGAGGGCACAATTCTGGAGCTGCAGAGTGCGGGATACATCCCCGTCAATGTCGCCAGCCGGCCTTGAGAGCCAGACCAACGAGTGCCCACCCCAAGCCGGGGGAGAGGGTCGTCTTCATTCCCCATCTCATCCGAGGTCTGGGGTTCCTGCTGCAACCCTTTGTGCGCGAGATCCTTTTCTACTACGGGCTCGACTTCCACCACCTGGGGCCAAACTCCATCCTCAACCTCGCGATGTTCATCACCGTCTACGAGGCCTTCTTCCACATCGAGCCGCATGTTCGCCTACGGCTGAAGACCTTTGGCATCAAGCCGAAGTCCAGATGTCCAGCGGCCCCGAGCTAGCTGAGTGCGTGGGAGGGGGCAAGACCAGTAAGAACCAAAAAATCGTCTGCTTCGAGGGCTTTTTCGCCGAACCATCAAAAAATGGCAACGGGGGTGGTTTTACATCACCGAACCACTCGCCCGTGGCCCGGCCAAGGTCTCAGGCTTCTCGGCGGCTCCTCCGAGGAGGCTCGTTTCGTGGAAAAGGAAGGGAATAGACTTGGGTACCCCTGATGAGGTGACCGGTCTACAGCAGAAAATCAAATTTCTGGCAGACAAGAAGAAGATAAAGCTGGTGGACGTCATGCTCCACGGCCACATCCTACCACTGCAGAACCGGGCGAGTCCTATGTGGGCCTATAAGCCCGAGGACGAGCCCCCCGTCAAGCACTTCTTCTGCACCTCCCTCGACGGGATGTGGACGGTGCTATTCAAGCCGTCCCAGAACGAGTCCTTGAAATGAGCTCCGGCACTGTACATCATTTTTTTATTTCTGTAGTATTTGTTTTGATTACACAAACGTCACACACTAAGATATCTTTCACAGGAAAACAAATGTTTTTTTTATTTCTGTAGTATTTGTTTTGATTTTACTGTACACCAAGATCAAATGAGCTCCGGAGCTGAAATGAATATTGGACAAGTAGTCCACTACTAATTATTTTGTATGATTGAAAAGCATGTTTTAAAGTACATGTGCGCTTACCCCTTCTATATACATACGATTCAAAAGTATGTTTTACTGTATATGTTTTTTTTTTTTGCTCTGTAAAAAACTGCCAGTGTTGTTCCTGCTTTATTTTCCATTGCCTAAATATACAACAAACCCTCTACGCGCTCGTTTGTTTCTCCGTTCCTAAATGTACTACAAACCATTATATATGCAGTAGTGATTATCTGATATATATACAATATTTATTCCTTCTATCAACGAAATCAACAGCTCTACTGTTGGGTTTAAGCAAACTCTGTATTGGAGCTCAGTTCTTGCATGCGTCAGATATTTGCATTGTATGAGTATAAACATAATCTGAGAGGCATTTATGATGCTTTCTATATTGCAATGCCAATTATTTATGTAGGTCAGTGCCATTGCAATTACCAAACATGTGTGGTCGGATATATATATTTTTGAGGGAAACGACAGGATTGCTGCGTATTTTTATTGATTGTTGTTAGAAGGGAGAGAGAGGTTTGGTGGAATAATTGATGTATTGCTTGAGCCTCGTGGGCATATATATAGGAGTACAATGATCTACTTGGAGTACAAGACAAGCCAGAACAAATCCTAGTCTATCTCTTCTTTCCAAATAAACTCAACATCCCCCCGTAGTCACAACGGTAGTGACGCAGACGATGAGACTATAGTAGAATCCGAAGGCAAGTCGAC
>LR738709.1:688885802-688903885 GCA_902687465.1 Secale cereale | reverse complement strand
AACGGTCGACGCATCGCGGAGTCGTGACTGGAGTGGAAACCGACGAGGTTGCTCAAGCAGGCGATAGCCCTTTGTGCCATTTGTCGATGTAGCCGAGAACGTATGTGGTGGAGCCGTGGTCGAGGTAGCCGTGCGAAGAATGCCGTGGTCGATGTCGAATCAGGGTAGCCGGTGTCGAGGAAGTCGCCGTGGAACCGTGGGCGCAAGGGTGCGCCGAGTTAGCATGGGCGATGTGGTGTCGAAGTAGTGGTGCGCCGGGAAGAAGATGTTGTTGACGACGCGTCGCGGCGGGTTTGCCAAGCCCGGAGACACATCGTAGACGAAGGCACGCACCGGTGTTGCCAGCACCGAGCATCTATAAACGGACGAAGACGAAGTTGACGAAGCGTCGACCAGGCTTGCCCGGCCCAGGGACACGTCGTGGATGAAGGCACGCATCAGTGTTGCCAGCACCGGGCATGCATAGATGAGCGACCTGCACGAGCTGTACGCCATGTCGGAGAAGTCGGAGGGGCCAGCAGAGAAGAACTCGACGACGATTGCGGCGTCCATCGGCGCGGGGCCGACGTCACCAACAGTGGTCGAAGTAGATGAAGTGGTCGGGGTAGATGACGGCGACGCTGGCGACGGGCTGGTGCTTGGACGAAGACGAAGGGGGTGGACGGGCGACGGCGGCGGCTACGAAGGTAGCGGTGGCGGCGGCGGCTAGGTTAGATTTGCGGCGACGTTGCTCGAAGTAGGCGAAGAACCCTGACAGCGTGACGAAGACCGGCGCGGACGGTGGCGTTCCCGCGCCAAGGGAGACGGCGCGGCGTATACCACGGGAGGTCGATGCGCGGTGACGGCAGAGTGGACCGCGGGCCGCGACACTACGGCCCGAAGGGGCGACGCAGCAGCGGCAGGCGGGTCGGGGCGACGGCGGGAAGACCTCGGGGCGGTGGCGGGGACCGCGGGCCGTGACGCTGCGGCCCGAAGGGGCGACGCAACGATGGTTCGCGAGTCGGTGCAACCGTGGGGACGGCCTCGGGGCGGCGGCGGGGACCGCGTATCACAGCACTACGGCCCGAAGGGGCGACGCAGTGGCAAAGCACGAGTCGATGCAGCCGCGAGGAGAACCACGGGGGCGGCGGCGCTGCGGCCCGACGGGGCGACGCAGCGGCAGCCCGATGCTCGATCGGCGGAGAGGCGCGCAGTACTCGGGACGATCTTCACGGGACCTGCGGAGGCGCGCGTGACCGACGGGCCAGGTCGATCGCGCGGCGTAGATGAGGCGGATTGCGACGGCGAGCGGGTGATCAAGCCGATCGCGCGCGAGGTCGGGGACGCCGCTCGGTGGAGGAGTGATGGCGGAGTCCCGAATGAGGCCGGCGACGGCGGACGAAACGGGACGTCAGCGCCGGCACCCGGGCTGCCAAAGTAGCGCCGGCGCCCGGGCAGCGAGGCCCGAGCGACCAACGGAGCAACGGCGCCCGAGTTGAGGCAGACGACGAGCCTGATGCAGCCAAGGACGAGGCCGGTGAGGTAGACCACCGGGCCGAAGTGCAGACGCGGTGGAGGCGGGCCGGCGCGCGAGCGACGGCTATGATTGGCCGTCGCATGGCGTGAGGCCACCGGGTCGGGGCGATGCAGGTGTTCCGGTCGGAGCAGGGCGGTGACGGCCGGCGCAGGGCGACGGGCAGACCGACGCGTGGACGGCGGCTGGCCCGGACGGGCCGCCTCGGCCCACATGGCCGCGGGTCGGAGGAAAGGCCGGCTGGTCGCCCGGGGTCGGAGTAGAGGCGCATAGGGTCGACGGCGGTGACGGGCGATGCAAACTGATCAAGATTAGATCGGGAAACCAAAAAAAAAAAACGCCGATCAAAACGACCGGCGAGAGAGCGAAAAACCCGGAGCAAGGGCTCGGGAAAAAGACTCTCTAGGGCAGCCGACCAACACGGCCGGCGGACGAACCCTAGGTACGGGCGGCGCGGCCCCCGGCGGCGGTCATGGAGGCCGACCGCCCCGGGGGCGGTGCGCGGGTGCGGAAGCGGTGGCGGCTAGGGTTTAGGATCGACTTGCGATAGATACCATGTTAGAAGGGAGAGAGAGGTTTGGTGGAATAATTGATGTATTGCTTGAGCCTCGTGGGCATATATATAGGAGTACAATGATCTACTTGAAGTACAAGACAAGCCAGAACAAATCCTAATCTATCTCTTCTTTTCAAATAAACATTATACTCAACAATTTTCAAAATAAGATGCATAGTAGATTTTACAAAGAATGAAAGAAAAACAAAACAAAGGCAAAATGAATGCTCGCAAGAGCGAAAAGAACAAAAGCTCTACAAAAAGCTAATAAAATCAGTTTTTGGTTGGGAGAGCAAGCCTACATATTAGCTGCTTGTTCAGGATCATCTGAATGCTTTGACCCACTCGGCAAGATTGGCATAGTCCTTCATGTTGGCTCTGTGCACGAGCCAATTTAGTTCCTCCTTGAATGTCTTGCTGCATCTGTATAGGTTAGGTGCCATTCCCCTGAATATAGAACCATTTCCTGTGATCTCAAGAGGGAATGGAACTCCGTGAAGGTTTTTTAAGCTGCGTATCTCTTGCCGTTTGTCGGATCTTCTATTTATAGTGAGCAATGAAAAAAGCCGGGTAAAGAGAACAACAAATGTCCGTGCAAGTTGAAGATGGAGATGAAAATAATTGGCTTGGCCGAAGGGTTTGGAATCCACATGATTGATTGTGCTCGGTGCGTCGTTTGATCAATGTAAACAACATTTTTTATTGTTCCATAGAAAGGAATTGGCTTTTGAATATAAATTAAGTAAACAATGTTTCACCTCAAGGTGCGTCCTTCACATCACATGTGAATGCCCTAGACATGCATAATTAGTCTGTCTTATGTGCCATGTTCAGTTAACACACTTGCCATGTCATTAAATTGGCTTAACCTTATTCGAGATTTGCTTAATAAGCAAACAAGTTTTCCCTCCAAAAAGGAGAGTCTGAACCATCACCCTTTTCATTTGCCGACAGAGCGAACTGGGCCCCCTCTTAGCTAGAGCAAGTAGCTAAACCTCCTCCCGCGTTTTGTCAAAACAGGAGTGGCACACATGAACCACTACGAATGTCACTTTTGAATCGCGTCAGATGTGTCTAGCTTGATGTGCACTTGCCCACTCCGCCGGGCGCTTTTGCTGACCAACTCGATTGGACAGACAGCTCATTTAATTAGCCCAACTCCAACCAAACTGTCAACATGACTAATGGCCACCCAGATATCAGCAGACAAGCACGTACGAGTGCTTTGCACGCATACGGTTTCTGGTCGTGGCGCCGCGCCTTGATAGGTGGAATTAATTGACCAACATACTGATCTTCTAGTAGTATTACTTTGTTTGGTCGTTGATCGTCTCCACCTAGTGCTGATAAAATAGGGCCATGTCGTTTTCTTCTTTTGCCGGCAGTTCTGGTGCAGTGTACACAGGGCCGGTCTTGAGATTTAGGGGGCCCGGGGCGAAACAAGAACTCGGGGCCCCTTATATTGTATAAAACGTATAATAATAGCAATCGATATGAGACTTATAAAACCTCACCTTCGCTCCTATAGCTGTTGACGTAACTGTATCTATGATGCTGCGTGAGAATGATCCTTTCTGTCAGATCCACAACTGTTGGCCCATGACGGGTCGTGTTATTTCGGCATTATGTGGTTAATATGGTACTTTCTCTGTCCGGATTTGTTAGTCCTCGCTGGGTTTTATGGTACATTTGACCTAACATTGGACTAATAAACTTATGTGTTATATATATCACAAAATATAGATCATTCAAAATGTTTTTTGGGCATATAACTAATATTTCTTATGAGTTAAGTTCTAAGCAACTTTAGGTTAAAACATTCCGGGGCCCTAATAAATTCAAACCGAGGAATTTTGCAGTAACATGTAGCGCGGCCCTCGCGTTGTATTTGGATTCTAATTAATATACACAAATACAAAATGATATGAAAAGACGACAAGATATGCACCGTGTATTCGATAGTAAATTAGTTATTTAGCAATATAAGTGAGCTTGTGAGAAACAGTAATATGATATACCTGAGATTGATCTTGGACGACGGTGCTCGACAATGATGCACAGTGGACTGGTGCATGGCCCTGACGGGAGGAGGGAGGCACTCGGCAATGTGCAATGGCTTCCAGCGATTGGGGCCTACGATAGGCATAGCCTAAGCGTTAGCAATCCATCTATTCAGCTATCACTGCGGCCGATAGAAACAGAAATCGCTAGATCGGAGCTTGAAGATTTGAAATAACGATCTCAATTTTTAAGGGAGAATGGACTACATCTGTACATTAGGACATACGCCTACAGATCCACTAATTGAGGAATAGCCACGATAGAAGAAGGGAGCTACGTCTGCGCCCGTGACTTGCGTCTGCGAGATTGAAGGAAAGCTACGGTTTTTTTGAGCGTATTGAAGAAAAGCTACGTCTGCGGGCTGTGGGATCCCTGCACCCCTGTCCTGCCTTGCTGGGCTGGCTACATGCATGCTTTCGGGAGGGGGGCCCTTGAACTTGGGGGCCCGGGGCGGTCGCCCCCCCTGCCCCCCCTCAGGGCCGGCCCTGAGTGTACACCTTTCTTTGCTGAGGCGGCAGCAATAGAAGTAGGACTATTTTTCAGTCGTGTAGGTCTCACATAAAGCTTCCGGATAAGCTATGTTTGTTAATACATAGTCCGCACATCCTCTCTCAAAAGGCCATATAGTAGATAAAGATAGTGGCAGTTTGTATACAAGGTATGAGCAAGCAGATTGTGCGGTCAAAATTAAACAGTCAGTGTGTATGGGTTTACATGCTGTGCAACACTCGCCATGAAATTTAGTAAAATGCATCCAGAGTATATATGTTGAAACTATCTCGCGAAGCTCAAAACAACACTCAATATGATGCCTTAAAATTGCTAAAAGGTCCATCCAGTAGCATAGTAACACCTCCGCACGCGGTACCAACAACGATTAAAACGGTGGGTTATTCACCTAAGGGTAGGTTTTTTTTTGCAATGACTCATCTCTCCCTACTAGGTCTGAAAGTATGTAATTTTTATTAAGTTAATTAAATGTTTTGTTTTTCTTCTCTTTTCCCTTTCCTTAAAAGAAGGTTAAAAAACCCCAGCCTTGCATCATTTGCATGCACACATTCATTCTTATTAATTATTAAACAGATGGAACAAAAGCAACCATGCACTTCCAAGCTATTACAAGATATGAAATAAACACTTACCACTAAGTTGACTTCTACCACAACAATGCCTTCAAGAAGGAAAACGTCCTCGCGCCTTCGTCCTCACTTCTGACTAAAGATGATCTGGAGAAAGATTTATATCCTAGTTGCTCCAATGAAGACCAGCTAAACGGCAAGTAGACCACGCCTTCAATAAGGTAACATCCTCACTACTGAGTCCGACCAATAAAAGTCAGGACAAGAGTTTTCACTCCGGATATGAAGCAGTGTTCCCATCAGCCTCTTGATAAATTGTATACTCGCTCCGTCCCAAAATAAGTGACTCGACTTTGTACTAAAGTAGTACAAAGTTGAGACATTTATTTTGGGACGGAGGGAGTACAATGCAATCAGCAACCAATAAAAGAGTTTTGGTATATAAATTGTCTACAAATTGACCACGGAATGAAAATTTGTTTAACCAAATACTAGAACGTCTCAGTGAGACTTAAATAAAATTTGGACACCGGCTATGGTAGACGTAGACAATCCCATAGTACTGAAACTTGAGCACCAGTCAAAAAAAAAAAATGTGAAACTTCCGCAAAGGGGTGGCAAAATGCAGATGATAATGAATTTTTATTCCATTTGAAAAAACAAGTAACAACTTTTGATCCCCTCAACAAATTTGTGACGTGTCTCCAACTACACAGTGTATGTAATACATGTATACATATGCTTATAGGAAACTAAACAATCTCTTTCGCTATCTCAAGACAAGAACACAAATTTGATCGACTGATAGTATCTTGGGATTCAGGTCCCATCTGTATATGATGCTGCCCGGGTAGCATATTGCTGTATAGAAACTGCATGAAATGAGACATCGACATCAGTTAATGATGCTGCGGGTCTGGGCCACCGGGACTCTTCCTCTTAGAGCCGCCAATGTCGACGACACCGTCGCCATTGTGACGCCCGAGACCGACGCCCCAGAAGATTCCAGAAGATTCCAGAAGATTCCAGATGTTCTGGGTTGCCCATGTGTTCTTCTGTGCTTGCGTTATTTATTTTTGCTTTGCATCATGTCATCATGCCATCATGTCATATTTTATTTTGCATCTCAACCTAAATAATTCGTGTGGGCCTCCGGTCCATTTAAATCGAGGGAAGAATGACTTCTCTTTATAACATATAAAGCCTCTCAATATTATTAGGGAGCTATATAAATAATATTCCATTCTTTGGAATTAGCCGTAACACACTTGCAATATTTCCCCATGCTTTCCTACTTCGAGTTTCACCTTAAAAATCTTGCCAATATTTCTTTTCCGTTGTTTCGAGGTTCCTCCGAAAATTCGAACATTTTTGGAGACTTCTATATTCAAGTCTTAGTTCAAACTATTTGAATTAAATTCAAATATGTTTGAATTATTTTTCCGTTCATGCCTTTCTTATTTTTCTCGGACTTTGCTCATTTTATGATGCCCGAGGAAAATTAGTCCCATGTGTTTCTTTTCCCTAACTCCCCTCCTTCAATTTTTATTTAATCCCTGACATTTTTTTGTGAGTCCAGGGAATTTTTACCCTTGCCATAACTCTATTTTTCTAGCACCCCCTTCTTTCTTTCTTGTTGTGGTATTTCTGTTTTATTTTGGGAAAAAACAGCAAAGAAGGAGCCCAGCAGCCAGGCCTCCTTTCGGCCTGCAGCACCCCCCCCTCCAGCCGCACCAGGCCTCTCCTCCCTTCTATTTCTCTTCGGCCCACTTTGGCCCAACCTGGCCCGCAGCCTCCCAACCCTAGCGTGCGCCGCACCTCATCGCTCTCTCCCTCCGTTTTCCTCCCGAGCGCCGCCAGCTCTTCCCCTCGATCCTCCCTTCCTTTCGCCCGACCGCCGCCACCACTCTTCTCCTTTTTTCCTCGCTCCCTCCCGATTCCCCCGATCCTTCTCCCCAGCGCCCGACTCCCTTCCTTCCCTCGCCAGAACCAGCAGCGGCGCCTCGAGCCCCTCTCCTCCCTTCGCCAGCTCCGTCCAGAGCGACCCCGCCGCGCCGGCCCTCTCCCTCCGGCCAGCCCGCGCCGTGGCGTCCGTCCGCCCGCGCACGAGGCCGCGCCCGGCCTCCTCCTCGCGCCCAGGCACCCGTCCAGGCCGCGGCCTCTCCTTCCCTTGCCGTTCGCCGGACCAGCAGCGCCTCCTGTGAGCCTCCCTCCTCCAGCTTCGACCGGATCCCGCGACGCCCGGCCGCCCCGAGCGCCATGGCCCCAGCGCTTCGACCGGAGCGCCCCGCTCCCTCCGTGCCTCGCCGCGGGAGTCCAGCTCCGATGGCGCCCCTCCACTTCGTCCCGTCCAGCACCTCCTCGCCTTGGCGGCCTTGGCGCACAGCCCGCGGCCAGGAGCCAGGCATCAGCGCCCTTCCCAGCCGGGTCGGACCCCGCGCCCTCCTGCCGAGCGCCTCGCCGTGGCCTCCTCCCTCCGTCCTCCCTGTCAAGACCAGTAGCTCTGCGAGCTCCTTCCAGCGTCCCGAGCAGCCTCCCTACCGTGACCTGCCGTGTTGGTGTTTCTTTTTTTGTGTTGCTATTTTTTTTTGTTCTTTTGATGTGAAGACCGCAGCCGCAAGTCCGAAGACCCGTGAACAACTACCGACGACTTGAACATCTACGGAAAAATGAGCTCATGAACGACTACGAACGAATGACTACTCGGATCAAGTACCACTACCGTCGACCCTCGAAGACCCGTGTTTCCGGATGCGACAAGTACCACTACGCTCGACGACTCGAACATCTACAAAACAACCTCGTGAACAACTACCGTCTCGGAGACGCACCAAGTACCACTACCGTCGCCCGAACGTCTACCGTCGCCGAGTACCACTACTTCCTCTACCGTCGCCCGAGTACAACTACCGCCGTGTGAACCACTACTTCATCTACTTCCACTACACCCCGAGAACGACTCCTTCCTCTACGTCTCGAACCGCCCCGAAACGCACGCTTCGAAGGTATACCGAAACGACCCCGTGGATGACTCGTGGAATGTTTGTTGTGTTGTATGAAATGCTCCTCGTGTGTGCTCCGTGTCCGTTTCGTCCGTTGTCATGTTCCTCGGTTGCCTCGTCGCCGACTCGTGGGAACCCGGTAACGGGATCGCCCCACCTTTCATCTCGTTTGACTCGCTTCGTCACCTTTTGCACCGGTCTCTTAACGAGATACCGGAACCGATATGATGCGTTGCATCATTTTCGGATCGTTGCCGTGGCACCCTTTCGTTCCACCACGGTGACAAATGCTTCTTATCCTCTTAAGTCAACCTGTTAATAAAATTGCATAAACTTGATCATGTCATCCGCATCATGTTAACAACATTATAATGTTTAATTGTTGTTTGCTTATAATTATTAAACATGCTCATGAGGATTTTCCGGATATGTTGTTGTTATTCTCCGGCCTCATTTAAATTGCCTAGTTAGTATAGTTTTATTATGCTTCACCTCTTGCCATGTTAAAAACATTTAATCTTGTCTTGTAAATAACGAGAGTCAATTAAATAATTAATGTGGTGTTTCGTCAATATGCAACTCGTTGCATATTGATCTCCACTTAACTTGTAGTGTTGTTTGTGCACTTTGCCATGCCTTGCATAATTAAACCGGACATGCATCATACTTGGATGTGCATCGTATGCTATGTTTATGTTTGTGTGTTTACCGTGTTGTTCTTTCTTTCCGGTTGCTTCTCTTGTTAGCTTCGGTTCCGTTCCGGAGTTGTGAGGATCCGCTCGACTGTTGCTCCGTCTTCTTCTTGGATCCGTTCTTCTCCCTTGTGGAATTCCAGGCAAGATGACCGAACCCGGATACCATTACTATCTTTGCCTATTGCTAGTAGTATTGTTCTTTAGTTTTGCCTCGATGCCCATGTTCTTCTTGTCAGCCTCCTACTTGTAACCAATTGCCATGTTAACCACCCTACCTACGCAAACCGTTGCTTGGCTAAGTACGCTTCGCTCAGCCCCTCTTATAGCATTGCTAGTTGCAGGTGAAGATTGAAGATGCTTGCTTCATGTTGAAGTTTGGTTGGGTTATATCACACTATATAAATACTTTAAAATGAAATCATCTATATACTGGCAGGGTGGAAGGCTAAGACTTTTGCTTGGTGTTTTGTTCCACTCATGCCGTTAGGAACCGTATAAACCGGTGTTATGTTCCTTGATTATGCGTTCCTAACACGGTTGGGGTGTATGGGACCCCCTTGATAAACCGCTAAGTGCTAAGTCTTTTCCAGCAAATCCCAACATTGGTACTATTTGCCTCATAATAACAACTTAAGAAATTAATTAAAATTGCATAGGGGGTCGCGTCCCCGAGGATTCTTAATTCTACATAGCAGGGGGGCCAGTGCTGATGGTGTTGGTCCCAAACGGGGAGTCTGCAGGGCCGCCTTGGGGCAACCCGAGGTATCTGGTATACCTGTAGAATCGCCCATCCGGTCGTGTCCTGAGACTTAGATACGCGCGGCTACTATCAGGGTATCGACACGCCGGGAGGATTTGCTGGATTAGCCTTACCTTAGTTCGGTTTAACTTGAGCACGGGATTCCGAGAATACTCGGGTCTTCCCACCTATGGAGTTGCGACTTCGCGGATCGTGGGCTTGTGATGGGCCAAGTTGGAACACCCCTGCAGGGTTTGAACTTTCGAAAGCCGTGCCCGCGGTTATGTGGCAGATGGGAGCTTGTTAATTCCGGTTGTAGATAACTTGACACAATGTTTCAATACACTACCAGCGTGTGTACCGTGACTGTCAATTTCCGAATAGGTATTCGGGAGTTGAACACGGTGGGGTTATGTTTGACCGGCTTTAGCTAGGATCACTTCGTGATCACCTTTCGACCGATGCACTTCTCTTCTCGCTCTCTATTACGTAAGTTAGTGCTAGTTGCTGCTGCAGACTCTTGTTGTTCCTTCACCTCTCGTTCTTTCTTCAGCCTTGTCCTCACCCAAGGCTTAAATAGTCTTGTTACCCGGGAACGGGATTGCTGAGTCCTCTGTGGCTCACAGTTATTTCACCACACCAGATGCAGGTTCAGCCGAGTTTGAAGCAGGTGATGGATCAGTGCTTCACCAGGAGTTCGTTGAAGTTCGTGACCGTTTGCTTGTGACGTTTCGACGACCAGTAGTGGTTTCTACTAGGATTCGATCCCGACCTGTGGCTTTCTGTTGTTTTGGTATCTTTCTTTTGGTTCTTCACCCGTAGTCGGGTTGTGATGTTTTGAATGATGTTTTGTTTATGTAATGTATTGTGTGAAGTGGCGAGTGTAAGCCAACTATCTCCTTTTGCATTTTAATCCCTCTTTTACATGAGTTGTGCAAAGATACCAAACTTGAGATCATTCTAGGATGGACTTATGCCTTTAAGTCGTGCCTCGACACGTAGGAGGTATAACTCCATCCTGGGCATTACAAGTTGGTATTCAGAGCCTTCTCCGACCTAGAAGCCCCCACTGATTGATCGAATCGTTGACGGTTGAGTCTAGGCACACACTGAAAACTTTTTGAGTCCTATATTATATCGGAGAGTAGGATTTCTTTGCTTCTCATCCCCTTTCTCTCTGGTGAGGACTCCTGAAGATTACTCTGGCCTCTTCTACTTTCAAAAATTGCACCAATTTTTTTTTAGGATCCCGCGAGTATTCTGGGATTGTTTCGATGTTCTTGTGACAAGGATATTGTTCTCGATGCCTCCTGTTCCCGAGGAGTTGAGCTTCGGGGTATCATTGACACAAGCATATCACGGCAGTACTAAATACTTAAGACGGCCGACATCGAAAATCTCTCCTATACGGCCAGTGGCAAGATAACCCCGACATCACCCAGTACTGGGGAGGTAGTTCGAGAGTATTGCCATAGCTTGTTATAGTGGATGCTTTTCGAAGGTCCGAGGTAAACAGTTTCCGAGAAAGACTGGTTATGTGTTGAAGGATGGATACACCTGGATGTAGGGTTAGAGTTGATTGCGCGGTGCTTCCCGTGTATCCCCAACACCTGATTGCATAACTGGAAACTTTCGGAAATCTATAGGTGGGTTCATCTAGTAGTTCTAGGCATTCTTCCAACGGATGCTCGATATGAAGTTTGGGGTTCTACATTGAGTGAAGTGGTTTTATGGACTTGTTCTGATCGGGAGTTGCATCTTAAAGGGTCCTTGGCTATGCTGATCCGGGGATTGCAAAACCCTTTTGTAACACGTTCCATGAGCTTTCAGCACGAAGATGTCGAACGAAGCTTCTATCTTGTATTTGTTCTATCCGTTCCTTGTTCCTTTTTATTTACCTTTTCCTTCTCCCAAGTGGCTTCTCGACAAGTGATGTACCTACGGAACTCACTCGTTCAAGTCTCTGTTCAGATGATTTTGTGAAGATTAGGCTGTTGCTTATCTATCCTTTGTTTTATTTTGATTCTGGTATTCGAGTTGCTTCGATGTCAAATGTTGATTCCATACCTTTCCTAATCGGTATTCTCATATTTCTATGGGAGTGCTAATTCTTCTTGACCATCAAGATCTTCATGTTAATCCTTTTCAACCGGTGTGCCTTCTCTTCAAGTTATTCCATACAGACGTCGTTGAGAAATCTGACGATTTGTCTGTTTCATTCATCTCAAGTTGTCTTTGTTTTCCCCACCCTCCCACCCTTCTTCTTCTCGGAGTCGGAAATTCTCAAGTGGAATATCCATTTTATTCATGTGATTTTTCTTCATTCTTTTCCTTCAATGTTCTTATCCGGTGATTTATCGTGAAGATGCTCAAGAGCTTCAAGTTCATCATTCTTAATTCTAATAATTCTGCCGGTGGATGTAATTCAAGATTTCGGTGTTGATCTTATCCCTTTTTCCTCATTTCACAATGCTTTCTTATTCCGGTGCACTAATTAATCATTCTCCTCTTGCTATTCATATCCGGAGTACTGAAGATTCATAATTCCATTCTTAATCCGTTCAAGCTATTTTGAGCTTTGTCTCCTTATTCAAGCCATTTAATTCAACCGGTGCAATATCTCTTAAGCAATCTTTTTCAACGGTGATTTTTTTGAGTGGGCCCTAACCCACAGGTCTTTCCCAGGATCTTACCTGACTCTTCTTTTTCTGGAGTTATACTCAAATTCTTTTCAAAGTGTAACGTAAGAATGATTTCCATCAGTCACATGCCTTCTCCAAGCTTGTTTTCAATTATTTCCATCTTTAGCTCAACCTTCCATCTTTTTATTCTTCCGGAGTATCTCGAAATTCTTCATGGCATTTCTCGTCTTCATTCTCAACATTTGGAGACCGGAGAAGTGTTTCTCTTAAATCTTGACCCGTTCTGTTGAAGATTCGTGGTTTTAGCTTCATGCCATCCTCATTATCGTTTTGATTGTGAGGAATCCTTTTCATACCCATCCGAAGCATTTCATGAATTCTTTCTTTGTGATCCTCCGAAGGCCATCATTTCAGAATATTTCTTCGTTCTTAGTTTTCAACTTCGTTCTCCAACTATTCTTCATTGATGTCTCTTCGTTCGTCTCCATATTCTTACGGTGGTTCTTTCAAGTTACCCTTCCGTTGTTATCATGTTAATTCATTTGTTCTTTCATAATCCTACCGGTGGTTCGTTGAAGTTTTACCCAAGCTTGTGCTAGATCTCTCTTTATTTCTTTCCAACGAGAATAAGTAGTATGCCAAATCCTTTGGTTGTCATCAATTTAAATTGGTGAAGGAGATGCATAACATAATTCTTATTCTTGTTCCTTCAAGGTGATTTAATTCTTTTGTCCGGAGCTTGTTCATCATATCATATCCTTGGTTCTAAGTTGTTCATCTTGTTTTCCGGAGCTCCAAGTTATTTATATTACATCATTTCAAAGCTCCATCTAATTCACCGCAGGCCTTGAATCTTATTCTTTTCATCTTTAACTTCTCATGCTTTCATTACCAGAGTTTCATGGTGGTTCATCATGTTTTAATTCATCCTCGAAGTCTTCATCAAGATTCTTGTTGGAGTTCAAGCATTCTTCATCATACTTTCTAATTGCAATCCTTTCTACCTTATCTTTTCTGATGGTGTTATGTCATTTTGGCAATTCCTTCATGTTTCATGATTCACAAGTTGTCAGGAATGAGATAATTAAAACCATCATTTCTTCTCTTTAGGAGATCCTTTCAACCCCTCCTTTTATCTCTTGGAGTTATCTTGGGTTGTATTGCACCTATAAGCTTTCCCTAAGGATTGTTGCTATTATGGTGCTTATTAACGACCCAAGTTCTTCATTTATCATTCCGGTGAAATAAGTTTTTCGTCTCCTTGTTGATCTCAATCCAATTAAATGTTTCGTCTGTGGCCGGTTGTCACCTCATAATTTTGAGATGTTTTCCATAAGCCCACATGAAGCTTATTCTTTTCGTTGTTGATTTTTTCCAACAACTCCGTTCAACCCTTCTTCGTAAGGATGTGTTTCATATTCATTTGTCGGAGAAGTTGTCTTTTTCTTCCCCATTCATTTCTTTCGTTGATCTATATTCTAATCTTTCATTCCGGAGGCTTTGTAATGTTGCTCTCTCCAAACCATCATCTCGTTTTTATCGAGATCATGTTCTTTCCCTTGCTTATCATTTAACCGGAGTGTTGTATTTTTTCATTCAAGTTCCCTCATCTTATCAAGTTTGCCTCTCTTTTCAACAGGAGTGCTGTCTGAATCTTTCTTACCCCTTGTGCCATTCTTTAATTGTTTCGGAGGCTGTGTTATGTTGTTTTCATCAAGTATCATTCCATCTCCTCAAGTTTTTGTTCATTTCCTTCCATTTTCAGACGGAGTGCTGTCCGAATTCTGTCATTCTTATTCCTTGGCTATACCGTTGCGGTTTCTTATTCTTTTGGTTCGTGAGCTCTTGTTTAATGTCCTTCAACCTACAAGGTTCCTTTTAAAGGAGTGCTCTTATCTTCGTTCATCTCCGTTGTATTCTTATTCAACTTGTTTAACCTCTCAAGGCTCTTGGTTTCACTCGTCTGTCAAAGAAGCAACTTTGGTTTACCTCTTCCTCTTCCGTTTTTACCCGGTGCTATCTCTAGGATCTCGGGTCGAGATCCTTTGTTAGTGTGGGAGAGTTGTGACGCCCGAGACCGACGCCCCAGAAGATTCCAGAAGATTCCAGAAGATTCCAGATGTTCTGGGTTGCCCGTGTGTTCTTCTGTGCTTGCGTTATTTATTTTTGCTTTGCATCATGTCATCATGCCATCATGTCATATTTTATTTTGCATCTCAACCTAAATAATTCGTGTGGTCCTCCGGTCCATTTAAATCGAGGGAAGAATGACTTCTCTTTATAACATATAAAGCCTCTCAATATTATTAGGGAGCTATATAAATAATATTCCATTCTTTGGAATTACCCGTAACACACTTGCAATATTTCCCCATGCTTTCCTACTTCGAGTTTCACCTTAAAAATCTTGCCAATATTTCTTTTTCGTTGTTTCGAGGTTCCTCCGAAAATTCGAACATTTTTGGAGACTTCTATATTCAAGTCTTAGTTCAAACTATTTGAATTAAATTCAAATATGTTTGAATTATTTTTCCGTTCATGCCTTTCTTATTTTTCTCGGACTTTGCTCATTTTATGATGCCCGAGGAAAATTAGTCCCATGTGTTTCTTTTCCCTAACTCCCCTCCTTCAATTTTTATTTAATCCCTGACATTTTTTTGTGAGTCCAGGGAATTTTTACCCTTGCCATAACTCTATTTTTCTAGCACCCCCTTCTTTCTTTCTTGTTGTGGTATTTCTGTTTTATTTTGGGAAAAAACAGCAAAGAAGGAGCCCAGCAGCCAGGCCTCCTTTCGGCCTGCAGCACCCCCCCTCCAGCCGCACCAGGCCTCTCCTCCCTTCTATTTCTCTTCGGCCCACTTTGGCCCAACCTGGCCCGCAGCCTCCCAACCCTAGCGTGCGCCGCACCTCATCGCTCTCTCCCTCTGTTTTCCTCCCGAGCGCCGCCAGCTCTTCCCCTCGATCCTCCCTTCCCTTCGCCCGACCGCCGCCACCACTCTTCTCCTTTTTTCCTCGCTCCCTCCCGATTCCCCCGATCCTTCTCCCCAGCGCCCGACTCCCTTCCTTCCCTCGCCAGAACCAGCAGCGGCGCCTCGAGCCCCTCTCCTCCCTTCGCCAGCTCCGTCCAGAGCGACCCCGCCGCGCCGGCCCTCTCCCTCCGGCCAGCCCGCGCCGTGGCGTCCGTCCGCCCGCGCACGAGGCCGCGCCCGGCCTCCTCCTCGCGCCCAGGCACCCGTCCAGGCCGCGGCCTCTCCTTCCCTTGCCGTTCGCCGGACCAGCAGCGCCTCCTGTGAGCCTCCCTCCTCCAGCTTCGACCGGATCCCGCGACGCCCGGCCGCCCCGAGCGCCATGGCCCCAGCGCTTCGACCGGAGCGCCCCGCTCCCTCCGTGCCTCGCCGCGGGAGTCCAGCTCCGATGGCGCCCCTCCACTTCGTCCCGTCCAGCACCTCCTCGCCTTGGCGGCCTTGGCGCATAGCCCGCGGCCAGGAGCCAGGCATCAGCACCCTTCCCAGCCGGGTCGGACCCCGCGCCCTCCTGCCGAGCGCCTCGCCGTGGCCTCCTCCCTCCGTCCTCCCTGTCAAGACCAGCAGCTCTGCGAGCTCCTTCCAGCGTCCCGAGCAGCCTCCCTACCGTGACCTGCCGTGTTGGTGTTTCTTTTTTTGTGTTGCTGTTTTTTTTTGTTCTTTTGATGTGAAGACCGCAGCCGCAAGTCCGAAGACCCGTGAACAACTACCGACGACTTGAACATCTACGGAAAAATGAGCTCGTGAACGACTACGAACGAATGACTACTCGGATCAAGTACCACTACCGTCGACCCTCGAAGACCCGTGTTTCCGGATGCGACAAGTACCACTACGCTCGACGACTCGAACATCTACAAAACGACCTCGTGAACAACTACCGTCTCGGAGACGCACCAAGTACCACTACCGTCGCCCGAACGTCTACCGTCGCCCGAACGTCTACCGTCACCGAGTACCACTACTTCCTCTACCGTCGCCCGAGTACAACTACCGCCGTGTGAACCACTACTTCATCTACTTCCACTACACCCCGAGAACGACTCCTTCCTCTACGTCTCGATCCGCCCCGAAACGCACGCTTCGAAGGTATACCGAAACGACCCCGTGGATGACTCGTGGAATGTTTGTTGTGTTGTATGAAATGCTCCTCGTGTGTGCTCCGTGTCCGTTTCGTCCGTTGTCATGTTCCTCGGTTGCCTCGTCGCCGACTCGTGGGAACCCGGTAACGGGATCGCCCCACCTTTCATCTCGTTTGACTCGCTTCGTCACCTTTTGCACCGGTCTCTTAACGAGATACCGGAACCGATATGATGCGTTGCATCATTTTCGGATCGTTGCCGTGGCACCCTTTCGTTCCACCATGGTGACAAATGCTTCTTATCCTCTTAAGTCAACCTGTTAATAAAATTGCATAAACTTGATCATGTCATCCGCATCATGTTAACAACATTATAATGTTTAATTGTTGTTTGCTTATAATTATTAAACATGCTCATGAGGATTTTCCGGATATGTTGTTGTTATTCTCCGGCCTCATTTAAATTGCCTAGTTAGTATAGTTTTATTATGCTTCACCTCTTGCCATGTTAAAAACATTTAATCTTGTCTTGTAAATAACGAGAGTCAATTAATTAATTAATGTGGTGTTTCGTCAATATGCAACTCGTTGCATATTGATCTCCACTTAACTTGTAGTGTTGTTTGTGCACTTTGCCATGCCTTGCATAATTAAACCGGACATGCATCATACTTGGATGTGCATCGTATGCCATGTTTATGTTTGTGTGTTTACCGTGTTGTTCTTTCTTTCCGGTTGCTTCTCTTGTTAGCTTCGGTTCCGTTCCGGAGTTGTGAGGATCCGCTCGACTGTTGCTCCGTCTTCTTCTTGGATCCGTTCTTCTCCCTTGTGGAATTCCAGGCAAGATGACCGAACCCGGATACCATTACTATCTTTGCCTATTGCTAGTAGTATTGTTCTTTAGTTTTGCCTCGATGCCCATGTTCTTCTTGTCAGCCTCCTACTTGTAACCAATTGCCATGTTAACCACCCTACATACGCAAACCGTTACTTGGCTAAGTACGCTTCGCTCAGCCCCTCTTATAGCATTGCTAGTTGCAGGTGAAGATTGAAGATGCTTGCTTCATGTTGAAGTTTGGTTGGGTTATATCACACTATATAAATACTTTAAAATGAAATCATCTATATACTGGCAGGGTGGAAGGCTAAGCCTTTTGCTTGGTGTTTTGTTCCACTCATGCCGTTAGGAACCGTATAAACCGGTGTTATGTTCCTTGATTATGCGTTCCTAACACGGTTGGGGTGTATGGGACCCCCTTGATAAACCGCTAAGTGCTAAGTCTTTTCCAGCAAATCCCAACATTGGTACTATTTGCCTCATAATAACAACTTAAGAAATTAATTAAAATTGCATAGGGGGTCGCGTCCCCGAGGATTCTTAATTCTACATAGCAGGGGGGCCAGTGCTGATGGTGTTGGTCCCAAACGGGGAGTCTGCAGGGCCGCCTTGGGGCAACCCGAGGTATCTGGTATACCTGTAGAATCGCCCATCCGGTCGTGTCCTGAGACTTAGATACGCGCGGCTACTATCAGGGTATCGACACGCCGGGAGGATTTGCTGGATTAGCCTTACCTTAGTTCGGTTTAACTTGAGCACGGGATTCCGAGAATACTCGGGTCTTCCCACCTATGGAGTTGCGACTTCGCGGATCGTGGGCTTGTGATGGGCCAAGTTGGAACACCCCTGCAGGG
>LR738709.1:688657500-688870238 GCA_902687465.1 Secale cereale | reverse complement strand
CCCCCCCTTAGGAGTAGAGACGACTACTGATGATTGGTATCATACAATTTTGGCTTTGAAGATCCAACTTCTTATAGTTTACTTTCTCAACATCCAAAACATTTTCATGCAAAATGGTTCTCAATACGACTAAAATAACTCTACTTCTATGGAAGTTGGAGTTGGTAAATGCTTAGTTCACACCCAACCATTCTGAATAGTTGATTTGATCGAACGGTTGTGTTTCTTCTGTGCTGACAGGTGGAGCCCATAGTAGGCGGTCTGGGCCGGGGCACACTTTTAGGTCAAGTTCGCACAAGGCCGCACACAAATTAGGCCAAGTTGTCGGGATATATAGGCTAGGGTCGGGTTGGGCGGCGCCACGTTGTCGGATCGGGTTTGGGCTAGGATGGGCTTGGATCAGGCCAAGTTGTTATGCCGGACCGGGTTAGTTTTGGGCCTAGAAATTTTGCACGGCGACCAATTCCGGCTGGGCTTGGGTGTAGAATAAATTCTAGTTTTATGATAAGTCTGGTTGGCTGATTTTTAACCGTTCTCGAGCACGTTCGGGCCTTAAATCGCATCCGTTATGATTACGAAATTATAACATGTATGACGGATACATAGCGAAGCACATATACTATTCTAGTAAAATATAATGTTGAGCTAGAGGATCTAACATTATAGTAGGTGCAGTGACGCAAGAAGCAGAGTCCACTAGTAAAGATTCTTTACAAAAATTAAAAAATTTTATGCAATACATTAAAGAGAGTGGTTCGTTTCATTGTGACATGTGATGGGTCTTCTATAAACATGCATGGAAAAGAGAAGTTTAGTGAGAAATTTTTATTATCTTCTCAATTGTGCTCTCAGCTAGACTTCTCTAAGAAAGTATAGAGCAAATTAAAAATCTCAGAAAATCAACAAAATGTGTGGGAGAACGTACACCTTGAAAGATATGATGATATATGAGGAGAAAACCTTATTATAATTTATTCAAAATATTTTTTGCAAAGTTTGTGCAGCAAACACATTTCTCAGCCCAAGCCCACACATGGTAGATCTTAGAAGGAAGTTATAGTGAAGGCGGAAAAAACTGAACTAAATATGTTGCTTTTCCTCATAGTACCCTCATAGCATCAAGCATGATTAGGAATGGTGTAGACTGCAAAACATTCTATATATATATATATATATATATATATATATATATATATATATATATATATATATATATATATATATATATATATATATATATATATATATTTGTCAACCATATGAATTCAAAAGAGCATCTCTATATAACATGAAGAAATATACATAAGTAAAAAGAATATTGTTCGAAGATGGCTAACAAAATATTTATTTCACTTACTTCCACACTTGGATCCAGGTGTGAATGGCCTCTTGCAATACTTGGCAACAAACACAACCTTCTCCATGCATAATACCTTCATTTTATCCTCGTTGACATCTTTGCAAAGGCAAGGGACATTTGCCCTCTGCCACACTGAGCAACATGCCTCTGATGGGATGAGTTTTGGCTCAGCTGGCCATGCATGATACCGCCGGCACTCCCGTTTCATGTCAATACGGTCCTGCTCGCATTCGTCAGCAGATACGGTTACTGCTACGATGGCAAGGACCAATATATGCTTAGGAGTTTTGCCATTGCTCTTAAGTTCTCTTTGCGATGCTAGCAGGGCTCTCGGATTTTAAAATTAGTAAAATAGTTAATGCAAGAGATGAGTGCTTTCGGTGACTGTTTTAGGTGGGATTGTTGATTTCTTATATAGTAGAAATATTGATAGATATCATGGCACATTTAATTAATTGCATTAGTGGCTTGCTTTTTAAATTGATTTGATATGAAAAAATCTCTACTAAATAAGTTTAATTAATTGCATGCATAATAATTGTCTGCCTATTAATTGTATTAATGACTTGACTTCTAAATTGATTCGATGCTTGATTTGGCGTGAAAAAAATCCTTACTTAAACAGACTCAATTAATAGCACATGTAGTTAGTTGCCTGCCTATTAATTGCATTAATGGATTGATTTCCAAATTGATTTAATGTCAAAAAATCTTTACTTAAATATACTCAATTAATTGCAAGTGTATTAATTGCCTACCTATTAATTGCATCAATGGCTTGATTTCCAAATTGATTTGCTGCTCGGTGGTGGGAGGAGTGGCGGAATGTTTTCTTTTTCTTTTTGTTATTATTTCTAAAGAGATAAAAGCAGCGGGAGGGGTGGTGGGAGGTGGGACGAAAAAATCGGGTGAAAATAAACCGTAAAAGGCTACCAACTCCCCCTTTAGAAGTAGAGACTTCTAATCTTTGGTACTGTACTACAACTTTGGCTTTCAAGATCCAACTTATCATAGTTTATTTTTTGAACATCCAAAACATTTTAATGCAAAAACGTTCCCAATGCAACTAAAATAATTCAACCAAAATATATCTCTACTTCTATAAAAGCTGAAATTTGTGAATGCTTACTTCGCACCCAACCAATCTGAACAATCGAATTTATCAAATGGTTGTGTTGCTTCTGCTCCAATAGGTGGAGCCCATGGTAGGCGGACCGGGCCGGGACAAGCTGCCAGCTCAGGATATCGGCCTTTGTTTTTCTTTCCACAGAGTTGGGGATGCATGCTTGCTCACATGCCATAGATGGGCATATCCAGGAAATTGTGGGGCTGTAGGAAGGTTGTTGTAGTGTCACTGAGCTGGATTACATGGCCCCGTCTTCTCCCTTATCTGGCCACGATGTGACACCATGTATAGGAGGTGCCTTCCTTGCCTAGTACGTACACATCTCGTCACTCTCACAACTGTAGGCTACCTCTCAGACATCGGAGGTTGCGCCATGTATAGGAGGTCAGCGCCCTGCCACTCCTCGCGACTCGTTACCATCTCCAACTGATTGGCGCCCAATCACAATCTTCGGGACGTCTGCTGATACAGGTCACGGTCTCAGCTCCCTCTTTTGTTAGAGCATCTCCGGCCGTTGCCCCTCAGGAGGCGATTAAAATCGCCGCATGGGACGTACCGGGGCTAAAATCGGTATGAGGGCTTTCGGGCCCTCAGCCGCCGGCCCGAGGGTCACCTTCAAGAGGTGCTTATTTTTAATATAAAACAGAAATGCGTCAAAGTAGGGCGGAAAAACATTTTATATTATAGTTTTAGTACATAAACATTTTATGCGCGTCTACGGCGCGAAGAACACGGTGAGCGCGGCGAAGTCGCCGTCGTCGCTGGCCTTCTCCTCCCTGACGCGGACGCCACCGCCCCTGCTGGACCCCTGACCGGCGTCGCCCTAACGGACCGGTGCCAGTGGTGTCACCGTTGTCGTCGTCGAGGACGACGACGCCTCCCTCGTTGCGGCCTCGCTGGCTCCGGTGCCGTGAGGCGAGCTCTTCATAGGCGCGGCGCTGGCGCTCCATCTCAGTGTGCGCCCAGTCGTCCCACACCCACTTCAACGCTGTCGCGTCGTCAATCGTCTCCTTGTCGCCGTCGCCGAGCCCGGGCTCCGTCTTCACGGGAGCGAGCCAAGGTTCCTTCTTCACGGCGGCGAGTCCCAGCTCCTTCTTCGGCTTGACGAAGCGGGGAGGGGCCGAGGAGGAAACGCGCCCGCCTTCGTTGACGACGATGCCGGCCGAGCGGGGTCTCCGTCGTGGGCTCGGCCTTGATGACGAACACCGCCGTTGAGCCGGAGGAGTGCGAGGAGGAGCGGAGGAGGAGGACGAGCCGGAGACGAACCTTCGGGGCATCCACTGCCCGGTGCCGCCGTGGGGGACCGGGGCGGCGGCCGGATGATACGTCCAAAACGTATCTATAATTTCTACTTGCTCCATGCCTCTTTTGTATGATATTGCTATGTTATTTATACACTTCCATACACTTTTGATCATATTTGGACTAACCTATTAACTCAGTGCACCCCAGTGCCAGTTTCTGTTTTCTGCTGTTTTTGTATTTCAGGTTTTCCCATCACGTAAACTGCCAGAAAAATCCCGGAAAAATTATATAAAAAATCAGCGTTCCGGAAGCTTCCACACGGCCGAAGTAGGGCCGGAGGGGGGCCACCAGGGCTCCAGGCGCCCTGGTGGCGCGGCCCCCCTCCTGGCCGCGCCGGGGGGCGCCTGGGCGCCCCAGGCCTCCGCTGATGCCCCCCTTTGGCATATATTTAACACGCGTCCTGAAACCCTCGAGGACGGAACCCTTTTTCGCGATCTCATCTCTGTTCCGCCGCCGCCGCGCTTCCAAGATCGGGAGCACCAGGAGAACTCTTCCCGGCACCCTACCGGAGGGGAGGATCACCACCAGGAGCCTCTCCACCACCATGGACGCCTCCCGGATGAGTTGTGAGTAGTCTCCCTTGGACCATGGGTCCATGACCAGTAGCTATGTGATGTTCTCCTCCCCTTCTTGTGCTTCACTAATTAGACCTCGTGAGCTGCCCTACATGATCGAGGCACATATGTAATCCTTATGCTGTTGCTATGTTGAGTTTGCTGGGATCCGATGGATTGTGAGATTATGTTCAGATTGTGTTTGAGTAATATATTTGATTTACCTCTTTTATATTTATGTTCGTAAGTAATTCTTGCATGTTCTCCGTTGCTATTTATTGCTTTGGCCAAGTAGTAGGTAGTGACTCCAAGAGGGAACGTTCTGCTTGATTGTGGGTTCATGCCCCTCGATGACTAGCTTGAGTGACAGAAACATGAGTCTAGGGGATGTGCTATTGCCACAAGGGGGAAAACAACGGTGCTTGTGCCCGCGGGTGCAAGGATTGTTTACTTTACGCAAAGTTCTTTTAATGCAGTTGTCTGTTGCTTTGAGTTTACACTATGGGTGGGACTCGCAACTTAATACCAGCGAGATGTTCTGGATAGATATCTCAAGGTGGATGATTAGTAGTAGATGCAGATGGATTTCGGTCTACTTGCCTTGGCGTACCGCCCATGCTTTGAACCTCTACCTTTCTTGCAACATAGTTAGCATTGGTTTGCGCACATAATTCTGTCAATTGCCCAGCTGTAATTCGTTTACCTCACATAGCTGTTTTATCGTCTTTTGGGAGAGAGACATCACTAGTGAACATCATGGGACCCGGTCCATATTACCATCACTGATCACATCCGCTATTTACTTTCAGTCTTTACTTACTAGTTACAGTTTTACCTATCACTATTATCTCTTGCATTTGACCCTTTGTAAACGACAAGGCCGGAGGGATTGACAACCTCTCTGTACTCGTCGGGAGCAAAGTTATTTGTATCTGTGTGCAGGTCCAAGTTGATTGCTAATATCTGGCGCCGTTAGCAGTTGACACCTTCTTGTTGAAACTAGGAGTCTCAGGAGAAATCGATCCTTGGTATCTTTGCCAAGGGAAAACTACCGCTACACTGCATCTCAAACCTTCCACTTGGGGTAACCAACGAGGGGCGAGAAGCCATCAAGCAAAGTTTTCTGGCGCCGTTGCCGGGGACTCCACTCTTCAAGATAGGGGAGTTGCACTCTATCTTTTATCTTTGCTTTTTAGTCTTGTTAGTTTACCTTTCAGTTTTCTGTATGTCTTTTCACTAGTTTTGCTTAATGGAAAACAACAAAAATATGAGAGAGCTTTATAAGCTCTACCTTGCTTTGGGACATGATGTGTTTGAAGAGAAAATTAAAAAACCTATGGAACTTTATTATTTGCATAACAATCATGATGGTGGTGATGTTATTAGTATGCTCTCTTTGAATATCAATATTGCTAATGACATGGAAAGCTCTAAGCTTGGGGATGACACGTTTGATGAACATGATATTTTTAGTTCCCCAACTTTTGAAGAGAAAATTTACTTTGATGATACTTTGCTTCCTATATATGATGATTACAATGATAAATATGATGTTTTCAGTCCACCTACTATTGAGGATAAAATTTATTATGATTATGATATGCCTCCTAAATACAATGATTACCATGATGGTTATGATTGCTTTACTCTCACTATTCCTAATAAGAAAGATTTTGCTTATATGAAGAGTAATGATACCTTTTTGCATGTGGATCATGGTAACAATGCTTTATGTGATGCTTATATTGTTGAGTTTATTCGTGATCCCACTGACAATTATTATGAGAAGGGAACATATGCTTATAGATATTTCAATAATATCAAGTTCCCTCTCTTTATGTTGAAGGTTTTGAAGCTGCACTTGTTTTGTCTTCCTATGCTTATTGCTTTGTGCTTCATTGAATTATTGTATTACAATATTACTATGCATAGGAAGCATGTTAGGCTTAAATGTGTTTGGTATTTGCTTCTTGATGCTCTCTTTTGTTCTTCAACTCTTATTCCTACGAGAGCATCATTAAAGTCTTAAGCCTATCTTTATGGCTATAAAGAAAGAGCTCTAGGGAGACAACCCTTGTTATCTTTGCTTTCAGTTTATTCTTTTAGTTTTAGTGGTCTTGATGTTTGTTACTACTGTAGCAACATCATTGTATCTTTACTTTTCAACTTTGTGCCAAGTGTAGCCTCTGATTGCAAGAAAGTTCAAAAGTTGTGACGTGCTGTCCAGGAAACAGATTCTGTCCTTGGATAGAAAAATTCGTATAAAATCACCAGATCATCTTTTTGGTCTGAATTGTTTCGACAGCGTGCTCTATACAATTGTCTTTCGGGCGTCTGTTCTGAGTTTTTTGATTAGAGTTGCAGAAGTGCCCCGAAAAAATCATTTACTACCTGCTGTTCTGTTTTTCACAGATTCTGTCCTGTTTTGCCTTTCCTTCATTTTGCAAACCTTGAGCTTGCTTTTTCTTTGCAAAAACCTTTTGGCAATCTTGAGAAACAGTAGACCTTCAAGAATATCCTTATTTCCAGCAAGGAACAATTATATTATAATGGGTACTAACCTCGCTAATCAGATTATGATGAGTTATGTATGAAGGGAGTTTTCAAGTGTGCGAGGGAAGATGATAAAAAGATTCAGGAGTGTCAAACGCTCAAGCTTGGGGATGCCCCCATGCACCCCCAAGAAATATTCAAGGAGACTCAAGCGTCTAAGCTTGGGGATGCCCCCGTGCATCCTCTTCTCCATCAACATTATCAGTTCGTCTTTCGTTCCACTATATTTTTATCACTTCATGTGTTATGTGCTATGCTTGGAGCGTCTTGCTTTTAGTTTTCCTTTTTAGTTTTCATTAGCTTTGCTTGTTTTTCATAACGAGTTGGAACTCAGCTTTCTTTGTGTGGGAGAGAAACACGCTCCACTTCAACCTAGAACACAACATAGAATTTTCATGTCTATCTTTGCTGTGTATGTTCTTGGTCTTTCAATAGCTACTATCATGTTCAGCTCTTAGTTTTCATGCTTATCTTTTTAAAGAGCTTTTGTTTAGTTGGTCGCTTGAACTCTCTTTAGTTATCATGCTTATCTTATTAAGAGAGTTTGCTTCTGTTGCATTGGTCGATATGTCTATGATAAAAATGCTACGGGCATAATGGTGCTTAGTAGTTCATGTTTTCTTATGGTTAGTCTCAAATAGTTGGGGGGTTCCCAATGTGTTATTGGAGTACCAACATGATTTGTTTGCCTATGATGTGGTATGGTTTAGTAATATCTTCCTTCAAGAATTTATTTTGATTGACTTGACGTATGCTCACGCATATTTAAGACTGTAAAGAAAGTCTGTTAAGCCTTGATGATCTTTTATTTCTGAGTAACGATATAACTTCCATGCCTGATTCAATGTTGCTTTGTCGCTCTGCATGATTATGACCGTCATTGCTCTCTTAGTTGGTCGCTCCCAGTCTTTTGCTAACCTCCACCTGTACTAAGCGGACTGATTGCTTGTGCATCCAAATCCTTTAACCCAGTTATGCCATATGAGTCCACCATACCTTCCTATACATGGTATTTACCTGCCATTCCTAACGAAGACTTTCATGTACCATCTCGAAATTATTCAAAAAAGCATTTCTCTTTTGTGCCTCTGTTTTAGTTCATGAGGAAGTAGTAGTTAATTCATGATCTTTTTAAGTTGGACAAGCTTCACCCCGGGATTGCATGTCTAATGTGCAAACCCATAATACGAGAAGGAACTGGCATTGAGTGCGCCCGACTCATTAAAAAAATAATATAAACAAACAAACCCTCCTTCACGCTGTGTTCATGAGAAATCAGAAAACTTTGGCAGTGATAAACAAAGGAGATTAAGAGGATGTGATCGTCCTCATTCGGGAGCCGTTCCTCGAAACTTGTCCAGCTCGAGAAGTAATTGAGTTATCTGCTAGCATTCGTTGACGAAACATGCATAATCTAAAAAAATAATTATTACTTCTGTTTTTAAAACCAAGAGCTCTGGTACATGCTTTGTCTTTGTTTCCGACCACGGGTTTTCAACCTTGCCAACAAAAGCCACGGTTCGAGAGTCTCCGCCTTCTTTAAGCACCAACTACTGAGAGCATGATTGTCATTCTGAGTGTAATGTGCATTGTCCCAAAGTACCATTGTCTCTTGCATGATTGTGATATCGTTTATTCTGAAATCATTGTATCTAGTCATCACTTAAACCTTGGAGGTGCCCCTGCATTTATGTTTTGCTTCACTAAAGGGGGCAAGCGAGATATCACTTTATCATATTTGCGCACCATGCTCATTACAAATCTATTTGCTGTTTCAGTATCATGTTGTAAAACTTTCAGTTCTTTGTGATTTTCTCATAAGGCAACTTAATTACTACAGATTCATTGTCTCAGTAAGCTTTTGTCATGTGACTATGAAAAAGTCCTTATATGGTTAATAGCATGTCACCACAGAAATTATACTTGTTATCATTTACGTACTCGAGGACGAGCAAGAATTAAGCTTGGGGATGTTGATACGTCCAAAACGTATCTATAATTTCTGCTTGCTCCATGCCTCTTTTGTGTGATATTGCTATTTTATTTATACACTTCCATACACATTTGATCATATTTGGACTAACCTATTAACTCAGTGCACCCCAGTGCCAGTTTCTGTTTTCTGCTGTTTTTGTATTTCAGGTTTTCCCATCACGTAAACTGCTAGAAAAATCCCGGAAAAATTATATAAAAAATCAGTGTTCCGGAAGCTTCCACACGGCCGAAGTAGGGCCGGAGGGGGGCCACCAGGGCTCCAGGCGCCCTGGTGGCACGGCCCCCCTCCTGGCCGCGCCGGGGGGGCGCCTGGGCCCCCCAGGCCTTCGCCGATGCCCCCCTTTGGCATATATTTAACACGCGTCCCGAAACCCTCGAGGACGGAACCCTTTTTCGCGATCTCATCTCTGTTCCGCCGCCGCCGCGCTTCCAAGATCAGGAGCACCAGGAGAACTCTTCCCGGCACCCTGCCGAAGGGGAGGATCACCACCGGGAGCCTCTCCACCACCATGGATGCCTCCCGGATGAGTTGTGAGTAGTCTCCCTTGGACCATGGGTCCATGACCAGTAGCTATGTGATGTTCTCCTCCCCTTCTTGTGCTTCACTAATTAGACCTCGTGAGCTGCCCTACATGATCGAGGCACATATGTAATCCTTATGCTGTTGCTATGTTGAGTTTGCTCGGATCCGATGGATTGTGAGATTATGTTCAGATTGTGTTTGAGTAATATATTTCATTTACCTCTTTTATATTTATGTTCGTAAGTAATTCTTGCATGTTCTCCGTTGCTATTTATTGCTTTGGCCAAGTAGTAGGTAGTGACTCCAAGAGGGAACGTTATGCTTGATTGTGGGTTCATGCCCCTCGATGACTAGCTTGAGTGACAGAAACATGAGTCTAGGGGATGTGATGTTGCCACAAGGGGGGAAACAACGGTGCTTGTGCCCGCGGGTGCAAGGATTGTTTACTTTACGCAAAGTTCTTTTAATGCAGTTGTCTGTTGCTTTGAGTTTACACTATGGGTGGGACTCGCAACTTAATACCAGCGAGATGTTCTGGATAGATATCTCAAGGTGGATGATTAGTAGTAGATGCAGATGGATTTCGGTCTACTTGCCTTGGCGTACCGCCCATGCTTTGAACCTCTACCTTTCTTGCAACATAGTTAGCATTGGTTTGCGCACATAATTCTGTCAATTGCCCAGCTGTAATTCGTTTACCTCACATAGCTGTTTTATCGTCTTTTGGGAGAGAGACATCACTAGTGAACATCATGGGACCCCGGTCCATATTGTTGGGGAACGTAGCATAAATCAAAAAATTTCTACGCTTTCACCAAGATCCAACTATGGAGACATCTAGCAACGAGCGAGTAAGAGTGCATCTACATACCGTTATGGAGATTGCGAGCGGAAGCTTTCGAAGAAGCGTGGATGAAGTAGTCGTACTCTTCGCGTTTTTCGTCACCGATGATCTAGCGCCGAACGGACGGCACCTCCGCGTTCAACACACGTACGGTGCAGCAACGTCACCTCCTTCTTGATCCAGCAAGGGGGGAGGAGAAGTGTCAGAGATCCGGCAGCACGACGGCGTGATGACGGATGCAGTGGAAATCGCAGCAGGGCTTCGTCGGGCGCCCTACGTGGGAGTATGGAGGTGTGACGGGAAGGGGAGAGGCGCCAGGGCAAGGGTGCGGCAGCCCTCTCCCATCCCACATATATATAGGGGGCCAGGGGGTGCGCCAGGGCCCCTGCAGATCCAATCTGCAGGGGGGCGGCGGCCAGGGGGGAGTCCTTGCCCCCCAAGGCAAGTGGTGGCCCCCCTCCCCTTAGGGTTTTAACCCTAGGCGCATGGGGAGGTGGGCCCCTAGTGGTGCGCCAGCCCAGAGGGGCTGGACACTTCCCCTTGCGGCCTAGGGGCCCCACCGGGATGGGTGGCCCCACCCGGTGGTCCCGGGACGCTCCCGGTGACCCTCGGAGATCACCCGATAGCCGAAACTGGACTTCCTATATATCAATCTTTACCTCCGGACCATTCCGGAACTCCTCGTGACGTCCGGGATCTTATCCGGGACTCCGAACAACTTTCGGGTTTCCACGTGCATTTATCTCTACGACCCTAGCGTTACCGAACCTTAAGTGTGTAGACCCTACGGGTTCGGGAGACACGTAGACATGACCGAGATGACTCTCCGGTCAATAACCAACAGCGGGACCTGGATACCCATGTTGGTTCCCACGTGTTCCTCGATGATCTTCATCGGATGAACCACCGTGTCAAGGATTCACTCAATCCCGTACGTTATTCCCTTTGTCCATCGGTACGGTACTTGCCCGAGGTTCGATCATCGGTATTCCCAATACCCTGTACAATCTCGTCATGGCAAGTCTCTTTACTCGATCCGTAATCCATCATCCCGTGACTAACTACTTAGTCACACTGAGCTCATGATGATGTCTTACCGAGTGGGCCCAGAGGTACCTCTCCGTCATACGGAGTGACATCATCCCAGTCTCGGTTCGTACCAACTCAACAGACACTTTCGGAGATACCCGATGCGTACCTTTATAGCCACCCAGTTACGTTGTGACGGTTGGCACACCCAAAGTACTCCTACGGTATCCGGGAGTTGTACAACCTCATGGTCTAAGGAATAAATACTTGACACCGAAAAGCTTATGCACCATGAACTAAACGATCTCGTGTTATGCTCAAGTTTGGGTCTTGTCCATCACATCATTCTCCTAATGATGTGATCCCCTTATCACTGACATCCCATGTCCATGGTCAGGAAACCGTGACCATCTGTTGATTAACGAACTGGTAACTAGAGGCCTACCAGGGACTCATTGTGGTCTATGTATTCACACATGTATCGCTGTTTCCGTACAATACAATTCAAGCATGAATAACAGACAATTATCATGAACAAGGAGATATAATAATAATGCTTTTATTATTGCCTCTAGGGCATATCTCCAACAGTCTCCCACTTGCACTAGAGTCAATAATCTAGTTACATTGTGATGAATCGAACACCCATAGAGTTCTGGTGTTGATCATGTTTTGCTCGTGAAAGAGGTTTAGTCAATGGGTCTGCGACATTCAGATCCGTATGCACTTTACAAATATCTATGTCTCCATCCTGAACATAATTCCGGATGGAGTTGAAATGGCGCTTGATGTGCTTGGTCTTCTTGTGAAACCTGGGCTCCTTGGTAATAGCAATAGCACCAGTGTTGTCACATAAGAGAGTCATCGGGCTTGACGCGCTTGGAATGACTCCTAGGTCGGTGATGAACTCCTTCATCCAGACTCGTTCCTGCGCTGCTTCAGAAGCAGCTATGTACTCCGCTTCACATGTAGATGCTGCCACCACGCTCTGTTTTCAACTGCACCAGCTGACTGCCCCTCCATTCAAAATATACACGTATCCGGTTTGAGACTTAGAGTCATCCAGATCTGTGTCGAAGCTGGCATCGACGTAACCCTTTACGACGAGCTCTTCGTCACCTCCATAAACGAGAAACATATCCTTAGTCCTTTTCAGGTACTTCAGGATGTTCTTGACCGCTGTCCAGTGTTTCGTACCGGGATCACTTTGGTACCTCCCTACCAAACTTATGGCAAGGTTCACATCAGGTCTGGTACACAGCATGGCATACATGATAGAACCTATGGCCGAGGCATAGGGAATGACACTCATCTTTTCTCTATCTTCTGCCGTGGTCGGCGACTGAGCCTTGCTCAATCTCATACCCTGCAAAACAGGCAAGAATCCTTTCTTTGACTGATCCATATTGAACTTCTTCAATATTTTGTCAAGGTATGTACTTTGTGAAAGACCTATGAGGCGTCTCGATCTATCTCTATAGATTTTGATGCCTAATATGTAAGCAGCTTCTCCAAGGTCCTTCATTGAAAAACTTTTATTCAAGTAGGCCTTTACATTTTCCAAGAATTCTATATCATTTCCCATCAGCAATATGTCATCCACATATAATATGAGAAATGCCACACAGCTCCCACTCACTTTCTTGTAAATACAGGCTTCTCCATAAGTCTGTATAAATCCAAACGCTTTGATCACTTCATCAAAGCGAATATTCCAACTCCGAGATGCTTGCACCAGCCCGTAAATCGAGCGTTGGAGCTTGCATACCTTGTTAGCGTTCTCTGGATCGACAAAACCTTTCGGTTGCATCATATACATCTCTTCCTTGAGGAAGCCATTAAGGAATGCTGTTTTGACGTCCATTTGCCATATCTCATAATCATAGAATGCGGCAATAGCTAACATGATTCTGACTGACTTCAGCATCGCTACGGGAGAGAAAGTCTCGTCGTAGGCAATCCCTTGAACTTGTCGATAACCCTTAGCGACAAGCCGAGCCTTATAGATGGTCACATTACCATCCGCGTCTGTCTTCTTCTTAAATATCCATTTGTTTTCTATGGCGTGCCTATCATCAGGCAAGTCCACCAAAGTCCATACTTTGTTTTCATACATGGATTCTATCTCGGATTTCATGGCTCCAAGCCATTTATTGGAATCCGGGCCCGCCATCTCTTCTTCATAGTTCGAAGGTTCACCGTTGTCTAACAACATGATTTCCAGGACAGGGTTGCCGTACCACTCTGGTGCGGAACGTGCCCTTGTGGACCTTCGAAGTTCAGTAGTAACTTGATCAGTTTCTTCATGATCATTATCATCAATTTCCTCCCTTGTCGGTGCAGGCACCTCAGGAACAGTTTCCTGCGCTGCACTACTTTCCGGTCTAGGAGGGGTGACTATCACCTCATGAAGTTCTACTTTCCTCCCACTCACTTCTTTCGAGAGAAACTCTTTCCCCAGAAAGCATCCATTCTTGGCAACAAAGACTTTGCCTTCGGATCTGTGGTAGAAGGTGTACCCAATCGTTTCCTTTGGGTATCCTATGAAGACGCATTTCTCCGATTTGGGTTCGAGCTTTTCAGGTTGAAGTTTCTTGACATAAGCATCGCAACCCAAAACTTTTAGAAACGACAACTTCGGTTTCTTGCCAAACCAAAGTTCATACGGAGTCGTCTCAACGGATTTCGACGGAGCCCTATTTAAAGTGAATGCGGCAGTCTCCAAAGCATAACCCCAAAAAGATAGCGGTAAATCGGTGAGGGACATCATAGATCGCACCATGTCCAACAGAGTACGATTTCGACGTTCGGACACACCGTTACGTTGAGGTGTTCCGGGCGGTGTCAATTGTGAAACAATTCCACAGCTCCTAAGGTGTGTGCCAAATTCATGACTTAAATATTCACCCCCACGATCCGATCGCAAGAACTTTATTTTTCTGTCACGTTGATTCTCAACCTCATTCTGAAATTCCTTGAACTTTTCAAAGGTCTCAGACTTGTGTTTCATCAAATAGATATACCCGTATCTACTCAAGTCATCCGTGAGGGTGAGAACATAACGATAGCCTCCGCGAGCCTCAACACTCATTGGACCGTACACATCGGTATGTATGATTTCCAACAAGTTGGTTGCTCGCTCCATTGTTCCGGAGAACGGAGTCTTGGTCATCTTGCCCAAGAGGCATGGTTCGCACCTGTCAAATGATTCATAATCAAGAGACTCTAGAAGTCCATCTGAATGGAGCTTCTTCATACGTTTGACACCAATATGACGAAGGCGGCAATGCCACAAGTATGTGGGACTATCATTATCAACTTTACATCTTTTGGCATCTACACTATGAATATGTGTATCGCTACGTTCGAGATTCATCAAAAATAAACCATTGACCAGCGGGGCATGACCATAAAACATATCTCTCAAATAAATAGAACAACCATTATTCTCCGATATGAAAGAGTAGCCATCTCGCATAAGACGAGATCCAGAAACAATGTTCATGCTCAAAGCTGGTACTAAATAACAATTATTGAGGTTTAAAACTAATCCCGAGGGTAGATGTAGAGGTAGCGTGCCAACGGCGATCACATCGACCTTGGAACCATTCCCGACGCGCATCGTCACCTCATCCTTCGCCAGCCTCCGTTTATTCCGCAGCTCCTGTTTTGAGTTACAAATATGAGCAACCGCACCGGTATCAAATACCCAGGAGCTACTACGAGTGCTGGTAAGGTACACATCAATAACATGTATATCATATATACCTTTGACGTTGCCGGCCTTTTTGTCTGCTAAGTATTTGGGGCAGTTCCGCTTCCAGTGACCCGTTCCCTTGCAATAAAAGCACTCTGTCTCAGGCTTGGGTCCATACTTTGGCTTATTCCCGGCAACAGGCTTGCCGGGCGCGGCAACTCCCTTGTCGTCCTTCTTGAAGTTCTTCTTACCCTTGCCTTTCTTGAACTTAGTGGTTTTATTGACCATCAACACTTGATGTTCTTTCTTGATGTCCACCTCCGCTGATTTCAGCATCGAATACACCTCGGGAATGGACTTCTCCATCCCCTGCATATTGAAGTTCAATACGAAGCTCTTGAAGCTTGGTGGGAGCGACTGGAGGATTCTGTCAACGATCGCTTCTTCTGGGAGATTCATTCCCAGCTGAGACAAGCGATTGTGCAATCCTGAAATCTTGAGGATGTGCTCACTGACAGAACTGTTCTCCTCCATCTTACAGCTGTAGAATGCGCCGGAGACATCATATCTCTCGACTCGGGCATGAGCTTGGAAAACCATTTTCAGCTCTTTGAACATCTCATATGCTCCGTGGTGCTCCAAACGTTTTTGGAGCCCCGACTCTAAGCTGTAAAGCATGCCGCACTGAACCAGGGAGTAATCATCACTACGCGACTGCCAGAGGTTCAAAACGTCTTGGGCCGCATCGGGAGCAGGTGCATCACCTAGCGGTGCTTCTAGGACATAGGTTCTCTTGGCAGCTATGAGGATAATCCTCAGGTTACGGACCCAATCCGTATAGTTGCTACCATCGTCTTTCAGCTTGGTTTTCTCTAGGAACGCGTTGAAGTTGAGGGAAACTGGAGCGTGGGCCATTTGATCTACAAGAGATATTGTAAAGAATTTAGACTAAGTTCATGATAATTAAGTTCATCTTAATCAAAATTTAATGAACTCCCACTCAGAATGACATCTCTCTAGTCATCTTAGTGATACACGATCCGAATCGACTAGCCCGTGTCCGATCATCACGTGAGACGGACTAGTCATCAACGGTGAACATCTTCATGTTGATCGTATCTTCTATACGACTCGTGTTCGACCTTTCGGTCTTCCGTGTTCCGAGGCCATGTCTGTACATGCTAGGCTCGTCAAGTGAACCCTAAGTATATCGCGTGTGTAAATCTGTCTTACACCCGTCGTATGCGAACGTTAGAACCTATCACACCCGATCATCACGTGGTGCTTCGGAGCAACGAACTTTAGCAACGGTGCACAGTTAGGGGAAACACAATACTTGAAATTTTAGTGAGAGATCATCTTATTTACTACCGTCGTTCTAAGTAAACAAGATGCATAAACATGATAAACATCACATGCAATCAATTAAAATGACATGATATGGCCAATATCATCTTGCTCCTTGGATCTCCATCTTCGGGGCACCATGATCATCTTGTCACCGGCTCGACACCATGATCTTCATCATCATGATCTCCATCATCGTGTCTTGAAGAAGTCGTCACGCCAACTATTACTTCTACTACTATAGCTAACGTTTAGCAATGAAGTAAAGTAATTACATGGCGTTATTCAGTGACACGCAAGTCATACAATAATTAAGAAAACTCCTATGGCTCCTGCCGGTTGTCAAGTTCATCGACATGCAAGTCGTGATTCCCTATTACAAAAACATGATCAATCTCATACATCACATATATCATTCATCACATCTTCGTTTTGGCCATACGACGTCACATAGCACATGCTGCAAAAACAAGTTAGACATCCTCTAATTGTTGTTGCAAGTTTTACGTGGCTTCTATAGTATTTCTAGCAAGAACGTTTCTTACCTACGCCAAAACCACAACGTGATTTGTCAACTTCTATTTGCCCTTCATAAGGACCCTTTTCATCGAATCCGATCCGACTAAAGTAGGAGAGACAGACACCCGCCAGCCACCTTATGCATCTAGTGCATGTCTGTCGGTGGAACCTGTCTCACGTAAGCGTACGTGTAAAGTCGGTCCGGGACGCTTCATCCCACAATACCGCCGAATCAAGATTGACTAGTAACGGTAAGAAAGTTGAACAAAATCAAACGCCCACAACTGCTTTGTGTTCTACTCGTGCAAGATGGTACGCATAAAACCTAGCTCTGATACCACTGTTGGGGAACGTAGCATCAATCAAAAAATTTCTACGCTTCCACCAAGATCCAACTATGGAGACATCTAGCAACGAGCGAGTAAGAGTGCATCTACATACCGTTATGGAGATTGCGAGCGGAAGCTTTCGAAGAAGCGTGGATGAAGTAGTCGTACTATTCGCGTTCTTCGTCACCGATGATCTAGCGCCGAACGGACGGCACCTCCGCGTTCAACACACGTATGGTGCAGCAACGTCACCTCCTTCTTGATCCAGCAAGGGGGGAGGAGAAGTCGTCAGAGATCCGGCAGCACGACGGCGTGATGACGGATGCAGTGGAAATCGCAGCAGGGCTTCGTCGGGCGCCCTGCGTTGGAGTATGGAGGTGTGACGGGAGGGGGAGAGGCGCCAGGGCAAGGGTGCGGCAGCCCTCTCCCCTCCCACATATATATAGGGGGCCAGGGGGTGCGCCAGGGCCCCTGCAGATCCAATCTGCAGGGGGGGCGGCGGCCAGGGGGGAGTCCTTGCCCCCCAAGGCAAGTGGTGGCCCCCCTCCCCTTAGGGTTTTAACCCTAGGCGCATGGGGAGGTGGGCCCCTGATACGTCCAAAATGCATCACTATTTTGTATTATAATTTATCCTTATTCATTGATATATTTCACGTTATGATGATGTTCTTATGTTGTTTTGGTCTATTTTACACAGTTTGCAACTTTCCGATGCCGGAACAGCAGACGCAGGATTGAGCAGGAAAAAGTGGATGCTGAGTTGCTGAAGAAGAACACCTCCAAATTACCTGAAAATTGACGGGAGGTATTTTTCAGAAGAATAACGAAGACACGCAAAAGGGGAGTAAGAGGGGGGCCACAGGGTGCCCAGGCGGCCTGGGGGCGCGCCCCCCTGGCCGCGCCGGGGGGGGGGGCGCCTGGAGCCCCTGGCCCACCTTTGGTCGCCCCCTTTTGCATATATGCTCTCCGTCCCCCGAAAACCCTAGGCACGGGACTTTTTACGGAGTTCCGCCGCCGCTTCGAGGCGGAAACCTACAGAGAAGAAAAGGGCATCTCCGGCGGGCAGATTCCGCCGGGGACATCACCTCCCGGAAGGGGAGATCGTCGCCATCGTCATCACCATCATCACGGGCATCATCGAGATCATCATCAACATCAGCCCCAACACTAGCACCATCTCCATCTTCATCCAAATATCATCTTTCCATCGCAACTCGTGTTGTAACTTGTACTACCTATCCTCTCTACTCCATCGGTGTTGATTACTACTTTGTGGTGAATGCTATTGAGTTTTGTTGGAGAAATATTATTATGTCCAGATTGTTTATCACATATTTATCCCCTCTGATCATGATCTCTTTTATGTCTTGTGAGTAGTTACTTTAGTTCTTGAGGACATGGGGAAAGTCTTGTTGTTAGTAGTCATATGCTGTTGAAGTAATATGTGTTGTTTGATACTTAAGTTGTGTTGTCATTCTACTAGTGGTGTTGTGTGAGTCGAACACCCAACACTTCGCCTTATTAAGGACCTAGGAGAATGCATTGTGTATAAAGAATGCTTACGGTGGGTTGCCGGAGTGACAGAAACCTGAACCCCAGTTTGCACGCTTTTGCATAAGGGAATAATGGATCCTCGATCGTATTGCTATGGTTAGGCTTTTGCCTTAAATTCTATCTTGTATTTGCGGATGCTTGCAAGGTGTTTAATCATAAGAGTGCATTCATCTTAGTCTAGAGAGTGCACTAGCATAGATCCACCCACCAACACTTATCAACACATAACATAGTATCGATACGGAATATGGCGAAAGCACATGACTACCTCTCCCGTGTGTCCTCAAGAACGCTTTAGTCTTTATAAATTCAGTTGCTAGGCCTCTCCTTTGCTAAGAAAGGATTGGGCCACTCGTTACTCTCAGTATCTTTTATATTACTTGCCTTTACATTCCTGTTGCTTATATATCGAGAAAACCCCTAAAAGTTATCTTTCAGTGCTTGCAGTAATTTCTTGCTCAGAATCGCTTATCAATACCTTCTGCTCCTCGTTGGGTTCGACACTCTTACTTATCGAAAACGCTGCAACAGATCCCTTACGGTTGAGGGTCATCAAGTACCGTTTTCTGGCACCGTTGCCGGGGAGCGTAGCGCTATTGGTAAAGTGAAACTGGTAAGAAAGTCTTTTTATAATTTTGTTTTTATTTTTGCTATTGCTACTCTTTGTCCTTATGGATAACCCTATTATTGGAGCGTTGCTTGTGGGAAGACGCCCCACACCTGTGGTGGTTGATCCTCCCCCTACTGAAATTGTGCCTTATAAAATACCAGCTGGCATTATCAATTATGTTTTGGCTAATCGCTATGCAGGAGATAGACATCCCGGTGAACACTTGCTATATTTGTCACGACTATGTTCATTATTTAAGCTTGCAGGTGTATCGAGGGAGTTTGTCATGAGGAAATTGTTTGTCGTACCCCTTATAGATAAAGCTTCAGGTTGGTATGGGCTTCTCGATAACCCACACTTGCTGGACTGGCAGGAGCTTATGTCTCTCTTTTATACTAAATTTTATCCTCTTCATGAAATTCATCGAGACAGGAATTATATCTATAACTTTAGGTCTCGTGACGGAGAAAGCATTGCTCAAGCTTGGGGGAGATTGAAGTCCCTAATGCTCAAATGCCCTATTCATAAGCTTCCCAAGGAAATTATACTTACAAATTTTTATGCCAGGCTTTCTCGTCAGGATAAGGAGATGCTGGATGCCTCCTCTAGTGGGGTATTTCAGAAGAAGAGTGTTGAAGAAAGGTGGGATCTCCTTGAAAGAATCCAGAGGAATACCGAAGATTGGGAAATTGATAAAGGTATTGAACCTGCTATAAATTATGAACATGATTATATTGAGAGCAATGTAGAAACTGATTACTTCAATACTTTTTGCTCTAAGATTGGTCTTGATTCCCATCTAGTAATTGATTTATGTAAGAATTTTGCCTCTCATGTTGATTCTTTTAAAAAGAATAGAGACCAGCACCATGCACCTTTTAAAGAACCACCTATTGATATTTATGTTGCTGAACCTATTTTGCCTGCAGTCATATATGAAAAGCCTCCTTTTCCCACGAGGATAAAGGAACACTCTCTTGTAACAGGCATAATAAATAAAAGTGAGAGAAGAGTCGATGAACCTGAGGACCAGATCAGGGTCGATCCTCGAGTTGCATTGATTAAATACCTTGTTACTGATGATGTTTTGGATTCCAATATAACTTTTTGTGCTGTTTCCACTAACCTTGTCACAGCCAAGAACAAAGGCCCAATTTCAGGTACTCCGGTGGTATCTGTTAAAATAGGAGATCACAATTATTATGGGCTATGCGATTTGGGATCGAGTGCAAGTGCTATTCCTTATTCACTCTATGAACTCGTGCTTTTGATCTCCATCTCCAAAGCACCGACATGATCTCCATCGTCACCGGCGCCACACCATGATCCCCATCATCATGATCTCCATCATCGTGTCGCCATCGGGGTTGTCGGCGCCCACCATGCTCTTACTACTATTGCTACCGTTTAGCGATAAAGTAAAGCATTACAAAGCGCTTAATGATTGACACGCAGGTCATACAAAAATTAAAGACAACCCTATGGCTCCTGCCGGTTGCCGTATGCATCGACATGCAAGTCGATATTAACTATTACAACATGATCATCTCATACATCAAATATATCTCATCATGTCATTGGCCATATCATATCACATACATACCCTGCAAAAACAAGTTAGACGTCCTCTAATTTGTTGTTGCATGTTTTACGTGGCTGCTATGGGTATCTAGCAAGAACGCTTCTTACCTACGCAAAGCCACAACGGTGATATTCAAGTTGCTATTTAACCTTCTACAAGGACCGCCTTGTTCTATTCCGATTCAACTAAGATAGGAGAGACAGACACCCGCCAGCCATCTTATGCAACAAAAGTCACATGTCTGTCGATGGAACCGGTCTCATGTACGTGGACATGTAAAGTTGGTCCGGGCCGCTTCATCCCATAATACCGCTGAATCAAGAAAGACTAAGGAGGGCAGCAATTTAAACATCAACGCCCACAAACCCTTTTGTGTTCTACTCGAGAAAGCATCTACGCAAGATCCTAGCTCATGATGCCACTGTTGGGGAACGTTGCATGGAAAACAAAAATTTTCCTACCGTTCACCAAGATCAATCTAGGAGATGCTACTACGAGAGGAGAGTTGGATCCACGTACCCTTGTAGATCGCTAAGCGGAAGCGTTAAGAACGCGGTTGATGGAGTCGTACTCGCCGCGATTCAGATCGCTGAAGATCCAAGCACCGAAGCAACGGTGCCTCCGCGTTCTTCACACGTACGGCTCGGGGACGTCTCCTCCTTCTTGATCCAGCAAGGGGTGGAGGAGAGGTTGATGGAGAACCGGCAGCACGACGGCGTGGTGGTGGTGGTGGTGGAGGATTCCAGCAGGGCTTCGCCAAGCACCGCGGGAAGAAGAAGATGTTATGGGAGAGGGAGGGCAGCACCGAGGCACAAACGTGTGTTGGCTGCCCTCCCTCTACCTCTCTATATATAGGGGGAAGGAGGAGAGGGGGGCGCCCTAGGGTTTCCCCTAGGGGGGCCGGCGGCCAGGGCAGAGGGGGGGCGGCGGCCAAGGGCCAGGCCCTAGGGTTTCCCCCCCTAGGTGCCTTGCCCCCCAAGCCAGGGGGGTGCGGCAGCCCTAGGAGGGTCCACCTCCCCTTGCGCATGAGGAGAGGGCCCAGGGGGGGCGCACAGCCCTATGAGGGCTGTGGTGTCCCCCCTTGTGGCCCATTAGGCCCAGAACCACTTCTGGGACCCCCGAAACCCTTTTCGGTAATCCGCCGATTTCCCGATGCTCCCCGGAACACTTCCGAACTCCGAAACCTTTCATCCTATATATCAATCTTCGTCCCCGGACCATTCCGGAGACCCTCGTCACGTCCGGGATCTCATCCGGGACTCCGAACAACCTTCGGTAACCATGCACTGTTCTCACTAACAACCCTAGCGTCACCGAACCTTAAGTGTGTAGACCCTGCGGGTTCGGAAACCATGTAGACATGAACGAGACACTCCCAGGTCAATAACCAATAGTGGGATCTGGATACCCATATTGGTTCCCACATGTTTCTCGATGATCTCATCGGATGAACCACGATGTCAAGGATTCAGGCAATCCCGTATACAGTTCCCTTTGTCTCGTCGGTATGTTACTTGCCCGAGATTCGATCGTCGATATCTCTATACCTAGTTCAATCTCGTTACCGGCAAGTCTCTTTACTCGTTACCGTAATACATAATCCCGTGACCAACCACTTAGTCACTTTGAGCTCATTGAGATGACGTATTACCGAGTGGGCCCGGAGATACCTCTCCGTCACACGGAGTGACAAATCCCAGTCTCGATCCATGTCAACTTAACAGACACCCTCGGAGATACCTGTAGAGTACCTTTATAGTCACCCAGTTACGTTGTGACGTTTGGCACACACAAAGCACTCCTACGGTGTCAGTGAGTTACATGATCTCATGGTCATAGGAACTTATACTTGACATGCAGAAAACTATAGCGATAACTGACACGATCAAAAGCTATGTTTAACGTTTGGGTCTCGTCCATCACATCATTCTCCTAATGATGTGATCCCGTTATCAAATGACAACTCATGTCTATGACCTGGAAACCGCGGTCATCTTTGATCAACGAGCTAGTCCTGTAGAGGCTCACTAGGGACACAAAGTCTGTCTATTTATCCACACATGTATTTGAGTTTCCAATCAATACAATTATAGCATGGATAATAAACGATTATCATGAACAAGGAAATATAATAATAACTCTTTTATTATTGCCTCTAGGGCATATTTCCAACACCTGGAGGGGGGAAACGGACGCGTGGGGTCTACACGGAGGGGATCTTGCTGTGGATCTGTCCCGGATGTTTCTCCAGGCTGTTCCTATGGGCTGACCTAACACAACCGGGCGGGGAGGTCCACTGGTCAAAGCCCGTCCGCGCAAAGTCAAAGGGCTAGATCCCGTGGTCCAACGCTACAGGGTTAGGCGGGACGGGGGCACTGGGGGGTAGCAATGCCACCGGAGCGTCGCACCGGGACCTCATACATGCGTGGTGGTGTGGTGGCATGTCCGAAGAGGCGGGACGCGTGTCCGGTGTGTGCCCCCCCTCACGGACGGCGCCGCCGCCGGCACCTGGAGGGGGGAAACGGACGCGTGGGGTCTACACGGAGGGGATCTTGCTGTGGATCTGTCCCGGATGTTTCTCCAGGCTGTTCCTATGGGCTGACCTAACACAACCGGGCGGGGAGGTCCACTGGTCAAAGCCCGTCCGCGCAAAGTCAAAGGGCTAGATCCCGTGGTCCAACGCTACAGGGTTAGGCGGGACGGGGGCACTGGGGGGGTAGCAATGCCACCGGAGCGTCGCACCGGGCCCTCATACATGCGTGGTGGTGTGGTGGCATGTCCGAAGAGGCGGGACGCGTGTCCGGTGTGTGCCCCCCCTCACGTACGGCGCCGCCGCCGGCACCTGGTGTTGGGGAACGTTGCATGGAAAACAAAAAAAATTTCTCTACGTTCACCAAGATCAATCTAGTAGATGCAACTACGAGGGGAGAGTAGGATCCACATACCCTTGTAGATCGCTAAGCGGAAGCGTTATGAACGCGGATGATGGAGTCGTACTCGCCGCGATTCAGATCGCCGAAGATCCTAGCACCGAAGCAACGGTGCCTCCGCGTTCTTCACACGTACGGCTCGGGGACGTCTCCTCCTTCTTGATCCAGCAAGGGGTGGAGGAGAGGTTGATGGAGAACCGGCAGCACGACGGCGTGGTGGTGATGGTGGAGGAGAATTCCAGCAGGGCTTCGCCTAAGCACCGCGGGAGAAGAAGATGTTGTGGGAGAGGGAGGGCAGCACCGAGGCACGAACTTGTGTTTGCTGCCCTCCCTTTGCCTCACTATATATAGGGGGGGTGGAGAGGTGAGGGCGCCCTAGGGTTTCCCCCTAGGGGCCGGCGGCCAGGGCAAGGGGGGGCGGCGGCCAAGGCAGGGGGGGCGGCGGCCAGGGCCAGGCCCTAGGGTTTCCCCCCCTAGGTGCCTTGCCCCCCACTCCATAGGGGTGCGGCTGCCCTAGGGGGTCCCACCCCCTTAGCCGCATGAGGAGAGGGCCCAGGGGGGGCGCACAGCCCCCTGAGGGCTGTGGTGTCCCCCCTTGTGGCCCATTAGGCCCAGAACTTCTTCCGGACCCCCCGAAACCCTTTCCGGTACTCCGCCGATTTCCCGATGCTCCCCGGAACACTTCCGGACTCCGAAACCTTTCATCCTATATATCAATCTTCGTCTCCGGACTATTCCGGAGACCCTCGTCATGTCCGGGATCTCATCCGGGACTCCGAACAACCTTCGGTAACCATACACTTTTCTCACTAACAACCCTAGCGTCACCGAACGTTAAGTGTGTAGACCCTGCGGGTTCGGAAACCATGTAGACATGACCGAGACACTCCCAGGTCAATAACCAATAGCGGGATCTGGATACCCATATTGGTTCCCACATGTTTCTCGATGATCTCATCGGATGAACCACGATGTCAAGGATTCAGGCAATCCCGTATACAGTTCCCTTTGTCTCGTCGGTATGTTACTTGCCCGAGATTCGATCGTCGGTATCTCTATACCTAGTTCAATCTCGTTACCGGCAAGTCTCTTTACTCGTTACCGTAATACATAATCCCGTGACCAACTACTTAGTCACTTTGAGCTCATTGAGATGACGTATTACCGAGTGGGCCCGGAGATACCTCTCCGTCACACGGAGTGACAAATCCCAGTCTCGATCCATGTCAACTCAACAGACACCCTCGGAGATACCTGTAGAGTACCTTTATAGTCACCCAGTTACGTTGTGACGTTTGGCACACACAAAGCACTCCTACGGTGTCAGTGAGTTACATGATCTCATGGTCATAGGAACTTATACTTGACATGCAGAAAAATATAGCGATAACTGACACGATCAAAAGCTATGTTTAACGTTTGGGTCTCGTCCATCACATCATTCTCCTAATGATGTGATCCCGTTATCAAATGACAACTCATGTCTATGACCTGGAAACCGCGGTCATCTTTGATCAACGAGCTAGTCCTGTAGAGGCTCACTAGGGACACAAAGTCTGTCTATTCATCCACACATGTATTTGAGTTTCCAATCAATACAATTATAGCATGGATAATAAACGATTATCATGAACAAGGAAATATAATAATAACTCTTTTATTATTGCCTCTAGGGCATATTTCCAACAGTCTCCCACTTGCACTAGAGTCAATAATCTAGCATTACAAGGTAATGAATCTAACACCCATAGAGTCTTGGTGTTGATCGTGCTTATCCCGTGGAAGAGGCTTAGTCAACGGATCTGCAACATTCAAATCCGTGTGTACTTTGCAAATGTTTATGTCCTCCTCCTTGACTGAATCGCGGATGGAATTGAAGCGTCGCTTTATGTGTCTGGTCCTCTTGTGAAACCTTGGTTCCTTGGCTAGAGCAATGGCACCAGTGTTGTCACAGAACATAGTCATTGGGTTCGGTGCACTAGGCACAACTCCAAGATCTGTCATGAACTCCTTCATCCAGACACCTTCCTTTGCCGCCTCCGAGGCAGCTATATACTCCGCTTCACATGTAGAATCAGCTACCACGCTCTGCTTGGAACTGCACCAGCTTACCGCTCCCCCGTTGAGAATATATACGTATCCGGTTTGAGACTTAGAGTCATCCGGATCAGTGTCAAAGCTTGCATCGACGTAACCCTTTACGACGAGCTCTTGATCACCTCCATAAACGAGAAACATTTCCTTAGTCCTTTTCAGGTACTTTAGGATATTCTTGACCGCTGTCCAGTGATCCATACCAGGATTACTTTGAAACCTTCCGGCCATACTTATGGCAAGGCTGACATCTGGTCTTGTGCACAGCATTGCATACATGATAGAGCCTATGGCTGAAGCATAGGGGACGACACTCATCTTTTCTCTATCTTCCGCAGTCACTGGGCATTGAGTCTTACTCAACTTTGTACCTTCTAATACCGGCAAGAACCCCTTCTTGGATTGATCCATTTTGAACTTCTTCAAAACTTTATCAAGGTATGTACTTTGTGAAAGTCCTATCAAGCGTCTTGATCTATCTCTATAGATCTTGATGCCCAATATGAAAGCAGCTTCACCGAGATCCTTCATCGAAAAACTCTTGTTCAAATACCCCTTCACGCTATCCAAAAATTCTATATTTTTTCCAATCAGCAATATGTCATCCACATATAATATTAGAAACGCTATAGAGCTCCCACTCACTTTCTTGTAAATACAAGCTTCATTGTAAACTTGTACAAATCCAAACGCTTTGATCACCTCATCAAAGCGAAGATTCCAACTCCGAGATGCTTGCACCAGCCCATAAATGGAACGCTGGAGCCTGCATACTTTGTCAGCATTCTCTGGATCGACAAAACCTTCTGGTTGCATCATATACAACTCTTCCTTAAGAAAACCGTTAAGGAACGCTGTTTTGACATCCATCTGCCAAATTTCATAATCGAAATATGCAGCTATTGCTAACATGATTCGGACGGATTTAAGCATCGCTACGGGTGAGAAAGTCTCATCGTAGTCAATCCCTTGAACTTGTGAAAAACCCTTTGCCACAAGTCGAGCTTTATACACGGTGACATTACCGTCAGCGTCCGTCTTCCTCTTAAAAATCCATTTATTCTGAATGACCTTCCGCCCTTCAGGTAATACTTCCAAAGTCCATACTTTTTTTTCATACATGGATCCCATCTCGGATTTCATGGCCTCTAACCATTTGTCGGAATCTGGGCCCACCATCGCTTCTCCATAGCTCGTAGGTTCACCGTTGTCTAACAACATGACCTCCAAGACAGGGTTACCATACCACTCGGGTGCAGTGCGTACCCTTGTCGACCTACGAGGTTCGGTAGTAACTTGATCAGAAGCTCCTTGATCATCATCATTGGCTTCCTCTTCAACCTCTGCAGGCTCCACAAAAACATCTTTCTGCGCTGCGCTACTATCTGGTTGAAGCAGAGGTTCAATAACCTCATCAAGTTCTACCTTCCTCCCACTCAATTCTTTCGAGAGAAACTCTTTCTCGAGAAAGGACCCGTTCTTAGCGACAAACACTTTGCCCTCGGATCTGAGATAGAAGGTGTACCCAACTGTTTCTTTTGGGTATCCTATGAAGACACATTTGTCCGCTTTGGGTTCGAGCTTTTCTGGCTGAAGCCTTTTGACATAAGCATCGCAACCCCAAACCTTGAGAAAAGACAACTTCGGTTTCTTACTAAACCACAGTTCATACGGTGTTGTCTCAACGGACTTAGATGGAGCCCTATTTAAAGTGAATGCAGTTGTCTCTAACGCATATCCCCAAAACGATAGTGGCAAATCGGCAAGAGACATCATAGAACGTACCATATCTAATAGGGTTCGATTACGACGTTCGGACACACCATTACGCTGTGGTGTTCCGGGTGGCGTCAACTGTGAAACAATTCCACATTTTCTTAAGTGATCACCAAACTCATAACTCAGATATTCTCCCCCTCGATCAGATCGTAGGAACTTGATCTTCTTGTTACGATGATTTTCAACTTCACTCTGAAATTGCTTGAACTTTTCAAAAGTTTCAGACTTATGCTTCATCAAGTAAATATACCCATATCTACTTAAGTCGTCAGTGAAGGTGAGAAAATAACGATATCCACCGCGCGCCGTTACACTCATCGGACCGCACACATCAGTATGTATGATTTCCAATAAGTCACTTGCCCGTTCCATTGTCCCTGAAAATGGGGTCCTTGTCATCTTGCCCATGAGGCACGGCTCGCACGTGTCAAGTGATTCAAAATCAAGAGACTCCAAAAGTCCATCAGCATGGAGCTTCCTCATGCGTTTCACGCCGATATGACCCAGACGGCAGTGCCACAAGAAAGTGGTATTATCATTATCAACTCTACATCTTTTGGCATCAATGTTATGAACGTGTGTATCATCACTATCGAGATTCAATAAGAATAAACCCCTTACTTCGGGTGCATGACCATAAAAGATATTACCCATATAAATAGAACAACCTTTATTCTCTGATTTAAATGAGTAACCGTCTCGCAATAAACAAGATCCAGATATAATGTTCATGCTTAACGCAGGCACTAAATAACAATTATTCAGGTTCATAACTAATCCCGATGGTAATCGAAGAGCGAGCGTGCCGACGGCGATCACATCAACCTTGGAACCATTTCCCACGCGCATCGTCACTTCGTCCTTCGCCAGCCTCCGTTTATTCCGCAGTTCCTGTTTAGAGTTGCAAATGTGAGCAACCGAACCGGTATCAAATACCCAGGCACTACAACGAGAGTTGGTAAGGTACACATCAATAACATGTATATCACATATACCTTTGTTGTTGTTGGCCCCCTTCTTGTCTGCCAGATACTTGGGGCAGTTCCGCTTCCAGTGGCCGTTCCCCTTGCAATAGAAACACTCAGTCTCTGGCTTGGGCCCAGCCTTGGGTTTCTTCACTGGATTAGCAACTGCTTTGCCACCCTTCTTAGAGTTACCCTTCTTGCCCTTGCCATTCTTCTTGAAACTGGTGGTTTTATTGACCATCAACACTTGATACTCCTTCTGGATGTCTGCCTCAGCGACTTTCAGCATTGAAAACAGCTCGGCGATGGTTTTATTCATCCCTTGCATGTTGTACTGCTGCACGAAGCTCTTGTAGCTAGGAGGGAGTGACTGGAGAATTCTGTCAATGATAGCCTCATCCGGGAACACAAGTCCCAGATCAGCTATGCGGGTATAGTACCCAGACATCTTCAGTAAGTGCTCACTGACAGACGAATTCTCCTCCATCTTGCAAGCAAAGAATTTATCGGTGGTCTCATACCTCTTGATCTTAGCATTCTTTTCAAAGATGAACTTCAACTCCTGGTACATCTCATATGCACCATGACATTCAAAACGCCTTTGAAGTCCTCCTTCCAAGCCGTACAACATGGCACACTGCACTATCGAATAGTCATCCGAACGTGTCTGCCAGACGTTCAAAACGTCTGCAGGGGCTGTAGGAGCGGGGGGGTCACCTAGCGGTGCATTTAGGACATAAACCTTTTGGGCAGCTGTGAGGATGATCCTCAGATTGCGGAGCCAGTCCACAAAGTTGCTCCCATCATCTTTCAGTTTAGCTTTCTCTAGGAACGCATTAAAATTCAGGGGAGCTACTGCGCGAGCCATCTACAACAAAAGATTTGCAAAGACATTTTAGACTATTGTTCATGATAAGTGAGTTACTACCTAATCAAATTATTATAACTCCCACTCAAATTGACATCCCTCTGGTCATTCGAGCGTGACATGATCCAAATTCACCAACCCAAGTCCGATCATCACGTGAGATGAGGTGGTGTCAATGGCGAACATCAACATGTTGATCATATCTACTATATGACTCATGTTCGACCTTTCGGTCTTCCGTGTTCCGAGGCCATGTCTGTACATGCTAGGCTCGTCAAGTCTAACCCGAGTGTTCTGCATGTGCAAAACTGGCTTGCACCCGTTGTATGCGAACGTAGAGTCTATCACACCCGATCATCACGTGGTGCTTCGAAACGACGAACCTTCGCAACGGCGCACACTCGGGGGGAACACAATTTTATCTTGAAATTTTAGTGAAGGATCATCTTATAATGCTACCTTCGTCCTAAGCAAAATAAGATGCATAAAAGGATTAACATCACATGCAAATCATAAGTGACATGATATGGCCATCAACTCGTGCTTTTGATCTCCATCTCCAAAGCACCGGCATGATCTCCATCGTCACCGGCGCCACACCATGATCCCCATCATCATGATCTCCATCATCGTGTCGCCATCGGGGTTGTCGGCGCCCACCATGCCCTTACTACTATTGCTACCGTTTAGCGATAAAGTAAAGCATTACAAAGCGCTTAATGATTGACACGCAGGTCATACAAAAATTAAAGACAACCCTATGGCTCCTGCCGGTTGCCGTATGCATCGACATGCAAGTCGATATTAACTATTACAACATGATCATCTCATACATCAAATATATCTCATCATGTCATTGGCCATATCATATCACATACATACCCTGCAAAAACAAGTTAGACGTCCTCTAATTTGTTGTTGCATGTTTTACGTGGCTGCTATGGGTATCTAGCAAGAACGCTTCTTACCTACGCAAAGCCACAACGGTGATATTCAAGTTGCTATTTAGCCTTCTACAAGGACCGCCTTGTTCTATTCCGATTCAACTAAGATAGGAGAGACAGACACCCGCCAGCCATCTTATGCAACAAAAGTCACATGTCTGTCGATGGAACCGGTCTCATGTACGTGGACATGTAAAGTTGGTCCGGGCCGCTTCATCCCATAATACCGCTGAATCAAGAAAGACTAAGGAGGGCAGCAATTTAAACATCAACGCCCACAAACCCTTTTGTGTTCTACTCAAGAAAGCATCTACGCAAGATCCTAGCTCATGATGCCACTGTTGGGGAACGTTGCATGGAAAACAAAAAATTTTCTCTACGTTCACCAAGATCAATCTAGGAGATGCAACTACGAGGGGAGAGTTGGATCCACGTACCCTTGTAGATCGCTAAGCGGAAGCGTTAAGAACGCGGTTGATGGAGTCGTACTCGCCGCGATTCAGATCGCCGAAGATCCAAGCACCGAAGCAACGGTGCCTCCGCGTTCTTCACACGTACGGCTCGGGGACGTCTCCTCCTTCTTGATCCAGCAAGGGGTGGAGGAGAGGTTGATGGAGAACCGGCAGCACGACGGCGTGGTGGTGGTGGTGGTGGAGGATTCCAGCAGGGCTTCGCCAAGCACCGCGGGAAGAAGAAGATGTTATGGGAGAGGGAGGGCAGCACCGAGGCACAAACGTGTGTTGGCTGCCCTCCCTCTACCTCTCTATATATAGGGGGAAGGAGGAGAGGGGGGCGCCCTATGGTTTCCCCTAGGGGGGCCGGCGGCCAGGGCAGAGGGGGGGCGGCGGCCAAGGGCCAGGCCCTAGGGTTTCCCCCCCTAGGTGCCTTGCCCCCCAAGCCAGGGGGGGTGCGGCAGCCCTAGGAGGGTCCACCTCCCCTTGCGCATGAGGAGAGGGCCCAGGGGGGGGGGGCGCACAGCCCTATGAGGGCTGTGGTGTCCCCCCTTGTGGCCCATTAGGCCCAGAACCACTTCCGGGACCCCCGAAACCCTTTTCGGTAATCCGCCGATTTCCCGATGCTCCCCGGAACACTTCCGAACTCCGAAACCTTTCATTCTATATATCAATATTCGTCCCCGGACCATTCCGGAGACCCTCGTCACGTCCGGGATCTCATCCGGGACTCCGAACAACCTTCGGTAACCATGCACTGTTCTCACTAACAACCCTAGCGTCACCGAACCTTAAGTGTGTAGACCCTGCGGGTCCGGAAACCATGTAGACATGACCGAGACACTCCCAGGTCAATAACCAATAGCGGGATCTGGATACCCATATTGGTTCCCACATGTTTCTCGATGATCTCATCGGATGAACCACGATGTCAAGGATTCAGGCAATCCCGTATACAGTTCCCTTTGTCTCGTTGGTATGTTACTTGCCCGAGATTCGTTCGTCGGTATCTCTATACCTAGTTCAATCTCGTTACCGGCAAGTCTCTTTACTCGTTACCGTAATACATAATCCCGTGACCAACCACTTAGTCACTTTGAGCTCATTGAGATGACGTATTACCGAGTGGGCCCGGAGATACCTCTCCGTCACACGGAGTGACAAATCCCAGTCTCGATCCATGTCAACTTAACAGACACCCTCGGAGATACCTGTAGAGTACCTTTATAGTCACCCAGTTACGTTGTGACGTTTGGCACACACAAAGCACTCCTACGGTGTCAGTGAGTTACATGATCTCATGGTCATAGGAACTTATACTTGACATGCAGAAAACTATAGCGATAACTGACACGATCAAAAGCTATGTTTAACGTTTGGGTCTCGTCCATCACATCATTCTCCTAATGATGTGATCCCGTTATCAAATGACAACTCATGTCTATGACCTGGAAACCGCGGTCATCTTTGATCAACGAGCTAGTCCTGTAGAGGCTCACTAGGGACACAAAGTCTGTCTATTCATCCACACACGTATTTGAGTTTCCAATCAATACAATTATAGCATGGATAATAAACGATTATCATGAACAAGGAAATATAATAATAACTCTTTTATTATTGCCTCTAGGGCATATTTCCAACAGTCTCCCACTTGCACTAGAGTCAATAATCTAGCATTACAAGGTAATGAATCTAACACCCATAGAGTCTTGGTGTTGATCGTGCTTAGCCCGTGGAAGAGGCTTAGTCAACGGATCTGCAACATTCAAATCCGTGTGTACTTTGCAAATGTTTATGTCCTCCTCCTTGACCGAATCGCGGATGGAATTGAAGCGTCGCTTTATGTGTCTGGTCCTCTTGTGAAACCTTGGTTCCTTGGCTAGAGCAATGGCACCAGTGTTGTCACAGAACAGAGTCATTGGGTTTAGTGCACTAGGCACAACTCCAAGATTTGTCATGAACTCCTTCATCCAGACACCTTCCTTTGCCGCCTCCGAGGCAGCTATATACTCCGCTTCACATGTAGAATCAGCTACCACGCTCTGCTTGGAACTGCACCAGCTTACCGCTCCCCCGTTGAGAATATATACGTATCCGGTTTGAGACTTAGAGTCATCCGGATCAGTGTCAAAGCTTGCATCGACGTAACCCTTTACGACGAGCTCTTGATCACCTCCATAAATGAGAAACATATCCTTAGTCCTTTTCAGGTACTTTAGGATATTCTTGACCGCTGTCCAGTGATCCATACCAGGATTACTCTGAAACCTTCCGGCCATACTTATGGCAAGGCTGACATCTGGTCTCGTGCACAGCATTGCATACATGATAGAGCCTATGGCTGAAGCATAGGGGACGACACTCATCTTTTCTCTATCTTCCGCAGTCACTGGGCACTGAGTCTTACTCAACTTTGTACCTTGCAATACCGGCAAGAACCCCTTCTTGGATTGATCCATTTTGAACTTCTTCAAAACTTTATCAAGGTATGTGCTTTGTGAAAGTCCTATCAAGCGTCTTGATCTATCTCTATAGATCTTGATGCCCAATATGAAAACAGCTTCACCGAGATCCTTCATCGAAAAACTCTTGTTCAAATACCCCTTCACGCTATCCAAAAATTCTATATTGTTTCCAATCAGCAATATGTCATCCACATATAATATTAGAAACGCTATAGAGCTCCCACTCACTTTCTTGTAAATACAAGCTTTATTGTAAACTTGTATAAACCCAAACGCTTTGATCACCTCATCAAAGCGAAGATTCCAACTCCGAGATGCTTGCACCAGCCCATAAATGGAACGCTGAAGCCTGCATACTTTGTCAGCATTCTCTGGATCGACAAAACCTTCTGGTTGCATCATATACAACTCTTCCTTAAGAAAACCGTTAAGGAACGCTGTTTTGACATCCATCTGCCAAATTTCATAATCGAAATATGCAGCTATTGCTAACATGATTCGGACGGATTTAAGCATCGCTACGGGTGAGAAAGTCTCATCGTAGTCAATCCCTTGAACTTGTGAAAAACCCTTTGCCACAAGTCGAGCTTTATACACGGTGACATTACCGTCAGCGTCCGTCTTCCTCTTAAAAATCCATTTATTCTGAATGGCCTTCCGCCCTTCAGGTAATACTTCCAAAGTCCATACTTTGTTTTCATACATGGATCCCATCTCGGATTTCATGGCCTCTAACCATTTGTCGGAATCCGGGCCCACCATCGCTTCTCCATAGCTCGTAGGTTCACCGTTGTCTAACAACATGACCTCTAAGACAGGGTTACCATACCACTCAGGTGTAGTGAGTACCCTTGTCGACCTACGAGGTTCGGTAGTAACTTGATCAGAAGCTCCTTGATCATTATCATTGGCTTCCTCTTCAACCTCTGCAGGCTCCACAAAAACATCTTTCTGCGCTGCGCTACTCTCTGGTTGAAGCAGAGGTTCAATAACCTCATCAAGTTCTACCTTCCTCCCACTCAATTCTTTCGAGAGAAACTCTTTCTCGAGAAAGGACCCGTTCTTAGCGACAAACACTTTGCCCTCGGATCTGAGATAGAAGGTGTACCCAACTGTTTCTTTTGGGTATCCTATGAAGACACATTTGTCCGCTTTGGGTTCGAGCTTTTCTGGCTGAAGCCTTTTGACATAAGCATCGCAACCCCAAACCTTGAGAAAAGACAACTTAGGTTTCTTACCAAACCACAGTTCATACGGTGTTGTCTCAACGGACTTAGATGGAGCCCTATTTAAAGTGAATGCAGCTGTCTCTAACGCATATCCCCAAAACGATAGTGGCAAATCGGCAAGAGACATCATAGAACGTACCATATCTAATAGGGTTCGATTACGACGTTCGGACACACCATTACGCTGTGGTGTTCCGGGTGGCGTCAACTGTGAAACAATTCCACATTTTCTTAAGTGATCACCAAACTCATCACTCAGATATTCTCCCCCTCGATCAGATCGTAGGAACTTGATCTTCTTGTTACGATGATTTTCAACTTCACTCTGAAATTGCTTGAACTTTTCAAAAGTTTCAGACTTATGCTTCATTAAGTAAATATACCCATATCTACTTAAGTCGTCAGTGAAGGTGAGAAAATAACGATATCCACCGCGTGCCGTTACACTCATCGGACCGCACACATCAGTATGTATGATTTCCAATAAGTCACTTGCCCGTTCCATTGTCCCTGAAATCGGGGTCCTTGTCATCTTGCCCATGAGGCACGGCTCGCACGTGTCAAGTGATTCAAAATCAAGAGACTCCAAAAGTCCATCAGCATGGAGCTTCCTCATGCGTTTTACGCCGATATGACCCAGACGGCAGTGCCACAAGAAAGTGGTATTATCATTATCTACTCTACATCTTTTGGCATCAATGTTATGAACATGTGTATCATCACTATCGCGATTCAATAAGAATAAACCCCTAACTTCGGGTGCATGACCATAAAAGATATTACCCATATAAATAGAACAACCTTTATTCTCCGATTTAAATGAGTAACCGTCTCGCAATAAACAAGATCCAGATATAATGTTCATGCTTAACGCAGGCACTAAATAACAATTATTCAGGTTCATAACTAATCCCGATGGTAATCGAAGAGCGAGCGTGCCGACGGCGATCACATCAACCTTGGAACCATTTCCCACGCGCATCGTCACTTCGTCCTTCACCAGCCTCCGTTTATTCCGCAGTTCCTGTTTAGAGTTGCAAATGTGAGCAACCGAACCGGTATCAAATACCCAGGCACTACAACGAGAGTTGGTAAGGTACACATCAATAACATGTATATCACATATACCTTGCTTGTTGTTGTTGGCCCCCTTCTTGTCTGCCAGATACTTGGGGCAGTTCCGCTTCCAGTGGCCGTTCCCCTTGCAATAGAAACACTCAGTCTCTGGCTTGGGCCCAGCCTTGGGTTTCTTCACTGGATTAGCAACTGCTTTGCCACCCTTCTTAGAGTTACCCTTCTTGCCCTTGCCATTCTTCTTGAAACTGGTGGTTTTATTGACCATCAACACTTGATACTCCTTCTGGATGTCTGCCTCAGCGACTTTCAGCATTGAAAACAGCTCGGCGATGGTTTTATTCATCCCTTGCATGTTGTACTGCTGCACGAAGCTCTTGTAGCTAGGAGGGAGTGACTGGAGAATTATGTCAATGATAGCCTCATCCGGGAACACAAGTCCCAGATCAGCTATGCGGGTATAGTACCCAGACATCTTCAGTAAGTGCTCACTGACAGACGAATTCTCCTCCATCTTGCAAGCAAAGAATTTATCGGTGGTCTCATACCTCTCGATCTTAGCATTCCTTTCAAAGATGAACTTCAACTCCTGGTACATCTCATATGCACCATGACGTTCAAAACGCCTTTGAAGTCCTCCTTCCAAGCCGTACAACATGGCACACTGCACTATCGAATAGTCATCCGAACGTGTCTGCCAGACGTTCAAAACGTCTGCAGGGGCTGTAGGAGCGGGGGGGGGGGTCACCTAGCGGTGCATTTAGGACATAAACCTTTTGGGCAGCTGTGAGGATGATCCTCAGATTGCGGAGCCAGTCCACAAAGTTGCTCCCGTCATCTTTCAGTTTAGCTTTCTCTAGGAACGCATTAAAATTCAGGGGAGCTACTGCGCGAGCCATCTACAACCAAAAAATTTGCAAAGACATTTTAGACTATTGTTCATGATAAGTGAGTTATTACCTAATCAAATTAATTATAACTCCCACTCAAATTGACATCCCTCTGGTCATTCGAGCGTGACATGATCCAAATTCACCAACCCAAGTCCGATCATCACGTGAGATGAGGTGGTGTCAATGGTGAACATCAACATGTTGATCATATCTACTATATGACTCATGCTCGACCTTTCGGTCCTCCGTGTTCCGAGGCCATGTCTGTACATGTTAGGCTCGTCAAGTCTAACCCGAGTGTTCTGCATGTGCAAAACTGGCTTGCACCCGTTGTATGCGAACGTAGAGTCTATCACACCCGATCATCACGTGGTGCTTCGAAACGACGAACCTTCGCAACGGCGCACACTCGGGGGGAACACAATTTTATCTTGAAATTTTAGTGAAGGATCACCTTATAATGCTACCGTCGTCCTAAGCAAAATAAGATGCATAAAAGGATTAACATCACATGCAAATCATAAGTGACATGATATGGCCATCAACTCGTGCTTTTGATCTCCATCTCCAAAGCACCGGCATGATCTCCATCGTCACCGGCGCCACACCATGATCCCCATCATCATGATCTCCATCATCGTGTCGCCATCGGGGTTGTCGGCGCCCACCATGCTCTTACTACTATTGCTACCGTTTAGCGATAAAGTAAAGCATTACAAAGCGCTTAATGATTGACACGCGGGTCATACAAAAATTAAAGACAACCCTATGGCTCCTGCCGGTTGCCGTATGCATCGACATGCAAGTCGATATTAACTATTACAACATGATCATCTCATACATCAAATATATCTCATCATGTCATTGGCCATATCATATCACATACATACCCTGCAAAAACAAGTTAGACGTCCTCTAATTTGTTGTTGCATGTTTTACGTGGCTGCTATGGGTATCTAGCAAGAACGCTTCTTACCTACGCAAAGCCACAACGGTGATATTCAAGTTGCTATTTAACCTTCTACAAGGACCGCCTTGTTCTATTCCGATTCAACTAAGATAGGAGAGACAGACACCCGCCAGCCATCTTATGCAACAAAAGTCACATGTCTGTCGATGGAACCGGTCTCATGTACGTGGACATGTAAAGTTGGTCCGGGCCGCTTCATCCCATAATACCGCTGAATCAAGAAAGACTAAGGAGGGCAGTAATTTAAACATCAACGCCCACAAACCCTTTTGTGTTCTACTCGAGAAAGCATCTACGCAAGATCCTAGCTCATGATGCCACTGTTGGGGAACGTTGCATGGAAAACAAAAAATTTTCTCTACGTTCACCAAGATCAATCTAGGAGATGCAACTACGAGGGGAGAGTTGGATCCACGTACCCTTGTAGATCGCTAAGCGGAAGCGTTAAGAACGCGGTTGATGGAGTCGTACTCGCCGCGATTCAGATCGCCGAAGATCCTAGCACCGAAGCAACGGTGCCTCCGCGTTCTTCACACGTACGGCTCGGGGACGTCTCCTCCTTCTTGATCCAGCAAGGGGTGGAGGAGAGGTTGATGGAGAACCGGCAGCACGACGGCGTGGTGGTGGTGGTGGTGGAGGATTCCAGCAGGGCTTCGCCAAGCACCGCGGGAAGAAGAAGATGTTATGGGAGAGGGAGGGCAGCACCGAGGCACAAACGTGTGTTGGCTGCCCTCCCTCTACCTCTCTATATATAGGGGGAAGGAGGAGAGGGGGGCGCCCTAGGGTTTCCCCTAGGGGGGCCGGCGGCCAGGGCAGAGGGGGGGCGGCGGCCAAGGGCCAGGCCCTAGGGTTTCCCCCCCTAGGTGCCTTGCCCCCCAAGCCAGGGGGGTGCGGCAGCCCTAGGAGGGTCCACCTCCCCTTGCGCATGAGGAGAGGGCCCAGGGGGGGGCGCACAGCCCTATGAGGGCTGTGGTGTCCCCCCTTGTGGCCCATTAGGCCCAGAACCACTTCCGGGACCCCCGAAACCCTTTTCGGTAATTCGCCGATTTCCCGATGCTCCCCGGAACACTTCCGAACTCCGAAACCTTTCATCCTATATATCAATCTTCGTCCCCGGACCATTCCGGAGACCCTCGTCACGTCCGGGATCTCATCCGGGACTCCGAACAACCTTCGGTAACCATGCACTGTTCTCACTAACAACCCTAGCGTCACCGAACCGTAAGTGTGTAGACCCTGCGGGTTCGGAAACCATGTAGACATGACCGAGACACTCCCAGGTCAATAACCAATAGCGGGATCTGGATACCCATATTGGTTCCCACATGTTTCTCGATGATCTCATCGGATGAACCACGATGTCAAGGATTCAGGCAATCCCGTATACAGTTCCCTTTGTCTCGTCGGTATGTTACTTGCCCGAGATTCGATCGTCGGTATCTCTATACCTAGTTCAATCTCGTTACCGGCAAGTCTCTTTACTCGTTACCGTAATACATAATCCCGTGACCAACCACTTAGTCACTTTGAGCTCATTGAGATGACGTATTACCGAGTGGGCCCGGAGATACCTCTCCGTCACACGGAGTGACAAATCCCAGTCTCGATCCATGTCAACTTAACAGACACCCTCGGAGATACCTGTAGAGTACCTTTATAGTCACCCAGTTACGTTGTGACGTTTGGCACACACAAAGCACTCCTACGGTGTCAGTGAGTTACATGATCTCATGGTCATAGGAACTTATACTTGACATGCAGAAAACTATAGCGATAACTGACACGATCAAAAGCTATGTTTAACGTTTGGGTCTCGTCCATCACATCATTATCCTAATGATGTGATCCCGTTATCAAATGACAACTCATGTCTATGACCTGGAAACCGCGGTCATCTTTGATCAACGAGCTAGTCCTGTAGAGGCTCACTAGGGACACAAAGTCTGTCTATTCATCCACACATGTATTTGAGTTTCCAATCAATACAGTTATAGCATGGATAATAAACGATTATCATGAACAAGGAAATATAATAATAACTCTTTTATTATTGCCTCTAGGGCATATTTCCAACAGTCTCCCACTTGCACTAGAGTCAATAATCTAGCATTACAAGGTAATGAATCTAACACCCATAGAGTCTTGGTGTTGATCGTGCTTAGCCCGTGGAAGAGGCTTAGTCAACGGATCTGCAACATTCAAATCCGTGTGTACTTTGCAAATGTTTATGTCCTCCTCCTTGACTGAATCGCGGATGGAATTGAAGCGTCGCTTTATGTGTCTGGTCCTCTTGTGAAACCTTGGTTCCTTGGCTAGAGCAATGGCACCAGTGTTGTCACAGAGCAGAGTCATTGGGTTCAGTGCACTAGGCACAACTCCAAGATCTGTCATGAACTCCTTCATCCAGACACCTTCCTTTGCCGCCTCCGAGGCAGCTATATACTCCGCTTCACATGTAGAATCAGCTACCACGCTCTGCTTGGAACTGCACCGCTCCCCCATTGAGAATATATACGTATCCGGTTTGAGACTTAGAGTCATCCGGATCAGTGTCAAAGCTTGCATCGACGTAACCCTTTACGACGAGCTCTTGATCACCTCCATAAACGAGAAACATCTCCTTAGTCCTTTTCAGGTACTTTAGGATATTCTTGACCGCTGTCCAGTGATCCATACCAGGATTACTTTGAAACCTTCCGGCCATACTTATGGCAAGGCTGACATCTGGTCTTGTGCACAGCATTGCATACATGATAGAGCCTATGGCTGAAGCATAGGGGACGACACTCATCTTTTCTCTATCTTCCGCAGTCACTGGGCATTGAGTCTTACTCAACTTTGTACCTTGCAATACCGGCAAGAACCCCTTCTTGGATTGATCCATTTTGAACTTCTTCAAAACTTTATCAAGGTATGTACTTTGTGAAAGTCCTATCAAGCGTCTTGATCTATCTCTATAGATCTTGATGCCCAATATGAAAGCAGCTTCACCGAGATCCTTCATCGAAAAACTCTTGTTCAAATACCCCTTCACGCTATCCAAAAATTCTATATCGTTTCCAATCAGCAATATGTCATCCACATATAATATTAGAAACACTATAGAGCTCCCACTCACTTTCTTGTAAATACAAGCTTCATTGTAAACTTGTACAAACCCAAACGCTTTGATCACCTCATCAAAGCGAAGATTCCAACTCCGAGATGCTTGCACCAGCCCATAAATGGAACGCTGGAGCCTGCATACTTTGTCAGCATTCTCTGGATCGACAAAACCTTCTGGTTGCATCATATACAACTCTTCCTTAAGAAAACCGTTAAGGAACGCTGTTTTGACATCCATCTGCCAAATTTCATAATCAAAATATGCAGCTATTGCTAACATGATTCGGACGGATTTAAGCATCGCTACGGGTGAGAAAGTCTCATCGTATTCAATCCCTTGAACTTGTGAAAAACCCTTTGCCACAAGTCGAGCTTTATACACGGTGACATTACCGTCAGCGTCCGTCTTCCTCTTAAAAATCCATTTATTCTGAATGGCCTTCCGCCCTTCAGGTAATACTTCCAAAGTCCATACTTTGTTTTCATACATGGATCCCATCTCGGATTTCATGGCCTCTAACCATTTGTCGGAATCTGGGCCCACCATCGCTTCTCCATAGCTCGTAGGTTCACCGTTGTCTAACAACATGACCTCCAAGACAGGGTTACCATACCACTCGGGTGCAGTGCGTACCCTTGTCGACCTACGAGGTTCGGTAGTAACTTGATCAGAAGCTCCTTGATCATCATCATTGGCTTCCTCTTCAACCTCTGCAGGCTCCACAAAAACATCTTTCTGCGCTGCGCTACTATCTGGTTGAAGCAGAGGTTCAATAACCTCATCAAGTTCTACCTTCCTCCCACTCAATTCTTTCGAGAGAAACTCTTTCTCGAGAAAGGACCCGTTCTTAGCGACAAACACTTTGCCCTCGGATCTGAGATAGAAGGTGTACCCAACTGTTTCTTTTGGGTATCCTATGAAGACACATTTGTCCGCTTTGGGTTCGAGCTTTTCTGGCTGAAGCCTTTTGACATAACCATCGCAACCCCAAACCTTGAGAAAAGACAACTTAGGTTTCCTACCAAACCACAGTTCATACGGTGTTGTCTCAACGGACTTAGATGGAGCCCTATTTAAAGTGAATGCAGCTGTCTCTAACGCATATCCCCAAAACGATAGTGGCAAATCGGCAAGAGACATCATAGAACGTACCATATCTAATAGGGTTCGATTACGACGTTCGGACACACCATTACGCTGTGGTGTTCCGGGTGGCGTCAACTGTGAAACAATTCCACATTTTCTTAAGTGATCACCAAACTCATAACTCAGATATTCTCCCCCTCGATCAGATCGTAGGAACTTGATCTTCTTGTTACGATGATTTTCAACTTCACTCTGAAATTGCTTGAACTTTTCAAAAGTTTCAGACTTATGCTTCATTAAGTAAATATACCCATATCTACTTAAGTCGTCAGTGAAGGTGAGAAAATAACGATATCCACCACGCGCCGTTACACTCATCGGACCGCACACATCAGTATGTATGATTTCCAATAAGTCACTTGCCCGTTCCATTGTCCCTGAAAACGGGGTCCTTGTCATCTTGCCCATGAGGCACGGCTCGCACGTGTCAAGTGATTCAAAATCAAGAGACTCCAAAAGTCCATCAGCATGGAGCTTCCTCATGCGTTTCACGCCGATATGACCGAGACGGCAGTGCCACAAGAAAGTGGTATTATCATTATCTACTCTACATCTTTTGGCATCAATGTTATGAACATGTGTATCATCACTATCGAGATTCAATAAGAATAAACCCCTAACTTCGGTTGCATGACCATAAAAGATATTACTCATATAAATAGAACAACCATTATTCTCTGACTTAAATGAGTAACCGTCTCGCAATAAACAAGATCCAGATATAATGTTCATGCTTAACGCAGGCACTAAATAACAATTATTCAGGTTCATAACTAATCCCGATGGTAATCGAAGAGCGAGCGTGCCGACGGCGATCACATCAACCTTGGAACCATTTCCCACGCGCATCGTCACTTCGTCCTTCGCCAGCCTCCGTTTATTCCGCAGTTCCTGTTTAGAGTTGCAAATGTGAGCAACCGAACCGGTATCAAATACCCAGGCACTACAACGAGAGTTGGTAAGGTACACATCAATAACATGTATATCACATATACCTTGCTTGTTGTTGTTGGCCCCCTTCTTGTCTGCCAGATACTTGGGGCAGTTCCGCTTCCAGTGGCCGTTCCCCTTGCAATAGAAACACTCAGTCTCTGGCTTGGGCCCAACCTTGGGTTTCTTCACTGGATTAGCAACTGCTTTGCCACCCTTCTTAGAGTTACCCTTCTTGCCCTTGCCATTCTTCTTGAAACTGGTGGTTTTATTGACCATCAACACTTGATACTCCTTCTGGATGTCTGCCTCAGCGACTTTCAGCATTGAAAACAGCTCGGCGATGGTTTTATTCATCCCTTGCATGTTGTACTGCTGCACGAAGCTCTTGTAGCTAGGAGGGAGTGACTGGAGAATTCTGTCAATGATAGCCTCATCCGGGAACACAAGTCCCAGATCAGCTATGCGGGTATAGTACCCAGACATCTTCAGTAAGTGCTCACTGACAGACGAATTCTCCTCCATCTTGCAAGCAAAGAATTTATCGGTGGTCTCATACCTCTCGATCTTAGCATTCTTTTCAAAGATGAACTTCAACTCCTGGTACATCTCATATGCACCATGACGTTCAAAACGCCTTTGAAGTCCTCCTTCCAAGCCGTACAACATGGCACACTGCACTATCGAATAGTCATCCGAACGCGTCTGCCAGACGTTCAAAACGTCTGCAGGGGCTGTAGGAGCGGGGGGGTCACCTAGCGGTGCATTTAGGACATAAACCTTTTGGGCAGCTGTGAGGATGATCCTCAGACTGCGGAGCCAGTCCACAAAGTTGCTCCCATCATCTTTCAGTTTAGCTTTCTCTAGGAACGCATTAAAATTCAGGGGAGCTACTGCGCGAGCCATCTACAACAAAAGATTTGCAAAGACATTTTAGACTATTGTTCATGATAAGTGAGTTATTACCTAATCAAATTAATTATAACTCCCACTCAAATTGACATCCCTCTGGTCATTCGAGCGTGACATGATCCAAATTCACCAACCCAAGTCCGATCATCACGTGAGATGAGGTGGTGTCAATGGTGAACATCAACATGTTGATCATATCTACTATATGACTCATGCTCGACCTTTCGGTCCTCCGTGTTCCGAGGCCATGTCTGTACATGCTAGGCTCGTCAAGTCTAACCCGAGTGTTCTGCATGTGCAAAACTGGCTTGCACCCGTTGTATGCGAACGTAGAGTCTATCACACCCGATCATCACGTGGTGCTTCGAAACGACGAACCTTCGCAACGGCGCACACTCGGGGGGAACACAATTTTTATCTTGAAATTTTAGTGAAGGATCATCTTATAACGCTACCGTCGTCCTAAGCAAAATAAGATGCATAAAAGGATTAACATCACATGCAAATCATAAGTGACATGATATGGCCATCAACTCGTGCTTTTGATCTCCATCTCCAAAGCACCGGCATGATCTCCATCGTCACCGGCGCCACACCATGATCCCCATCATCATGATCTCCATCATCGTGTCGCCATCGGGGTTGTCGGCGCCCACCATGCTCTTACTACTATTGCTACCGTTTAGCGATAAAGTAAAGCATTACAAAGCGCTTAATGATTGACACGCAGGTCATACAAAAATTAAAGACAACCCTATGGCTCCTGCCGGTTGCCGTATGCATCGACATGCAAGTCGATATTAACTATTACAACATGATCATCTCATACATCAAATATATCTCATCATGTCATTGGCCATATCATATCACATACATACCCTGCAAAAACAAGTTAGACGTCCTCTAATTTGTTGTTGCATGTTTTACTTGGCTGCTATGGGTATCTAGCAAGAACGCTTCTTACCTACGCAAAGCCACAACGGTGATATTCAAGTTGCTATTTAACCTTCTACAAGGACCGCCTTGTTCTATTCCGATTCAACTAAGATAGGAGAGACAGACACCCGCCAGCCATCTTATGCAACAAAAGTCACATGTCTGTCGATGGAACCGGTCTCATGTACGTGGACATGTAAAGTTGGTCCGGGCCGCTTCATCCCATAATACCGCTGAATCAAGAAAGACTAAGGAGGGCAGCAATTTAAACATCAACGCCCACAAACCCTTTTGTGTTCTACTCGAGAAAGCATCTACGCAAGATCCTAGCTCATGATGCCACTGATGGGGAACGTTGCATGGGAAACAAAAATTTTTCCTACGTTCACCAAGATCAATCTAGGAGATGCTACTACGAGAGGAGAGTTGGATCCACGTACCCTTGTAGATCGCTAAGCGGAAGCGTTAAGAACGCGGTTGATGGAGTCGTACTCGCCGCGATTCAGATCGCCGAAGATCCTAGCACCGAAGCAACGGTGCCTCCGCGTTCTTCACACGTACGGCTCGGGGACGTCTCCTCCTTCTTGATCCAGCAAGGGGTGGAGGAGAGGTTGATGGAGAGACCGGCGGCACGACGGCGTGGTGGTGATGGTGGAGGAGGATTCCAGCAGGGCTTCGCCTAAGCACCGCGGGAAGACGAATATGTTGTGGGAGAGGGAGGGCAGCACCGAGGCACAAACGTGTGTTGGCTGCCCTCCCTCTGCCCCTCTATATATAGGGGGAATAGATGGGAGGGGGGCGCCCTAGGGTTTCCCCTAGGGGGGCCGGCGGCCAGGGCAGTGGGGGGGCGGCGGCCAAGGGCTGCGCAGGCCCTAGGGTTTCCCCCCCTAGGTGCCTTGCCCCCCAAGCCAGGGGGTGCGGCTGCCCTAGGAGGGGCCAGCCCCCCATGCGCCATAGGAGAGGGCCCAGGGGGGGGCGCACAGCCCTATGAGGGCTGTGGTGTCCCCCCTTTGTGGCCCATTAGGCCCAGAACCACTTCCGGGACCCCCGAAACCCTTTTCGGTAATCCGCCGATTTCCCGATGCTCCCCGGAACACTTCCGGACTCCGAAACCTTTCATCCTATATATCAATCTTCGTCCCCGGACCATTCCGGAGACCCTCGTCACGTCCGGGATCTCATCCGGGACTCCGAACAACCTTCGGTAACCATGCACTGTTCTCACTAACAACCCTAGCGTCACCGAACCTTAAGTGTGTAGACCCTGCGGGTTCGGAAACCATGTAGACATGACCGAGACACTCCCAGGTCAATAACCAATAGCGGGATCTGGATACCCATATTGGTTCCCACACGTTTCTCGATGATCTCATCGGATGAACCACGATGTCAAGGATTCAGGCAATCCCGTATACAGTTCCCTTTGTCTCGTCGATATGTTACTTGCCCGAGATTCGATCGTCGGTATCTCTATACCTAGTTCAATCTCGTTACCGGCAAGTCTCTTTACTCGTTACCGTAATACATAATCCCGTGACTAACTACTTAGTCACTTTGAGCTCATTGAGATGACGTATTACCGAGTGGACCCGGAGATACCTCTCCGTCACACGGAGTGACAAATCCCAGTCTCGATCCATGTCAACTCAACAGACACCCTCGGAGATACCTGTAGAGTACCTTTATAGTCACCCAGTTACGTTGTGACGTTTGGCACACACAAAGCACTCCTACGGTGTCAGTGAGTTACATGATCTCATGGTCATAGGAACTTATACTTGACATGCAGAAAACTATAGCGATAACTGATACGATCAAAAGCTATGTTTAACGTTTGGGTCTCGTCCATCACATCATTCTCCTAATGATGTGATCCCGTTATCAAATGACAACTCATGTCTATGACCTGGAAACCGCGGTCATCTTTGATCAACGAGCTAGTCCTGTAGAGGCTCACTAGGGACACAAAGTCTGTCTATACATCCACACATGTATTTGAGTTTCCAATCAATACAGTTATAGCATGGATAATAAACGATTATCATGAACAAGGAAATATAATAATAACTCTTTTATTATTGCCTCTAGGGCATATTTCCAACAGTCTCCCACTTGCACTAGAGTCAATAATCCAGCATTACAAGGTAATGAATCTAACACCCATAGAGTCTTGGTGTTGATCGTGCTTAGCCCGTGGAAGAGGCTTAGTCAACGGATCTGCAACATTCAAATCCGTGTGTACTTTGCAAATATTTATGTCCTCCTCCTTGACCGAATCGCGGATGGAATTGAAGCGTCGCTTTATGTGTCTGGTCCTCTTGTGAAACCTTGGTTCCTTGGCTAGAGCAATGGCACCAGTGTTGTCACAGAACAGAGTCATTGGGTTCAGTGCACTAGGCACAACTCCAAGATCTGTCATGAACTCCTTCATCCAGACACCTTCCTTTGCCGCCTCCGAGGCAGCTATATACTCCGCTTCACATGTAGAATCAGCTACCACGCTCTGCTTGGAACTGCACCAGCTTACCGCTCCCCCGTTGAGAATATATACGTATCCGGTTTGAGACTTAGAGTCATCCGGATCAGTGTCAAAGCTTGCATCGACGTAACCCTTTACGACGAGCTCTTGATCACCTCCATAAACGAGAAACATATCCCTAGTCCTTTTCAGGTATTTTAGGATATTCTTGACCGCTGTCCAGTGATCCATACCAGGATTACTTTGAAACCTTCCGGCCATACTTATGGCAAGGCTGACATCTGGTCTTGTGCACAGCATTGCATACATGATAGAGCCTATGGCTGAAGCATAGGGGACGACACTCATCTTTTCTCTATCTTCCGCAGTCACTGGGCACTGAGTCTTACTCAACTTTGTACCTTGCAATACCGGCAAGAACCCCTTCTTGGATTGATCCATTTTGAACTTCTTCAAAACTTTATCAAGGTATGTGCTTTGTGAAAGTCCTATCAAGCGTCTTGATCTATCTCTATAGATCTTGATGCCCAATATGAAAGCAGCTTCACCGAGATCTTTCATTGAAAAACTCTTGTTCAAATACCCCTTCACGCTATCCAAAAATTCTATATTGTTTCCAATCAGCAATATGTCATCCACATATAATATCAGAAACGCTATAGAGCTCCCACTCACTTTCTTGTAAATACAAGCTTCATTGTAAACTTGTATAAACCCAAACGCTTTGATCACCTCATCAAAGCGAAGATTCCAACTCCGAGATGCCTGCACCAGCCCATAAATGGAACGCTGGAGCCTGCATACTTTGTCAGCATTCTCTGGATCGACAAAACCTTCTGGTTGCATCATATACAACTCTTCCTTAAGAAAACCGTTAAGGAATGCTGTTTTGACATCCATCTGCCAAATTTCATAATCGAAATATGCAGCTATTGCTAACATGATTCGGACGGATTTAAGCATCGCTACGGGTGAGAAAGTCTCATCGTAGTCAATCCCTTGAACTTGTGAAAAACCCTTTGCCACAAGTCGAGCTTTATACACGGTGACATTACCGTCAGCGTCCGTCTTCCTCTTAAAAATCCATTTATTCTGAATGGCCTTCCGCCCTTCAGGTAATACTTCCAAAGTCCATACTTTGTTTTCATACATGGATCCCATCTCGGATTTCATGGCCTCTAACCATTTGTCGGAATCTGGGCCCACCATCGCTTCTCCATAGCTCGTAGGTTCACCGTTGTCTAACAACATGACCTCCAAGACAGGGTTACCATACCACTCAGGTGCAGTGCGTACCCTTGTCGACCTACGAGGTTCGGTAGTAACTTGATCAGTAGCTTCTTGATCATCATCATTGGCTTCCTCTTCAACCTCTGCAGGCTCCACAAAAACATCTTTCTGTGCTGCGCTACTCTCTGGTTGAAGCAGAGGTTCAATAACATCATCAAGTTCTACCTTCCTCCCACTCAATTCTTTCGAGAGAAACTCTTTCGAGAGAAACTCTTTCTCGAGAAAGGACCCGTTCTTAGCAACAAACACTTTGCCCTCGGATCTGAGATAGAAGGTATACCCAACTGTTTCTTTTGGGTATCCTATGAAGACACATTTGTCCGCTTTGGGTTCGAGCTTTTCTGGCTGAAGCCTTTTGACATAAGCATCGCAACCCCAAACCTTGAGAAAAGACAACTTCGGTTTCTTACTAAACCATAGTTCATACAGTGTTGTCTCAACGGACTTAGATGGAGCCCTATTTAAAGTGAATGCAGCTGTCTCTAACGCATATCCCCAAAACGATAGTGGCAAATCGGCAAGAGACATCATAGAACGTACCATATCTAATAGGGTTCGATTACGACGTTCGGACACACCATTACGCTGTGGTGTTCCAGGTGGCGTCAACTGTGAAACAATTCCACATTTTCTTAAGTGATCACCAAACTCATAACTCAGATATTCTCCCCCTCGATCAGATCGTAGGAACTTGATCTTCTTGTTACGATGATTTTCAACTTCACTCTGAAATTGCTTGAACTTTTCAAAAGTTTCAGACTTATGCTTCATCAAGTAAATATACCCATATCTACTTAAGTCGTCAGTGAAGGTGAGAAAATAACGATATCCACCGCGCGCCGTTACACTCATCGGACCGCACACATCAGTATGTATGCTTTCCAATAAGTCACTTGCCCGTTCCATTGTCCCTGAAAACGGGGTCCTTGTCATCTTGCCCATGAGGCACGGCTCGCACGTGTCAAGTGATTCAAAATCAAGAGACTCCAAAAGTCCATCAGCATGGAGCTTCCTCATGCGTTTCACGCCGATATGACCCAGACGGCAGTGCCACAAGAAAGTGGTATTATCATTATCAACTCTACATCTTTTGGCATCAATGTTATGAACATGTGTATCATCACTATCGAGATTTAATAAGAATAAACCCCTAACTTCGGGTGCATGACCATAAAAGATATTACTCATATAAATAGAACAACCATTATTCTCTGATTTAAATGAGTAACCGTCTCGCAATAAACAAGATCCAGATATAATGTTCATGCTTAACGCAGGCACTAAATAACAATTATTCAGGTTCATAACTAATCCCGATGGTAATCGAAGAGCGAGCGTGCCGACGGCGATCACATCAACCTTGGAACCATTTCCCACGCGCATCGTCACTTCGTCCTTCGCCAGCCTCCGTTTATTCCGCAGTTCCTGTTTAGAGTTGCAAATGTGAGCAACCGAACCGGTATCAAATACCCAGGCACTACAACGAGAGTTGGTAAGGTACACATCAATAACATGTATATCACATATACCTTTGTTGTTGTTGTTGTTGGCCCCCTTCTTGTCTGCCAGATACTTGGGGCAGTTCCGCTTCCAGTGGCCGTTCCCCTTGCAATAGCAACACTCAGTCTCTGGCTTAGGCCCAGCCTTGGGTTTCTTCACTGGATGAGCAACTGCCTTGCCACCCTTCTTAGAGTTACCCTTCTTGCCCTTGCCATTCTTCTTGAAACTGGTGGTTTTATTGACCATCAACACTTGATACTCCTTCTGGATGTCTGCCTCAGCGACTTTCAGCATCGAAAACAGCTCGGCGATGGTTTTGTTCATCCCTTGCATGTTATACTGCTGCACGAAGCTCTTGTAGCTAGGCGGGAGTGACTGGAGAATTCTGTCAATGATAGCCTCATCCGGGAACACAAGTCCCAGATCAGCTATGCGGGTATAGTACCCAGACATCTTTAGTAAGTGCTCACTGACAGACGAATTCTCCTCCATCTTGCAGGCAAAGAATTTATCGGTGGTCTCATACCTCTCGATCTTAGCATTCTTTTCAAAGATGAACTTCAACTCCTGGTACATCTCATATGCCCCATGACGTTCAAAACGCCTTTGAAGTCCTCCTTCCAAACCATACAACATGGCACACTGCACTATTGAGTAGTCATCCGAACGCGACTGCCAGGCGTTCATAACGTCCGCAGAGGCTGTAGGAGCGGGGGGTTCACCTAGCGGTGCATTTAGGACATAAACCTTTTGGGCAGCTGTGAGGATGATCCTCAGATTGCGGAGCCAGTCCACAAAGTTGCTCCCATCATCTTTCAGTTTAGCTTTCTCTAGGAACGCATTAAAATTCAGGGGAGCTACTGCGCGAGCCATCTACAACAAAAGATTTGCAAAGACATTTTAGACTATTGTTCATGATATGTGAGTTATTACCTAATCAAATTATTTATAACTCCCACTCAAATTGACATCCCTCTGGTCATTTGAGCGTGACATGATCCAGATCCACCAACTCAAGTCCGATCATCACGTGAGATGAGGTGGTGTCAATGGTGAACATCTACATGTTGATCATATCTACTATATGACTCATGCTCGACCTTTCGGTCTTCCTTGTTCCGAGGCCATGTCTGTACATGCTAGGCTCGTCAAGTCTAACCCGAGTGTTCTGCATGTGCAAAACTGGCTTGCACCCGTTGTATGCGAACGTAGAGTCTATCACACCCGATCATCACGTGGTGCTTCGAAACGACGAACCTTCGCAACGGCGCACACTCGGGGGGAACACAATTTTATCTTGAAATTTTAGTGAAGGATCATCTTATAATGCTACCGTCGTCCTAAGCAAAATAAGATGCATAAAAAGGATTAACATCACATGCAAATCATAAGTGACATGATATGGCCATCAACTCGTGCTTTTGATCTCCATCTCCAAAGCACCGGCATGATCTCCATCGTCACCGGCGCCACACCATGATCCCCATCATCATGATCTCCATCATCGTGTCGCCATCGGGGTTGTCGGCGCCCACCATGCTCTTACTACTATTGCTACCGTTTAGCGATAAAGTAAAGCATTACAAAGCGCTTAATGATTGACACGCAGGTCATACAAAAATTAAAGACAACCCTATGGCTCCTGCCGGTTGCCGTATGCATCGACATGCAAGTCGATATTAACTATTACAACATGATCATCTCATACATCAAATATATCTCATCATGTCATTGGCCATATCATATCACATACATACCCTGCAAAAACAAGTTAGACGTCCTCTAATTTGTTGTTGCATGTTTTACGTGGCTGCTATGGGTATCTAGCAAGAACGCTTCTTACCTACGCAAAGCCACAAGGGTGATATTCAAGTTGCTATTTAACCTTCTACAAGGACCGCCTTGTTCTATTCCGATTCAACTAAGATAGGAGAGACAGACACCCGCCAGCCATCTTATGCAACAAAAGTCACATGTCTGTCGATGGAACCGGTCTCATGTACGTGGACATGTAAAGTTGGTCCGGGCCGCTTCATCCCATAATACCGCTGAATCAAGAAAGACTAAGGAGGGCAGCAATTTAAACATCAACGCCCACAAACCCTTTTGTGTTCTACTCGAGAAAGCATCTACGCAAGATCCTAGCTCATGATGCCACTGTTGGGGAACGTTGCATGGAAAACAAAAATTTTTCTCTACGTTCACCAAGATCAATCTAGGAGATGCAACTACGAGGGGAGAGTTGGATCCACGTACCCTTGTAGATCGCTAAGCGGAAGCGTTAAGAACGCGGTTGATGGAGTCGTACTCGCCGCGATTCAGATCGCCGAAGATCCTAGCACCGAAGCAACGGTGCCTCCGCGTTCTTCACACGTACGGCTCGGGGACGTCTCCTCCTTCTTGATCCAGCAAGGGGTGGAGGAGAGGTTGATGGAGAACCGGCAGCACGACGGCGTGGTGGTGGTGGTGGTGGAGGATTCCAGCAGGGCTTCGCCAAGCACCGCGGGAAGAAGAAGATGTTATGGGAGAGGGAGGGCAGCACCGAGGCACAAACGTGTGTTGGCTGCCCTCCCTCTACCTCTCTATATATAGGGGGAAGGAGGAGAGGGGGGCGCCCTAGGGTTTCCCCTAGGGGGGCCGGCGGCCAGGGCAGAGGGGGGGCGGCGGCCAAGGGCCAGGCCCTAGGGTTTCCCCCCCTAGGTGCCTTGCCCCCAAGCCAGGGGGGTGCGGCAGCCCTAGGAGGGTCCACCTCCCCTTGCGCATGAGGAGAGGGCCCAGGGGGGGGGCGCACAGCCCTATGAGGGCTGTGGTGTCCCCCCTTGTGGCCCATTAGGCCCAGAACCACTTCCGGGACCCCCGAAACCCTTTTCGGTAATTCGCCGATTTCCCGATGCTCCCCGGAACACTTCCGAACTCCGAAACCTTTCATCCTATATATCAATCTTCGTCCCCGGACCATTCCGGAGACCCTCATCACGTCCGGGATCTCATCCGGGACTCCGAACAACCTTCGGTAACCATGCACTGTTCTCACTAACAACCCTAGCGTCACCGAACCTTATGTGTGTAGACCCTGCGGGTTCGGAAACCATGTAGACATGACCGAGACACTCCCAGGTCAATAACCAATAGCGGGATCTGGATACCCATATTGGTTCCCACATGTTTCTCGATGATCTCATCAGATGAACCACGATGTCAAGGATTCAGGCAATCCCGTATACAGTTCCCTTTGTCTCGTCGGTATGTTACTTGCCCGAGATTCGATCGTCGGTATCTCTATACCTAGTTCAATCTCGTTACCGGCAAGTCTCTTTACTCGTTACCGTAATACATAATCCCGTGACCAACCACTTAGTCACTTTGAGCTCATTGAGATGACGTATTACCGAGTGGGCCCGGAGATACCTCTCCGTCACACGGAGTGACAAATCCCAGTCTCGATCCATGTCAACTTAACAGACACCCTCGGAGATACCTGTAGAGTACCTTTATAGTCACCCAGTTACGTTGTGACGTTTGGCACACACAAAGCACTCCTACGGTGTCAGTGAGTTACATGATCTCATGGTCATAGGAACTTATACTTGACATGCAGAAAACTATAGCGATAACTGACACGATCAAAAGCTATGTTTAACGTTTGGGTCTCGTCCATCACATCATTCTCCTAATGATGTGATCCCGTTATCAAATGACAACTCATGTCTATGACCTGGAAACCGCGGTCATCTTTGATCAACGAGCTAGTCCTGTAGAGGCTCACTAGGGACACAAAGTCTGTCTATTCATCCACACATGTATTTGAGTTTCCAATCAATACAATTATAGCATGGATAATAAACGATTATCATGAACAAGGAAATATAATAATAACTCTTTTATTATTGCCTCTAGGGCATATTTCCAACAGAAATCATCGGTGAGATTTCCCCTTGTGAACTTGAAGAAGTTGATGTTACTATTCATCTTGCAAATAGATCAACTATCTCTCCTATCGGAATTGTGAGGGACGTTGAAGTCCTATGTGGAAAGGTAAAATACCCTACCGACTTTCTGGTACTTGGTTCAGCCAGGGACGATTTTTGTCCCATCATTTTTGGTAGACCTTTTCTTAGAACTTGTGGAGCTATAATAGATTGCAAGAAAGGTAAAGTTTCTGTTGAATTCGATGGTGAGCCATATGAATTTAATTTTTCTAAGTTCTCTAAGCAGCCTCGTGGTACTGATTCACCTAGTAATGATAAAATTATTGAAAGTATTGCCTCTATTGCTATTCCCCCTGATGATCCTTTGCAGCAATACATGGAGGACCACGAGAATAATTTGCATATGCAGGAAAGAAATGAACTAGATGAAATATTCTTGAGGCAGCCTGCTATCCTGAAGCACAACCTTCCGGTTGAACCTTTGGGAATTTTATCAAAACCGAAAGAAGACCCGGTGTTCGATCTTAAACCTCTTCCCGATACGCTCAAGTATGCTTATTTAGATGAGAAGAAAGTATATCCTGTTATTATCAATTCTAACCTTTCAGGATATGAAGAAGAGCGATTATTGGAAGTACTTCGTAAACACCGAGGCGCAATTGGCTACACCCTTGATGACCTTAAGGGGATTAGTCCATCTATCTGTCAACATACTATCAACCTTGAGCCTGATGCTAAACCAGTTGTTGATCATCAATGACGGTTGAACCCGAAGATGATGGATGTCGTGAGAACTGAGATTCTCAAGCTTCTAGCCGCATGTATTATCTACCCTATAGCTGATAGTAAGTGGGTAAGTCCGGTACATTGTGTTCCTAAGAAAGGAGGTACAACTGTGATTCCTAATGATAAAAATGAACTAATACCTCAGAGAATTATTATTGGATATAGAATGTGTATTGATTACAGGAAGTTGAACTAGGCAACCAGGAAGGATCACTACCCGTTGCCGTTCATCGACCAAATGCTTGAAAGGTTATCCAAAAATACCCACTTTTGTTATCTTGATGGTTATTCTGGCTTCTCTCAAATTCATGTTAACACTGTCGATCAAGAGAAGACCACTTTTACTTGTCCTTTTGGTACTTATGCTTACAGACGTATGCCTTTTGGTTTATGTAATGCCCCTGCTACTTTTCAAAGGTGTATGTCTGCTATCTTTCATGTTTTCTGCGGGGATATTATGGAAGTCTTCATGGACGATTTCTCCGTCTATGGAACTTCATTTGACCATTGTCTTCACAACCTTAATAAAGTTTTGAAGAGATGCGAGGAGACAAATTTGGTACTCAACTGGGAGAAGTGCCACTTTATGGTTAATGAAGGAATTGTTCTTGGTCACAAGATTTCCGAAAGGGGAATTGAAGTGGACAAAGCCAAGATTGAAGCTATTGAGAGGATGCCTTATCCAAAGGACATCAAAGGTATTCGCAGTTTTCTCGGTCATGCAGGTTTTTATAGAAGATTTATTAAAGACTTTTCTAAAACTTTGAGACCGCTCACTAATCTTCTCCAGAAGGATGTTCCTTTTGCGTTTGATGAAAATTGTAAGGAAGCTTTTGAAATCCTTAAGAAAGCTTTAATAACTGCTCCTATAGTACAACCACCTGACTAGAACTTACCTTTTGAAATTATGTGTGATGCAAGTGATTTTGCTGTTGGAGCTGTTTTAGGACAAAGGGTTGATAAGAAATTGAATGTTATACATTATGCTAGTAAAACCCTTGATAGTGCTCAAAGAAATTATGCTACTACTGAGAAGGAATTCTTAGCTGTAGTTTTTGCTTGTGATAAGTTTAGGCAGTATATTGTTGATTCTAAAGTTATTATTCATACTGATCATGCTGCCATTAAATATCTTATGACAAAGAAGGATGCCAAACCAAGGCTTATCAGATGGGTACTCCTTCTCCAAGAATTTGATTTGCAGATTGTTGATAGGAAAGGGGAAGACAATCCGGTAGCGGACAATCTTTCAAGAATGGAAGATATACCGCATGACACCATCCCAGTTAACGATAGTTTTCCAAACGAGCAACTTGCCGTTGTAAAAATACAACCTCTTTCCGACCCTTGGTATGCATATTATGCTAATTTTATTGTTGCAAAGTATTTGCCTCCAGGTCTAACATTTCAGCAGAGGAAGAAGTTCTTTCATGATTTGAGGCACTACTTTTGGGATGACCCACATCTTTTCAAAGAAGGTCCTGACGGGATTGTGAGAAGATGCATTCCGGAACATGAGCAGAAGGACATTCTTAGACGGTGCCATGACAATCCCTATGGAGGATATCATGCCGGTGAGAGGACTACACATAAGGTTCTTCAATCAGGTTTTTATTGGCCCACTCTCTTTAAAGATGCTAGAAATTATGTTTTAGCTTGTGATAAATGTCAGAGAGTTGGTAACATTAGTAGAAGGAATGAGATGCCTATGAATTACTCACTAGTGATTGAACCTTTCGATTGTTGGGGTTTCGATTTTATGGGTCCTTTTCCTTCTTCGCACAAGTACACTCACATTTTAGTAGCTGTTGATTATGTGACCAAGTGGGATGAAGCAATCCCCACCGAAAGTGCTGATCACAAAACATCCTTGAAAATGCTTAAGGATGTAATATTTCCTAGGTTTGGTGTACCAAGGTACCTCATGACCGATGGAGGATCACACTTCACGCACGGAGCTTTTAGAAAAGCTTTGGCTAAATACGATGTTAATCATAGAATTGCTTCACCTTATCATCCTCAAACTAGTGGGCAAGTTGAGCTCACCAATAGAGAGATTAAGTTGATCTTGCAGAAAACAGTAAACATAAATAGGAAGGATTGGTCAAATAAATTAGGAGATGCTTTGTGGGCATATAGAACTGCTTACAAAAACCCCATGGGCATGTCTCCTTATAAAATGGTGTATGGCAAGGCTTGCCATTTGCCATTAGAGCTAGAGCACAAAGCTTTCTGGGCTATTAGAGAGCTTAACGCTGACCCAAAACTAGCTGGTGAGAAGCGTCTCATGAACTTGACTTCTCTAGATGAATGGAGAAGTGAAGCTTACGAGAGCGCTAAAATGTTCAAAGAAAAGGTAAAAAGGTGGCATGATAGGAAGATTCTGAAACGTGAATTTAATGTTGGTGATAAAGTTTTGTTGTTTAGATCCCGTTTCAGGTTTTCTCCAGGTAAACTACTTTCCAGGTGGGAAGGACCATTTCATATTGAAGAAGTTTATCGGTCTGGTGCAATTAAGATTAATAATTTTGAAGGCACCAAACCTCAAGTTGTGAATGGGCAAAGACTTAAACATTACATAGCAGGGGACCCTGTCGATGTTGATGTGAATATAATATACACAACAACCCATGAAGAACATGTTGCAGCCCTGTTTCAGACGCCAGCAGAAGCAGAATAAAGAAAAGGTATGTAGTACGGTAAGAAAACACCGCAAAACATCATAAAAGTTCCGTATTACGAGTTTTTGAAAAATTAGTAAAATTCCGAGTCGAAGTGGAGCCGGAGACGACCACCTGGGAGTCCAGGCGCCCCCCTGGCGCCCCCCCTGGGCCGCACCGGCAGGCCGCCTGGACACCCTGGTGCCCGTCTCCGACCCCGCTTTGGTCCGTTACCTTCCTTTCTGTGCATAAATTTTTCCTATATATTTGCCCGGATTGTTCCGGGAATGTATCTTGCGATTTCGCGTGTTTTCTCTTCGATCTGTTTCTGCCAGGAAATCTTTCAGCTAAATTTAGGTGCCATGGCTTCTCCAAGTTCCCCCAAGGACACGTTCGTCGTCAACGTCATCAACCCTTACCTCGCTGAGGTGAAGAAGCACCCTCAGGTGGTTCAGATGAAGGAAGGCATCCTTCACCAAGAAGATCTGAAGGGACCTATCAAGGAGGGGAGCGTCCAGGCTAGGCTGGAAGAAGTGGAGCAAGAAGTCTTCAAGTACAAGAAGATGACCGAGCGTGGTGTCGAAGCTAACTTTGACATCACCAACGAGCTGAAGAACTACTTTCTGAAGGAGATGAAGGAGATGCGGGAAAGAATCGCCGCGTCTGAAGACAGAATTATAGAACTCCAAGGGCAAATTAAGGATCTACATAACCAGAACTGTGAGTATGAACTAAGGTTTCTACGCATGGGTTTGGGTGCTGAATGCAGGATCCAGGAGACGAGCTTCTCATATGAGACCGGAGAACCCCTTCCATGGAAGAGCTTCGCCAAGAACTACTTGATCAACGCCAACAAGGATGATGAGTGAAATCTCCATGGGTAATGGCATTCCCTTGGCTTGTTCCAAGCTTGGGGGAGTGCCCGGTATCTTTATCTTTTACCTTTTGTCTTTCAGAAGTCAAGTAGAGTCGTATCATGTCTAGGGAAGTTATTATATGAGATAGGTGTGTGCATTGAGGTCTATCGCCCCCTTGGTGAAGAATTGTATCCGTGTGTGTGGAGTCGTCTATGATGGAATATTAATGAGAAGTTTATCGGTTCCTTTTTGCTGCACTCGGTATTCTCTTCACGCAATCGACCTTATATGATGATTCTTATGGGGAGTATTGACCTTATGTCAGGTATGGCTATGAAACTTTATTTAATCTTGGCAAATATAGCTTTGGTCATAACAGCAAGCATGATTTTCTTAAAGTATCAACATAACCAAAACCTTTATGTTATTATGCTTGAAGTGTTATGTTGACAAGGAAGACAACTTGATGTGTTATGCTTATTTCAATGTTCATGCTTTATACTGCTTTGCATCTTAGTCAACATCAATTGTCTACTCTCTTAAAACCTTTGCTAGCCTAACTCTGTACTAAGCGGAATTCTGCTTGTGCATCCATACCCTTAAGCCAATACCTTCCATATGAGTCCACCATACCTACCTACTCGTGGTACTCCACTACCACCTCCTAAAAGTATATAATTTATGTGTTATCCTTAAATGTTCAAAATCTTTTATTTTGTGCCTCTGCTTTAGCTCATGAGGAAGTAGTAGCTAATTCATGACCTTTTTGAGTTGGACAAGCTTCACCCCGGGATTGCATGTATAATGTGCAAACCCATAATACGAAAAGGAACTGGCATTGAGTGCGCCCGGCTTAAAAATAATATAACAAACAAACCCTCCTTCACGCTTTGTTCATGTGAAATCAGAAAACTTTGGCAGTGATAAACAAAGGAGAATAAGAGGATGTTATCGTCCTCATACGGGAGCCGTTCCTCGAAACTTGTCCAGTTCAAAAAGTGATTGAGTTATCTATTAGCATTCGTTGACGAATCATGCACCTCTCAAAAACTTGTTTTCATTCTGTTTGATTTGAGGATAGCACATGAGTTTTCCCTTCTACCCTAGAGCAGGGCCCATCTTTTACTTTTAAGTTGAGTCAGTTATTTCTACTTCCCTCTATTTCTCAAAGAGAGCAGACGTTTGATGTTGATAAGGATTCATTCATATAAAGCTGCATTAAGATTTGTCATATCATATCCTTGTTGACATTATCATTTGATAGGTAAGTTGTTTGTCATGCCCAGCTAAGGCAAATATCTTCCTTTGTGTTAACACTTTCACTTCTTGCTTATTAACATGTTATTCCAAAAAGCTTCAATTAATCCCATCAAAATATAAGAGCAAAAGTTAAAATTATTTGTTGTTCTTTGACCAAAGGACATGTTTGCCATGATATAATGAGTTTCCATTGGTCCTACTTTTGAATATAAGTGTTAACACTCTTTCATAAGAGCCTTATGAGTTGAAGATTGCTGCTGAGGATATTTGAGTTGGTGAAGAAACTAAGATGCTTCTTGTCCGTATTCTATTTATCTACACTTCACTCTCTAAACTTGTGGACAGGTTTGCCGAGTTCATATTCGCTTGGGGACAAGCGAGGTCTAAGCTCGGGGGTGTTGATACGTCCAAAATGCATCACTATTTTGTATTATAATTTATCCTTATTCATTGATATATTTCACGTTATGATGATGTTCTTATGTTGTTTTGGTCTATTTTATACAGTTTGCAACTTTCCGATGCCGGAACAGCAGACGCAGGATTCAGCAGGAAAAAGTGGATGCTGAGTTGCTGAAGAAGAACACCTCCAAATTACCTGAAAATTGACGGGAGGTATTTTTCAGAAGAATAACGAAGACACGCAAAAGGGGAGTTAGAGGGGGGCCACAGGGTGCCCAGGCGGCCTGGGGGCGCGCCCCCCTGGCCGCGCCGAGGGGGCGCCTGGAGCCCCTGGCCCACCTCTGGTCGCCCCCTTTTGCATATATGCTCTCCGTCCCCCGAAAACCCTAGGCACGGGACTTTTTACGGAGTTCCGCCGCCGCTTCGAGGCGGAAACCTACAGAGAAGAAAAGGGCATCTCCGACGGGCAGATTCCGCCGGGGAGATCACCTCCCGGAAGGGGAGATCGTCGCCATCGTCATCACCATCAACACGGGCATCATCGAGATCATCATCAACATCATCCCCAACACCAGCACCATCTCCATCTTCATCCAAATCTCATCTTTCCATCGCAACTCGTGTTGTAACTTGTACTACCTATCCTCTCTACTCCATCGGTGTTGATTACTACTTTGTGGTGAATGCTATTGAGTTTTGTTGGAGAAATATTATTATGTCCAGATTGTTTATCACATATTTATCCCCTCTGATCATGATCTCTTTTATGTCTTGTGAGTAGTTACTTTAGTTCTTGAGGACATGGGGAAAGTCTTGTTGTTAGTAGTCATATGTTGTTGAAGTAATATGTGTTGTTTGATACTTAAGTTGTGTTGTCATTCTACTAGTTGTGTTGTGTGAGTCAAACACCCAACACTTCGCCTTATTAAGGACCTAGGAGAATGCATTATGTATAAAGAATGCTTACGGTGGGTTGCCGGAGTGACAGAAACCTGAACCCCAGTTTGCACGCTTTTGCATAAGGGAATAATGGATCCTCGATCGTATTGCTATGGTTAGGCTTTTGCCTTAAATTCTATCTTGTATTTGCGGATGCTTGCAAGGTGTTTAATCATAAGAGTGCATTCATCTTAGTCTAGAGAGTGCACTAGCATAGATCCACCCACCAACACTTATCAACACATAACATAGTATCGATACGGAATATGGCGAAAGCACATGACTACCTCTCCCGTGTGTCCTCAAGAACGCTTTAGTCTTTATAAATTCAGTTGCTAGGCCTCTCCTTTGCTAAGAAAGGATTGGGCCACTTGTTACTCTCAGTATCTTTTATATTACTTGCCTTTACATTCCTGTTGCTTATATATCGAGAAAACCCCTAAAAGTTATCTTTCAGTGCTTGCAGTAATTTCTTGCTCAGAATCGCTTATCAATACCTTCTGCTCCTCGTTGGGTTCGACACTCTTACTTATCGAAAACGCTGCAACAGATCCCTTATGGTTGAGGGTCATCAGCCCCCAGTGGTGCGCCAGCCCAGAGGGGCTGGACACTTCCCCTTGCGGCCTAGGGGCCCCACCGGGATGGGTGGACCCCCGGGGCCCCTCCGGTGGTCCCGGGACGCTCCCAGTGACCCCTGGAGATCACCCGATAGCCGAAACTGGACTTCCTATATATCAATCTTTACCTCCGGACCGTTCCAAAACTCCTCGTGACATCCGGGATCTCATCCGGGACTCCGAACAACTTTTGGGTTTCCACGTGCATTTATCTCTACGACCCTAGCGTTACCGAACCTTAAGTGTGTAGACCCTACGGGTTCGGGAGACACGTAGACATGACCGAGACGACTCTCTGGTCAATAACCAACAACGGGATCTGGATACCCATGTTGGTTCCCACGTGTTCCTCGATGATCTTCATCGGATGAACCACCGTGTCAAGGATTCACTCAATCCCGTACGTTATTCCCTTTGTCCATCGGTACGGTACTTGCCCGAGATTCGATCGTCGGTATTCCCAATACCCTGTTCAATCTCGTCATGGCAAGTCTCTTTACTCGATCCGTAATCCATCATCCCGTGACTAACTACTTAGTCACATTGAGCTCTTGATGATGTCTTACCGAGTGGGCTCAGAGGTACCTCTCCGTCATACGGAGTGACAGCATCCCAGTCTCGATTCGTACCAACTCAACAGACACTTTCGGAGATACCCGATGCGTACCTTTATAGCCACCCAGTTACGTTGTGACGGTTGGCACACCCAAAGTACTCCTACGGTATACGGGAGTTGTACAACCTCATGGTCTAAGGAATAAATACTTGACATCGAAAAACTTATGCACCATGAACTAAACAATCTCGTGTTATGCTCAAGTTTGGGTCTTGTCCATCACATCATTCTCCTAATGATGTGATCCCGTTATCACTGACATCCCATGTCCATGGTCAGGAAACCGTGACCATCTGTTGATTAACGAACTGGTAACTAGAGGCCTACCAGGGACTCATTGTGGTCTATGTATTCACACATGTATCGCTGTTTCCGTACAATACAATTCAAGCATGAATAACAGACAATTATCATGAACAAGGAGATATAATAATAATGCTTTTATTATTGCCTCTAGGGCATATCTCCAACACATATTACCATCACTGATCACATCTGCTATTTACTTTCAGTCTTTACTTACTAGTTACAGTTTTACCTATCACTATTATCTCTTGCGTTTGACCCTTTGTAAATGACAAGGCCGGAGGGATTGACAACCTCTCTGTACTCGTTGGGAGCAAAGTTATTTGTATCTGTGTGCAGGTCCAAGTTGATTGCTAATATCTGGTGCCGTTAGCAGTTGACACCTTCTTGTTGAAACTAGGAGTCTCAGGGGAAATCGATCCTTGGTATCTTTGCCAAGGGAAAACTACCGCTACACTGCATCTCAAACCTTCCACTTGGGGTAACCAACGAGGGGCGAGAAGCCATCACCGGATAAGTGAGCGGCGAGTCATTGCCGCCCTCGAGGTACGCGAGCACCGCGTTGAGCGTCCGGCCGGGAGCGGACCACCAGAGGCGTCGCCCGTCGCCGTTCCACCGGCCCCCCACCACCGGGGCCCCATTGGTGGAGGCGAGGCGCTGCTCCTGCCGGTGCTGGAAGTACGCCGACCACGCACCGTGGTTGTTTCGGCGTACTGCGGGGAGGCTCGTTGCTCCTCGGTCAGCGTCGACCGGACGCGGTCGACCTCGCCGGCGAAGTAGTCGGGACGCGCATCGGCGTCCGGCATGGGCGGGACGGGGACGCCTCCGGTGCTGCGCTTCCATCCTGACGGCCCGGCGCGCATGTCTGGAGGTGCCGGAATGTTCGCCTCGGACAGCAAGTGCGATTCCCACGCGTGCAGCGAGCGGCGGCCGAAGCCGTTGGCCGCCGCTCCATCGCCGGGGTTCCGCTCGCACATCGTCGCGTAGGAGAGGGGAGGCGCGCCGAACGATGGTGAGAGAGATGCGGAGAACGGCGGTGAGAGAGATGTAGAGAGTGGCGATGAGAGAGAGATGCAGAGAGCGGCGGTGTGGCCAACGGCGGGGGTGGGGGTGCCGCTTTTTATAGCCGCCGCGGGGGACGTGTGTGCGCGTGCCTGGGAGTGAGGCGTCGCTGCGCCTCCCGTGAAGAGTCCCCCGTGGTGAGGAATCAATGGAAGGCTGACCGGCGGCAGCCTTGGCATTGATTCCACGCAGGAAACCGAGGAGTTCTGAGGATGACGAGGCGAGAGTCGCTGACTCGACGGGCCCGCGGCTCTTTCGTGCCAAAACCATTTCGCCCGGCGCCCCCGAGGGCCCCCCTAGCGCGCTGGGTTCGGTTTGGGTCCGCCGACGCCAAATTCGGCCCGAGCCGACGAAAATTGGGCTTCTGGGGGCGTGGCTGGACCGATTTTTTAGCGCCGACGCGGAAACATCATCTGGGAGGGCGCGTCGAGGGCGCTGCTAAAGATGCTCTTACACGCCGGACCTCAAGAGCGGACTTCACCATCGGACCTCAGACCCGGCAGCTCGATCGTCCCGCCAACTGGCTTCTCTAGGGCCATGCACCTGACGCGTGTGCCTTATACGATAATCTTTCATGCTTTGCTGCTTTCTTCTTCTGTAACACGAAGCTAGTTATGTAAGTAGAAGAACACAAAAAAAAACAAGTGTGGTGATTTCATTGGACACAATTTCTCTTCCCTGTTGTTTGATGATTTCTTAATGTATTCCTAACCCCATATCCCACGTATTGATAATTTCTTATTGTTCCATGTTATTATAGTATCAATTTTGGATATTTTATATAACCTTTTGTGGTATTTTATATTATTTTTTGGGAGTGGCCTATTAATCCAGTGCCAAGTGTCAGTTGTTGTTTTCCCTCTTTTTTTTTGCAGAAAATCAATATCAAACCGAGTCGAAACGTTACGAAACATTTTGACGATTTTTTCCTGGACAAAAGAGACCCTATGATGTAGGGTGGAACCCCGAAAGATCGTGGATGTCGCCTAGAAGGGGGGGATGAATAGGCGCTTTAAAATAATTACGGTTTAGGCTCGAACAAATGCGGAATAAACCTAGCGGTTAATTTGTCAAACACAAAACCTACAACAACTAAGCTCACTTATGTGCACCAACAACTTATGCTAAGCAAGGCAAACAACTAGGTGATAGCAAGATCTATGACAAGAAACAATATGGCTATCACAGAGTAAAGTGCATAAGTAAATGGCTCGGGTAAGAGATAACCAAGGCACGCAGAGACGACGATGTATCACGAAGTTCACACCCTTGTGGATGCTAATCTCCGTTTGGAGCGGTGTGGAGGCATAATGCTCCCCAAGAAGCCACCAGGGCCACCGTAATCTCCTCATGCCCTCGCACAATGCAAGATGCCGTGATTCCACTAAGGGACCCTTGAGGGCGGTCACCGAACCCGTACAAATGACAACCCTTGGAGTCGGTCACCGCATCCGTACAAATTGGTCGGGGCGATCTCCACAACCTAATTGGAGACCCCGACGCTTGCCCGGAGCTTTACACCACAATGATTGAGCTCCGAACACCACCAAGGTTGGGGTTACCTCCACAACTCAATTGGAATTGGCTCCGCGGTGACCTCAACCGTCTAGGGCGCCCAAGCACCCAAGAGGAACAAGCTCAAGAGTACCAAGCACCCAAGAGTAGTAAGCTTCTCAACTTGTAAGTTCCACGTATCACAGTGGAGAACTCAAACCGATGCACCAAATGCAATGGCAAGGGCACACGGAGTGCCCAAGTCCTTCTCTCTCAAATCCCACCAAAGCAACTAATACTAGGGAGGGAAAAGAGAGGAAGAACAAGAAGGAGAACACCAAGAACTCCAAGATCTAGATCCAAGGGGTTCCCCTCACCTTGAGGAGAAAGTGATTGGTGGAAATGTGGATCTAGATCTCCTCTTTCTTTTCCCCCCAAAACTAGCAAGAATCCATGGAGGGATTGAGAGATAGCAAGCTCGAAGAAGGCCAACAATGGGGGAAGAACACGAGCTCAAAGGATAAGCCTCAATGGGGAAGAAGACCCCCTTTTATACGGGGGAGAAAATACAATCGTTATCCCCACCAACCAGCCCGCAGCGAGTGGTACTACCGCTCTAGGGAGCGGTACTACCGCTGGGACCTCACACACTGCCAACAAGAGAAAGAACAAGAAAAAGAGCCCCCGAGCGGCACTAGTAGCGGTGGTAGGGCGGTAGTACCGCTTATAAGCGGTACTACCGCACCTACTGCCGCCCAACCCGACACGAGAAGTGACGGTCTCAAACCGAGGCGGCACTAGCGCGGAACCGGAGGAGTACCACCGCATATAGACATGGGCGGTACTACCGCCGTGAACCAGCGGTACTACCACTTGTGGCTATAAGCGGTACTACCGCTCTGGCCCAACGGTACTACCGCAGGAGCAACAAGAAACCCTGCACTGCCATAACTTCTGTAAATGAGCTCCGAATTGAGCAAACTCAAGCTTGTTGGATAGAGGAAGATGAGTAGTATCAAAAAAGCGACTGGTTATAGTAAGAAGAGGCAGGGGAGGTATGCAAATATATAGAGGAGTGAACCCTCCATCTGAGAAGAACCGTCATAACCTCCAACATCGAAAACATCATAGAAGATGTATGAGTGAACTCCGTTTTCGATGAACTCGAGCTTGTCATCAAGATAACCATAAGCTCCAAATCTCACAAGGAGAAGAATCAAACAAGAACCAATAAAGATTATGCAAGGATGCAATGGTTTGAGCTCTCTGTGAACGATACGACCAAGCTACTCATCGAGAGCCCCCCTTGATAGTACGGCAATCGATCCTATAACCCGGTCTCCCAACTACCACCATGAGACCGGTAAAATAGAAAACCTATCAAGGGCAAAACATTGCCTTGCACATAGTCCACTTGAGCTGGATGATGACGATCTTGACTCCCTCAAGCTGGACCACCTTTCTTGATTGCATTGGCTCGGTGAAGACTAGTACATTTCTCCCCCATACTCCACTATGGGTGAGCCACCCTTCGGCACATCTTCACAAGTCCATTGCCACCACAATGGACGTCAAGCTTCAAGCATATGATATCTTCGTGATGATCCACTTGAGCTTGCACACCGCAACCTAACCCCACAAAGAACTCTTACGAAGACCATGGGTTAGTACACAAAGCGTGATTGACAATGCTTACCATACCATGGGATTGCTTGATCCCTCTCGGTACATCTTCTACACTTTGTGTGTGTTGATCAACTTGATTCACTCTTTGACTTAGTCTTGATCAACCTTGAATCTTTCCAACTCTCTTCATTTGGATGATGTCTTGAAGGTAAACATGAATGATCACACGCTCTTCTTCTTCAAGACATGCTTGCAATAAGCTCAACACCCACAAGACCAATCTTTGGATAATTCCTTAATAGCACATTGGTCATCACAAACTATCCTTGAAACCAACAAATGGACTCCAAGAAAAGCATATGGACAAACCCTACAAATATAACTCAAGGCAACCATTAGTCCATTGAGATTGTCATCAATTACCAAAACCAAACATGGGGGCACCGCATGTTCTTTCAAACCCTAGTGGTCGATATTCACGATTTGGAGGGGGATTCCCAAAGAACACGAAGAACACACGAAGAACACGAGAGGGGAAACACACAAATAGACATGATCCAATCACACATATGCTAGATCCACATACACACGGAGAGATACACAATCCAAATCCAACAAAGGATGATACAAATGGATTTTCTCTAGGGATCCGAGATGGATCTTCCCTAGATGGGGTCTTGAATCCACTAGGGATCTTCTCACATGGAGGTCTTGAACCCGAGATGGATCTTCCCTATATGGGGTCTTGAATCCACTAGGAATCTTCTCACATGGAGGTCTTGAACTCCATGGGAGTAGTCTCTCTCTCTCTCTCTCTCTCTCTCTCTCTCTCTCTCTCTCTCTTTCTCTCTCTCTCTCTCTCTCTCTCTCTCTCTCTCAAGAGCAGAGGGGATAAGGAGCAAAGCTCACATACAAATGAGCTATCATATTCGCTAACACTAACTAGAGGAAGAGGAAGGAGTATATATAGGCTAGTTCAAGGAGGGGTAAGTGAGATGGGGGATACATGGTCCTCGGGCCCGACTATGCACGCACATGTGCCGAATGTCCGAGCTGGGGGTCGGATGTCTGGAGCTTCAGCAGGCTCGGGCCGAATGTCCGGCCATTTGACGGCCGTAGCTTCCGTACTCCAATGCCGGATTTTCGGGGGAGGTCGAATGTCCAGCCGTTGGTGAGGCGCCGGATGTCCGGGCTCGGGCCGGATGTCCGGCCGCTGATGCCTCTGGTCGTTTGTTGGTGCAGCTCCTGCACGGCTGCACAGGCGCGGGATGTCCAGCCCTTGGCCCGGATGTCTGGTCGCTGTAGCTTCAGTAGCATTGTCTTCTTCTGTCGTCCCTTCTAAGCTTCCCTCACAGATGGTTTAGTCTTGCGCTCGCACTCCTCCTCGCCGTCCGTGGTGTTCCGACAATACCTATGTATGCACACGAGTGGAGTGTCAAGTAGTATACCATCCTCGAAGGAGTCACGTGAACACTCGTAAAGGAGATGATTGACCTTTGTGTGCGTGAAGTAGATGTCGCATGTGTGCACTTGCCGAACTGACTCTTGACATGGTGATGTCCGTAGGATGCTCCGCATCACCCAAGAAACTTCGGGAGTAGACCAGACAAGAAGCGAGGAGACATCAAGGCAACAGGGCGCGCCCAGGGGGTAGGTGTGCCCTGATGCCTTGTGGGCCCCATGTGGCTCCGTCTGACCTAATTCCACCTCTATAAATTTTCTAAAATCGGGAACCAACAGAGAGCCACCTCAAACACTTTTTCTGCCACCGCAAGTTTTGTTCTTCTGTGATTCCATCTAGATGCCTTTTCCAGTACTCTGCCGAAGGGAGGATCGATCACAGAGGGCTTGTACATCATCCTTGTTTCCTTCCGATGATGCGTGAGTAGTTCACCGCAGACCTATGGGTCCATAGCTAGTAGCTAGATTGCTTCTTCTCTCTCTTTAATCTTCAATACAATTGTTTCCTTGATGTTCTTAGATTTCTATCTAATGTAATGTTCTTTTGTTGTGTGTTTGTTGGGATCTGATGAATTGTGGGTTTATAATCTGAATATAATGAATATTAACTGAGTCTTCTCTGTACTCTTGTATGTATGATTGTTATATCTTTGTATTTCTCTCTGATATATCTGTTTTGTTTGGCCAACTAGATTGATTTATCTTGTAATGGGAGAGGTGCTTTGTAATGGGTTCAAACTTGTGATGCTCTATATATATCCCAGTGACAAAGTTGGGGACAAGACATGTATTTTTATTGTTGTCATTAGGGGGAAAAATGACGGGTTTCATTCATATTGATTGGGTTTACTTTGTCTACATCATGTCATCTAGCTTAAGGCATTACTCTGTTTTATACTTAATACCCTAGAAGCATGCTGGATAGCGGTCGATTGGTGCAATAATAGTAGTAGATGCAGGCAGGAGACGGTCTACTTGTCTCGTACATGATGCCTATAAATACATGATCATTGCCTTGAAAATTGTCATAACTATCCGCTTTTCTATCAATTGACCAACAGTATTTGTTCACCCATCGTGTGCTATGTGATTAAGATAAGCCTTTAGTGAAAACTATGCCCCTGACTCTACTTTTATCTATACCTACTAATAAAGCGAGGTACGTTTCTTCGATTTTCTTCATCCGTTCACCGTCAAAAGAGTTTTTTTATCCAAGGTGGTACTAAACTTTTGTACGTTAGCAAACGAAAAATAATTTGTGCAGAATGTCGTACATGGGCCGCACGCTATGGCCTAGAAAAGTCAGCCCATTTTTTCATGCCCACACAGCAAAAAAACTCTCCTGTTTCCCGCACAATGTGCCAATAGTTTGAGCAACGCACATGGCGCCCAAAATTAGATGGCCCATTTGTTTTATGCGTTTTTTAATTTTTTACTGTTTTTATTTTCTGTTTCTTCTATTTTTCCCATTCCAAGTTTACTGTTTAACTTCTTTCGAAATTGGAAATTTTCAAAACATGTCCATAATTTCAATTTTTATTCCAAATTTCGCAAAAACTTATGAATTACAAAAATGTGTTCCTATTTTTAAAAATGTTTGCAATTTAAAATTTTTGTCGTGCCAAAATTTCTTAAAAATTTAAGAAATTATTCCATATTTATTTAATTAAAAAAAATTGTTCCAGATTTTAAAATTACTTTTGAATTTTTTTTCGAAATTTAAAAATTATGCTTGTTCTAGCGATATGTTCCAAAATTGTAAATAATGATTGCGTTAAAGCACATTTTCTAAAAAAAAACTGCATGTTCAAAACATGTTCCCATTTTCAAAAATGTTCACACTTCAAAAATGTTTGTAATTTTATAAATAGTTCATGTTTTGAAGAAATCGATGTGAATTTTAGGAAATGTTCCTTTCAAAATTTTGTTTCTTGCTTTGTCCAAAAAATGTATGAAATTTTTAAAAAACTGTTCATAATTTGGAAAATTGTTCAAGTTGCCAAATATATTCGTTATTTCATGTTATGAATTCCAAAATGATGTTCCAATTTAAAAAATGTTTGCAATTTTTTTTGTCATTTCGAATTTTCAGAATTTATAAAATTATTCCTATTTTTTGATAATATTTGAGTTTTTATAAATTTGTTCATGATTTAAAATATGCTACAAATTTGGAGAAAAATTGTGTTTTAGTGATATGTTCATAAATTGAAAATAATTTTTGCATTAAAAGTCACATTTTATAAATTTCTTCAAATGTTCAAAACATGTTCTCATTTCCAAAAATTGTTCACAAATTCAAAATATTCATATTATTATAAAAGGTTCATGCTTTTAAGAAATGTTTGTGAATTTCCGAAAATGTTCCGTTGAATTTTTTTTCGTGGTTTCTTAAATGTATGGAATTTTGAGGAACTGTTCGTAATTTGGAAATTTGTTCACGTTGCCAAGTATATTTGGCAGTTCATAGTTATCAATTTTTTAAAAGTTCAAATAAATGAATAAACTTGTTTCAAATCCGACGTTGCATTATATTCTTAAATATTCACGCAGACCATCGGTTAGCAGGACGCATTTGTTTGAGTGGCTAGCAACATGCGGCCAGGTCTTTGAGGTCGTGAGTTTGATCACTCCCATCCTGGGACTGCTCCCCATGGCTTGTTCAGAATAAGGGACACCATAAATTATTGACGGTGGTAGCTTCCTTGTGCCAATAAAACAGAATATGTTGGTTAATTATAATTGGATAAAAAATTGTGGGCACGTGTCAATAAAAGAGAATATACTTGTTTGACTCTAATTAAAGGGTGCCATGTTGAACTAGAGCATACAGACATGTGGGGATCTTGATCCATTCTTATATTGAGCTAGAGGCATATAATTTTTTCCCCATTGCAACGCACACGCATTTGTGCTAGTCCTATATAAAAACACAAAAATACCTTGGTGCGATTTTATTTATGTTATTTTATTTTGCAGTTTATCTTGTTACGTATCACTACGGGATTTAATCCTTGCAAGTAATCACCAAGGGGATTGACAACCCTGTTGTTTGGGTTGGGTGCAAGTATTTGCTTTTGTGTGTGCATGTGTTGTTCACGAGGCTTTGTGTGATTGAAGATATAAACCCTGAAGAAGCGATAGGCAGGATGAAGGTAGCCACGTCGCCTCTAATTCGCCATGAACAGTGTTGCTGCCACCGCCAGTTATTTCCTTGCCCCGCTGAGGGCATTTTCATCATTTTGCATATGGGGCGTATAAAAGGCAGCCGCTCCGGTGGAGGTAACCTAGCCTTCTGACCGCGCTCGCCTCCCTGCCCCGCCGCCATCGTCTCCTCCACCCGGCCAGCCGCCGCCACACCTTCTCCACCCGGCCAGCCGCCGCCACTCGCGTCCGTCTCCTCCGGCCAGCCTTCGCCAGCAACCTCCCCCCTCCCGTTTTCAGAAGGGAAGCGAAGGGAAGAGAAGAGGGAGAGCGAGCGGGTCAGGCGATGGGAAGGGAAGAGGAGAGGGAGAGCGAGCGGGTCAGGTGACGGCCATGGCCATGGCACTCGCAGATCCGCCGGCCCCGTCGTCGCTGCTGCGCTCACAGGTGAGCGGCGCCGACCTACCGAATCTTCCTCATCGACAACAAGCAGAATGATGTGGTGGATTCGCCTCCTCTCTGTTTCAACCCTGGTTCTACTCTTTCATGTGCGCGGCCCTCTCCGTGACAACTGCAGCCCGAGGCCATCAAATCCATCACCGTCGCCATTCTTCTGCTCGAGGCCTTTGCCACCATGGATGGATGCGGGCAAGGCCAGCCTCCCCCTCCACACACATAGGTACTCCCCACTCCCCTCCTCCTTCCCTTGATTTAACTCTCTCCCCCCCACCCTATCTTTCCCTTCCGCTTTACCATGGCCTGTGATCTGCTCTGCTTGTTTTGGCTCCTTTTAATTGATGCATTATTTTTGTCTATTTCTGTGTACCCAGGTGACTATGCGAGTTGCATTGACAGAATCCATGTATTAAACTGGGGCATTTTACGCAGCTGCAGCAACCTGACAATTAATTCGTTCTCTTCCAAGGAAATTTACTTCCCCCCCTTTATGTATCATATATGGATATATGTGATGGTTGGTTGTCATTACTGAAGTAAGAATTGTTGATGATGACTACCTTTTGAGCAGGTTTACCGCTCGTCTTGCTAAAGTTAATTTGTATGTTTTCATTTGTTTTTCCTTCTCCATTTCGTTGTATAATCTATGGATGTTGTAGGATAAATGTGAGTTGACAATACAACAGCTTCCAGAAAGTATTTTGCAACTTCAGAAATCCAAAATTATGGTTCTGATGTTAATGACCAGGATGATGTGATAGCCTCTTTTGATCCGTATCTATTTTTTCGAAGCTTGGAAGATATACTTGCAGCACCTGACTTAAATGATCTAACTTGTGTTTTTTTTAATTTCCAGAATGCTTTGCTGTTAGCATAACTGTGATCCCTTGTTTACTCTACTTTTCCTTGATCTATATACATGATTGCCAATTTCCAACTTCTTAGTTACCGAAAAACAAACAAAATTCAGTTTAAATGTGTCTGTTGTAGGCATTAAAAGTTTCACCAGAGCCATCATTAAAACAACACCCTATTTCCCTTGGTTCATATGTAGATATTACTTTTTAAAAGAGTATGGAGCTCTTATTTGTCGTATAGTTTCTTTTTTTCGTCTATGCAGTTGTACATCTTTGCTGCCCCTTTCCTTGGTGCTGACTGAGCTTTGCATTTTTATATTTATATTTTCCTGCATTTTTCCGGCGACGTTTTATTTTGACATACCAATGAATTATGCATCTGCAGCTGCTCTTTAGTCACCGGGAGAGTTAAACCCGGTCAGGGTTATAGTTGGGGAGGGTTGTCCCTGGATGGCCCTCCTGGGTAGTGCGCGGCGACCTACAGTTTATGGCCTTGCTGTAATCTGGGCGGCTATCGCCGCTTTGTAAAATCTCTTTCCCTATTGAACATATAAATCACGCTGTGCTACCCGCCTAACTGGGGGCATCGCGTTTTCGAGTCAATCTGGCTCGCTCTATCTGCCTCGGTGTAAAAATCCATGTCCTTTTTACCTGGCTGTCAAGCATCCGTCCGTCAGTTTTACCTCACGTCGTGGCTTTGCGTTTTAGTGCATGACGCCTGGGCCACCCTTTCACGCGGGACCGCGTTGTAGTGTGCATTGCGTGCGTAAGAAAAGGGGTGGACTGCTGGGTCGCACCGCACGACCAGATGAAACCTAGCCTCCAGTCCGCAACTGCCTCTTCCTCCCTCCTCCTCCCTTGTCCATCGCTCGCCAGCCGCCGCCACAGAAATCCACGGCATGCTCCCGTCCTCCAGCCCGAGGCCACTTCCCCGCGCCACCGTCGTCACTTAGGCCAAGGCAACGGCCGGGTCAGGGTGGGGGCAGAAGCACGTGGCGAGTCCGGCGGCTGCCGGATGCGGTTGGGCTCTGCGATTTAGGGAGGCTCGCCGGTCGGAGCGGCTGGAGAAGATGGAAGGACGACACAACCCTGCGCAATATGCACCCCCCTGCTCGTTCGTCAGGTGTTACCATCACGGCTTTGAAAAAAGGTGAGCCCTCCTCCTCTCCCTTTTCTCCTCCCCCAGTCCCCTCTTCTCTTACTCGCCGCTGCTCGTATCTCTTTCACCATGGATGTATTGTGCTTGCTAAGAAAATAGTATGGTGGTTCGATCTGGTTCTCTTGGTGGTATTTTTTCTAAGGTAAATTCAAAGTGTGATCTTTCCAATTTTGGTGGTTCAGGTCCTTGGTATGAACATTCAAAACTTCGGCAATTCTTACATCGAACTTGTGATGTAGAAGAACGGCCCAGGATCAGATAGTTGGCTGCTTGGCCAGCGAGGGGTGCTAGCTGTTGGATGGGCCACATGGTGGTGAGCATAAGCTGCTCGCGAAAATGCTTGGGTGGGATGGCATGGCAGGTGTTGCTTCCACTTGTCTTCTGGGCTTTAAAATTCTTCACTGGGTGTGGTCAGGTGGAGATTGGTTCCTGATCTGATCTGGTCTTGAGTTTGTGCTGGACGTGCAGCTAGGGTAGTTAGTACTTCCTCCGTTCCTAAATATAAGTCTTTGGAGAGATTCTACTATGGACCACATACGGAGCAAAATGAGTGAATCTACACTCTAAAATGCATCTATATTCATCCGTATGTGGTTCATACTTCATAGTGAAATTTCTACAAAGACTTATATTTAGGAACGGAGGGAGTAATAGATACCTCCTCTGGTCTTTGAGTTTCAAACTGGTTGCTGGAGGTGGTGGAGTCTGGATAAATTTCCTCATGATACTTGTTTGTGTCCCCCTACTCGCTTATTTCATGCTCGGAGAGCCGTCTGTCTCTTGAGCTGTGTGCACAGCTGGGTTTTCATTTTCTAAGCTTGAGTCAGCCACATAGCTTATTGAAGTACACTTTTATTTAGGAAGCCATTTTTGATTCTTTGCATAGCTGGGCATGTCAAGTGAGCCTAGGGGGGCATGTAAGTGTCTCATTTTGTGCATAAAGCAGACTGCTTCTGTTTTGTAGTCTCACAATTTGAACCTTACATAATATGTTGGCTTCAACAGACCTATGTTTCAGTACCTTTTAACAAACTGATGGCGCCTAGAGCACCATATATTCATTTAGATGTAAATGTAATGCACATGAGTGATTAAAAAATCCTGATATTCATATGTGAAATGCAATGCAGGAATTTAGTTTCCATCCTAAACTTAGCAGAATTCTTGCCTTGTTTTGACCAGCAGGAGGAGTTGGAGGAGCCACGGATGAGGAGGAAGGAGACCAGTTGGGGGAGGAGATATACTTGTTAGATTTGGTTCTGATGGTGGCATCTTCTCTACTGTCTCCTTTTTAGTTTTCAACTTTGATGTTTGGATTTGTTGTCTTGGCCAGCAGGAGTAGGAGGAGATAGTGAGGATGAGGAAGGAGACAAGCACGAGGAAGAGAGATTCTTGGGGATTTGCTCGCCTTATGGACTCGCTATAAACAGGTGCCTGTTGTGCTACTCATGCTTTTTTATCTTACCATCATCTCCAATAGTGTTGAGTTCCCTTTGTTTGGCCTTGTCTTAGGATCGAAGGGACATTTAAATTGTGATGTTTGGTGAAAATATAATGTAATTTGCCCATTAATAGTCTTGATTCAGCCCAGAGAAAACACGAATAGTTTGGGTTTCATAATGTGTAAATATTAATGTTTGTGATATAGGGTGCTTCTACTACCAGTTTGTCTTCTCCGGCTACTTATTTTCTCCTGTGTTCCAGATCCTATTGCAGTTTAGTTGGCCAGATGCCAAGTGTGCTCGCTTTCGTACTGCCAAGGTTCCATCTTCCTCCTTCGGCATTCTTTTCTTTTGCTCATTTCATATGCAGTATTTTACTGAACTGTGTGTGTTTCGTGCTTGTGTCCTTTCTTCCATATTACTATTACTTATTGTTGCTTGTTGACTTTATACCTTGTGTGCCGCTTATCATTGCCTCATTTTATTGTATACCCAGGATATGTGATGTCAGATCTTTTGTCATACCTATTCTGGAAACCGTGGCAAAAATAAATACAAATACACATGGCACTACTTTGTATGCCCAGGATAAAATCGGGATGTGTGCTGCCATATTGTATACTCAGGATGTGTGCACTAGCTCTAGCAAATTAACGTGTTTCGTCTTGATTTGTCCTTTGTTTTCATTGTCAACCAAATGTGTGGTTTAGTTTTTGTTCTGTCACAATAGGGTACATCTATATAATGAATATATGTTGATTCTACAAAGTGACATGTATTTTGATATGTGTTTGAGGGAAAATGTTGAATCTACCTGCTTTTAACCATTTGTAGGTTGTGATATACTTTGTCAACCAATGGATTGTTACAAATTTGACCTTCTCAATATGGTGTAAATTTCCATGTGCATTCGGTAGGTCTGCTCTGTTCCAAGAACCTGCAGATTTCAATATTGTTGTGTGCATATAAGCTTCATTAATTTGTTGGGCATTAACCTCAGGCACATATTACACGGATGGTAGTGATTTCTTTTTTAGGCATTTATCATTTCGAAATTACATCCTTCATAACTTCATTGAAGGTCTCGATAAGCAATGTTTATTTCTGCACTATCTACTACTTGTTATATTTTTCCTATAAACCTCGCACTACCCGCTATTCTGGGGCATCCGCGGTGCGCGCGCCATTTCGCTCGAACGATTCACGGAGCCTGGCTTGGGTGCGATGCACAGGAGGCTGCGCTTCGCCTCTTCCTCGTTCAGCAACAGGAGCATTTGCAGCGGGGTGGTGCGGCCCAGGTAGCCCATCAGCAACTTTCTTAGTGATTTTGTTATTTTCCCTTGAGTGTGATTTTTTTTTAAGATGGATTAAAATGGGTAGAGGTGGAAGTTATGTGCAGGTTGCCCAGTAAGTGTTGTTGTAATGACTTACTCAAAGTGAGATTTATTTTTTTGCTTCCTATAGTCAGAGCCTTGTTCTTGACGATTTGCTAATTATTTTCCTACATTTTTTTTTGCGGAGATCTGCTTGTAGTACGTACTTCATTGTTATCAGAGTTTAATGTTCTATCTATCATTTGTGTGTGTGATAACTCCTTTCATCCTTGACGACCTTGGATTTCTCGAAGGAAAATGTTGATGATGGTGTATGAAATAGTATGGAAAAGGTTAAATGCAAGGTTGTCCATGTGTGCAAATCTCTGACTAAAGTTCTGTTGTGTTGTCATATTCAAGACCATAATTCTTTGCTTGCAGTTCCTTGAAGGTAGCAATATTTCGATACTTATTTACTGATGATTTTATAAGTTTTGTGTACTACCAGACTTAGTTTAACAACACTGACTTGTTTGTAGGAGTTCTCTTTTCTTTAACAAGAACTTGTGATTTAAGGCTGATGTCAATTCCAACTTTTTAGGTGACATGGAGAAGGTGCACATGTTCGCTGATTATGTTTCCTGGTTGGCCATTGAAAGACAGGCTGAAGCGAACTCCGATAGGTTTCAGGTGCATGCTCTCTACTCCTTGTGTCTGTTTCTGTACCTAACCTTGAGCATTGTACGCTTTGGCATATATATAGTTAGCTACTGACAGTTATTTTTTTGGAAGAATTTACTGGCATTTATGAAAGTCAGCGCACATACATGCTTTCTTTTTTTTACTTCAGTTCATATATAGTGGGCATTCTATAATTACAAAGAACTGATATGTGAAAGTAAGCTGCCCTGTTTTGTGCAGATAACTACTTCTGATTACATATCATGACTAGATTAAGTAGGCTTATATAATAAATTTTTCATTGTCCCATTTATAAAAACTTAACTGTTGTAGTGTTCATATAAATTATAGTCATCCTTCTCGACCTTGTGATTGGTTGCCATGTCTGTGGAATATCCTTGCCATGTTATATGTTTATTTTTTGCAACAAAGGTACCTTGTGGTCAGCGAACTTGCCAAGGTAGCGGTGTTTGACCCAGGGTCGTGGCCATCGTTATGCTTGATTGTGAGATGACACTACCCACCACATTGTTGTGGCCACTGATGTGGGTGGAACGATCGGTCATCGCTCGATCTCAAGATGGCCATCGCACCTGGGTTGTGGTCATGTGGTCTCCACCGACAGGGAAGCATTTCCATTAAGTTTGAATCGACAAGTTTGGAATCATCTCCCCATTCAGCTACACTAGACATATTTTGTTTCTATTTTGTTCTTTCTAGGTCTCGGACCATCTCCATTCTGGTTAAGACCTCATCACATCAATGCCATTGGTCCCTGGTATGCCCATCCCATTCCTTACTTTCTCCATATTAGTTATGATGCATGGCCTCTTTCTAGCTATGACAAATGGTATACTGCATAGTGCATACTGATGATAGGACAGATTATTTATGATGTACTCCCTCTGTAAATAAAGTAGTGATCTAAATGCTCTTACATTTATTTACAGAGGGAGTACTGTTTTAGATAATGATACTAAGATGTTATTCCATGGATGATATTTGGTTTTTATTCTTCATTTTTACCTTTGCAAATATAGTATTATGAGAGATAAATAGCATGTACAGGTTAACCTTTTGTGTGCCTATTAGCATGCCTTGCTGCCAAGTGGGAATAGTCTACATGATGCTCATAAATAGAGCTTCCCGATGGAAAGGATGAGGCACACACATTGCTGCTTTTGTTTTATACTATCTATTTGCAATACGTTTGTTCTGTTCCAAGCATATATTCTTTAGCAAGCTAGAATGTGCAATCAAGTCTCCTGAGTGGGCAGTTTTATCATATTATCAAGTTTTTCCTATGCGTTACTTTGATACTGCCGTGCTTCAGACTGTATTGAGTTTTACATTGAAGAAAGCCTGAAACATTTGAGAATATAATTGATAGATGCTTGGTGCACTTGCAAGTAAACTTGTTCAAGGTTTGATCTGCTAAAATCATGGTGCTTAAAACCATTTAATTACTACCAGAATATTTTCATTCTGTCGACTTGCTGAACTATTTATTGTGCCGACATGGCCTGTTTGCACTGCTCAGAATACAAAAGGACCATCGATTGTACTATATGCTTGAAGCACCACCATAGATAGCACATCTTCTGGAAGGCGGCTGTACATGGGCACACGGCGAATCCCGGCGAGTAGCTGGCCGTTGGCGCGCGCAAGTAGACGACGACGTCTCCGACGAAGAGCGGCCCGGCCAGCTCGCCTCACTCTCCTTTGATTAGAAATAAAGGATTGGGAAGAAGCAGAGTTTAGCCTGGAGGGAAAGGATAAGGTGCCAATGCAGTCTCCACTCGTTCGGGGCGACACGCCTCTGTACCGAACGTACGAGAAACGTGACGTGCGGACCAGTGCGCCAAGATACATGCTACGTGACCAGTGGTAGGCAAAGTGTTCGGGAGGGGGAGCTAGGTACCAGACGTCCGGGCATTATCTTTTTCGCTATTTATAGCAGCATATTCTAACTGTTGATTATGAGTTAATTTAACCAGTGTAACTATATAAACTGGTATTGCATACAGGGATCCACCACTTGCGTGGTAGCACCAATTTACAATATAACCATAAGATTTTATTTCTCGAAATATAGGAGCCTCGCCTGTTCTCGTTTCATCAATGAAACACGACTTTTACATCATGTAAGATTCATCAATGTAACAAGACTTTTACAACATGTAAGATGCCAGGGCCTACATAACTATGAGAAGTTGAAGATAAAAATACCTTGTATTAGTTTAACACCAAATTTGAGATTTTGAGGTGAGATCACTAAATTGAGCATTTGTTTCCTCATTGGGCAAGTCGGAATTCGCAAACATCCAACAGGAAAGGAAAAGATGATGTATCAGCCAAACCATCAAAATTAGGATTTCTCTTTTTTTTTTTTACATCAAGGCAGCACAAAACCTAGACAACAATATTGAAAATAATGCCGAGTCGCCTCAAATTATACCCAACCCAAGTCCACGTTTCTACTTAGCATCCACCCATGAACTCGTTCGTCTCTAGCGATGAAACGCACGACAACCAGAAACAGAAAAATCAAAGGAACCGAATCTGAGGCACCGAAATTCGCCATCTCCACCGCCCAATCCAAATGACACCCAGACAGGATTGAGTAGCGTGGGCTGATATGCTCGCCCCATGTGGAGCTCCACACGACGCCCAGCGATGATTGAGCAGCGTGGGCCGATATGCTCGCCCGATGCGCAGCTCCACAACTCTTGACCCACTCTGTGCCCAACGCGGCGGCCAGCACGGGGCACCACGCTACACTACAACGGCGAGCACGAGGCCATGGAGGGGATCAAGCAGCGTGTGGCGGCGGTGAAGGTGTCTCACAGGTCCACCGTGGGTGATGGGTGTCAGCAGAGTTCACATGTGGTTCAGTGCACGGCAAAGCGGAGCTCACTCTGCGACGACGGCTGGTGCCTGCGAGCGCGTAGTGGCCGTGAACGGGAATCTATGGTGTGGCTGTCGCATGCCGTAGTGAGGCGCAGTCCGGCGACACATGGCGGAGCTAGGCCCCTTTGTTGTTCCTCTCGACGTGACCCTCCATGATGTGCCGAGGTGCGACTTCCCCTCCTGCCACGTTGCGAGTTGACAATATCTCCGCGTATATTATCTGAGTGGATTGATTCTTGAACCGCAGGAAGAGAGGCGACATGATACCTTATCTCTTTGGTCATTTACAATTTAGCACTTACAGTTTATCTTATTTGTAAATAATTGCTATAGCTTGCATATATGCCCAATTAATGTTAGTTCTCAGTCACACTTCTAAATCATTCATTTCTATGTACATTTTTAATCGTATGGACCGTACACCTATTTTTGGGCATTCCACCACAATTGATAGGTGAAAGAAATGAATGTTGTCATTGGACATAGCATGGAGTACGATTTAGACGTGTCATACTATTTTAAAAATTCATTTGCAGATAACTCTTGGTTTGGATCTGTTTTTTGCGCCATTTGATACAATGGGTTATCTATGTTAAAATGTCTTTAGTACATTTTATCATGTCGTTCATGTGTATATCTACTTAGATCTCTATTGGAACCCACCAATGATTTAATCCGTTGATTTTGCAAGTAAGCAAATATTTGCATTTGGTTCTAGGTTTGAATTGGGCTATCATGCTACCATATACTGTAACATATATATCACTATATATAAACATGCTACCTAAGTATCTATTTTCATATGCTTCAAGAATTTTATTAGCAGTTTTACAACAAATCTTACTTGCATGATTTAATTACTTGGTTTGCTCTCTCTTCCTGCGCCAGAGGCACAATGGCCCATGCTACCAAAGTCATTTTCAGTATGGATGACACGTGCAACAGCGATCACTCTACCTAATATTCATCACTACTCACCACAAGTGAAATGATCAAAGCTATCTATATGATGCATTTCTACCTATGTAGATTGTTGGATAAACACAATGGAAATAAGCTATGTAAACTGATCCCATGCCTTTCTTATAACATTATGTATCAAATTCATACCTAAATATCCATTTCCTTATGATCCAATCGATATCTAAATATTCCAACGTGCATGTCTTGAATGCTTGGTTTGCTCTTGCCCTTTAGATTCAGTGTTCAGAGTTCTTTAACTATACCATATAGTCTTCTGAAAATAGCAGTACTTGCGGAGTCAGCAATGATAAACTGCTCTTGACCATAGAGATAACAATGAAATTTAAAGTTGGTGCACTACTTTTCACCAAAGAGGCATCAATGGAAGGCTAAAGACTATACATATCTTGCTCAATCTCAAGATCGCCATGACACCTGAACTGCTCCGATGAATAATCTCTTGCATAGTTTATATTATCTCATTTGCATCTACATATAGGAATACATATGCGGCAAGCACGAATCATTCACTTCAAAAAACAGTACATAGACAACCATCGTATGTCCAGTCCTGATACACTTGCAATTTCATACTAATGGCATGTCAAGTTATGCCCAATCATAATCAGTCTCACTATATTAAGACACATGCATCACTGTTAAACATCCCAACTGAAACCACTGGAAGATAAGTCAGCTTAATTAGTCTATTACTTCTTTCCAGATGACAACAGTTAAACAAGAGGAGGCAGACACAACCAGTGATATCAGCGGTAGCCAAATTACCCATGGTAATGCTAAAAAACATACTTACGATGACTATTGACTTAAGTTTCAAATCATAGACATTATTTTATCTTACCATGATCTTCTTAACTATTCATCACAGACAAACCACTATGTTGGAAGCACAACAAACCATTCGACTATATTCATCGCCCACGCAAAGCAAAATCAACCCGAAAGTTCGAAGGCAAGAAAATACATCTAAAGCCTGTAAAGTACATTCTCCGTTGTAAGAGCTACATTACTCTTCTCATTCCAACAACTCTCGCAACAACTGCTACATGGTATAACTTTGTATAATTTAACATAGGTGAGCCTGGCATCCACCACTCAAATGAGTTTAGTCGACACATTGTGTGGGGCAACATAGTTAAGCTCTACAATCACAATGTTCTTAGACCGTGAAAGATCATCCACAAGCCCACCACGCCTGATCACTATTATGTGTGCCACATGACAGAAGCATTTGCAACAGACGACAAAATAATGGTAATCCTTTGCAATTGCTCTGTTCAATTTCATACAATGATATGGTATGAAATGATATATACTAACTAACCTTTATTGTTTTTTTAGTAGTTTGTGGTTCCCTTTTCTACGGGTTCCCTTTTCCCACACATGAATGCTGACCATGATGAACTGTTAATCACTACCGGAGATGGAACTACCGCTGTCACAACCCGCTTTATCAAGGGTGTTGACAAAAGGGCCACCATCACTAGAGGTTGGAGCGACTTTTTCCGCCAGGCCCATATGAACTAAGGGCGAGCATATGCTTTCGCCTTCAAATGCACTTCCAAGATACTACGCCTGGTTGTCTACTCAATATAAGCAAGTTGCAAGAGCCCCTTGTTATATAACTTAGCATTAGTATAGATGCCTACCAAGACTTCTATGTTTATCATCCTTTTGGATCTTTTGTAATCACCTAGGACCATCCTGTGCATTTAACTATTGGTTATTTGCTGCTTAGACTGTTGTGTGGTATGCTTTTCAAACAGCCATGATGAAAGAAATATATGTTTTCACCTTGAAGTGCACGTCCAAAGGCCTCTGCATGATTATCTATCAAATCTAAGCAGATCACAAGACTCCTTTGCTACATAACTTAGTATTATTTTGAATCTTATGTGAAACATGTATCATCAGCAACCATTTATCTATCATCAATCCATACTTATTTTTATATATTTTATTTTGTGTTTACATATTTTAATGCACACCCTATCAATACATGGCTTGCACTCGGCCTTTGCGCCATCGGCGCAACGGGTCATCTAGTTCTACTAAGGGACATATGACCTTGTTTCTTAACTGAGGGAAATACTTATCTCTACTATACTGCATCACTCTCTTTTTCGAGGAAATCCCAACGCAGCTCACAAGTAGTAGTGCCTTCTGCTGCTATGGTCGTAACTCCATAATGACGCCTCTCATGTGGTGACGGTCGCTTGACACATTTAAGGAATGCAATAAGCAAGGTATCCCTCATAGCTCTCATCAGTAGTGTTGGTGCACATCACTCCACTGACCATGTCTTGCGCATGAACCTTCCCTTCGCGCTTGGTGCTTGTGTGCCCGCGTCCTCATATCGTCCACTGACTTCTACAACCGGTATTGGTCGTGCTATGCCACATCCTCTAGCGGCTTACACTAGTGGTGGTGGCCTCTCCTCTTCTAGCGATTCTACGTCAACCACTTTAGTGGTGTCCTTCACCACATAGGAAATTACAAGACTACAACACCTACATATTGCTTCTTGTTCTTTATCGCCGATGCTTCTTTTGTGACCTCTTCAATTGAGCTCCTAACTATGCTCGATATTATGAGACATCCATGTCTGCTAGATGCTTCTTTCGGTTCTCCATCTTTTTCTGTAGATTTTGATATCAAACAAGTTTCTATCAGGCAGGCTAGTGGCAGCATGATAATAACAAGACAGATAAATGAACGAACAAACAAAAAAACAGTAGCCTCATGGTTATGCAAGGAAGGCAAGTATGGACTATGGCAACCTAACCACACATAGCCATGGCACAATGGCCACGACGAGCTCAGAGAAACCACTGGAGGCAAGGAGAGGAGCTCGCCCTTGCTGTTCCTATAGCCGTTGTCGCCATTCCGCGGAAGCAGTGCTGAAGTGCTTGCCACGATCAACACCTTGTCGTATGCTTCAACGTTGGTGCTATAATGAATCAAATCATGTTGCACACAAGATAAATAACAAATAATCTTCAGATCAAATAAAAAATGAAACAAGAAACCATGGACTCGAGCTTGGAGAAAATATGGGGTGACCCTAGTTGAGGTAAGATAACAATGCCTTGAAAATAGGAGAATCACTTGAAAAGTGGCCAAATTTGAGCATGTATGCTGTCTGTTAGTCATATAAAAAGTTTGAAGTTCATAAATTTCTAAAAAAGAGTTGCATTTTCTAAATAGGATATAGTTTCTGGTGGCAACCATTCCATAGCGCCCGCCACCACTAATCTTTCGGGTGGCAACTTAGCGGTTTGGGTGGTTTGCTCAAAATTCTACACAAGACCCGCCACACTCCCACGCGTCGCCCCAATCAACAGATGTTTCCCTCGCCATCAACGCCGTGCGCCCCAGCCTCCACCGTTGTCGCGCTCGGCCATCGCGTCTCGGCCTCACGCTGGCTGGCCCCACCCTAATGCCGACCCACCCTCGCGCCCGGCCGCCGTGCCATGTCGTTGTCCGGCCCGCATCGGCATCCCCATGTGCCATTTCGTTGCCTCTCCTCCAGAAGCGGCTTGTCTCATCTGAACGTAAATTGACCTTATTTTTCATATCCATGGAGATAGGTATTCTTCCGCACGTAATGTGTTCAGTGCAATGGTAGAGAAGTATCTAGGTGCCACATTGTTGGGTTTGATTTGCAGGAATTAGTACGAGTGCCAATGTTGTGATGAAACGTTGATTCATTTCCGTTTCATTCAATTTCTGGCACTCAATATGCCCTGATTTTAGCAAATTTCATGGCGAAATTTTCTGTCCATAAGTTTCTTTTGGATGTTTTTTGAAAACTATTGGTTACAAAATATTTTGGTTCCGTCGGATGTACAGAGACAAGGGTTGTGTTTGATTTCCAGGAATTAGTATGAGTGGCAATGTTTTGACGAAACATTGATTCATTTCCATTTAGTCAAATTTCTGGTACTCAATATGCCCTGATTTTATCAAAGGTCATTGATGTCTACTACAAAACTTGTTCTTGTAGACTCTTGTTCGGCCTCCAAGCGTCGAGTTTCGTAGGACAGTAGTATTTTTTTGAAGTGGATGACCTAATGTTTATCAATCTGTGGGAGGCATAGGATTAAGATGGTCTCTCTCTAACAACCCCCAACCAAATAACAAAGAGTCTCTTGTATCCCCAACACACTAAATACAATGGTAAATTGTATAGGTGCACTAGTTCGACGAAGAGATGGTGATACAAGTGAAGTAATGATAGTAGATATTGATTTTTGTAATAGGAAAAAATAGCAAAGTAGCAAGTAACAAATGTGAGCACAAATGGTATTGCAATGCTTGAAAACAAGGCATAGGGTTTATAATATCACTAGTGCAATCTCTCAACAATGCTAATATAATTGGATCATATAACCATCCCTCAATGTGCGATGAAGAATCACTTCAAAGTTCTTATCTAGCGGAGAACATAAGATGAAATTTCATGCAGGGTACGAAACCACCTCAAAGTTATCCTTTCCGATCGATCTATCGAGCTATTCCTGTAAGTGTCACAAACAACCCAAGAGTTCATACTAAAATAACACCATAAGATACATATCAACCAACTCTAATGTCATCTAGATACTCAAATGTCACCACGAGTATCCGTGAGTTGATTATATGATATGCATCAAACAACTTCAGATTCATAATACTAAGGATGAAAATTTTATCCATGAACATGGATATTCATGGATATCCGATCCGAAAGGATAGGGTTTGGATATGCTTTTGTGTCCATGGGTAGCGCCCAAACCCGACCCGATTACTCGTGGGTAGGGCATGGATATAATCTTGTACCCGTGGGTATATCCAAACCCGACCCGATAGTATGACTTAATGGGCAAAAATATGCTATCCCTACCCTGCAGTCACATGCCCCGCTACAATTTTACACTTTGTTATCCAAAACATGCAAAAGAAATTACACAATCCCCGTCATAACTTTTATTAGTTGACATTCGGTTCCCTCTGTAACATACCCCAACACCCTTCCCTTATTTTTATATCCTTGTTAAATGACTCGTCATTCTCATCTGTTAGAAAAATACTAAATGATCTTATGTTGTTAGTGGACATTGATTTACCATAAGTGAAGCCTAGCCTGCCAGGAAGTGAAGAATGGAAGAGCTTATGTTAACATTGTGTTATGTTTTATTTATATGTCTAGAGAGGACCCAAGGGATATCTAGTGGGTATGGATATCCATCGGGTTTGGATATGGACACAATTTTTCACCCATGAAATTTTTCATGGGCGGGCAAAGAATGTCTTCATGGATATGGATATTGATTTGATATTGTTCAACCCGATCCAAACCCGACCCATTGCCATCCTTACATAATACTCAATCCAACACAAAGAATTTCAAAGAGTGCCCCAAGATTTCTACCGGAGAAACAAAGACGTAAACGTGCATCAACCCCTATGCATAGATTACCCCAATGTCACTTCGAGAATCCGTGAGTTGAGTGCCAAGACATACATCAAGTTCTCTCAAATCCATAAAAATATTCAATCTGATGATAATGAAATCTCAAAGGTAAAGCTGAATTCATCACAACAAGATAGAGAGGGAAAAACACCATATGACCGACATCAAGATCGTACCAAATCAAGAACACGAGAGAGAGAGAGAGAGAGATATATATATATATATATATATATATATATATATATATATATATATATATATATATAGAGAGAGAGAGAGAGAGAGAGAGAGAGAGAGAGAGAGAGAGCAAACCATACCTACTAGTACATACCATCAGCCCCGATAGTGGACTACTCCCTCCTCATCATGGAGACCGCCGGGATGATGAAGATTGCCTCCGGTGATGATTTCCCCCTCTGTCTGGGTGCCGAAACAGGGACTAGATTGGTTTTCGTCGCCATAGAGGCTTGCGGTGGCGGAACTTATGATCTAGGGTTATTTCTGAGGGTTTCTGTATTTATAGAATTTTTTGGCATCGGTTTCACGTCCAGATGGGCCATGTGGTGCCCACTACCGATTAGCCCACGACCAAGGTCCCTGGCGCGCCCTGGTGGGTAGTGGCCACCTCCTTCACCTCCTGGTCCTCCCACGAAACTTCTAGTGCCTCTTTTGTTCCAAATAAAATCATTAAAAAGTTTCGTTGCATTTGAAGAACTTTTATTTCTGCACAAAAAACAACAACGCGATAGTTCTGCTGAAAACAGCGTCAGTCCAGGTTAGTTCCATTCAAATCATACCAAAACCATATATAATTATTGTAAACATGGCATGAAATGAATACTTCATAAATTATAGATATTGGAGATGTATCAGTCATAGCAAAATTTTCAGTCCATATATTTCCTTTTTATGTTTTAAAAACTATTGGTTACAAACTGTTTTGGTGCCATTCTATCTATAACCACAAGGATTGTGTTTGATCGGCAGGAATTAGTATTAGTGATAATGTTTTGATGACACATTGATTCATTTATGTTTGGTCAAATTTCTGGCACTTTATATGCCCTAATTTTAGCAAAGGTCATGCCAAAATTTTCTTTCCTTATTTATTTTCTGATGTTTCAACCATAACTCTTTTTGACAATATTGTAGTCCAACGAATTGATCCCCACGCCGAATCATCATCTCAAGAGGAACCCAACTACATCATCCCTGAAGTCAACAAGGGATAACCTAAATTAGAGAAGGGCGATGAGCAAGAGGAAGAACCGACCACGGGGCGAGAGGAAATGAGCTACACGGATGGTACTTCATCGAGCACCATCGTAACAAACAAGAACAAGCGAAAGCCTAGGGATCCGAACAAACTTCACATGGATATCATTGCAATCATCTAAGTGGTGCCAAAAGGCGAGCCCGTCACCCTGACCCGCTTTGCAAAAATGTACATGAAAATGCTAGGTTACATTTTGTGAAATAACGTCCACATTAGTTGCAAGGATTTGGCCTCAAAAAGGGTAAACTTACTGCATGTGTTGCACTGTAGTTATGAATTTCGGCTGGACTACAAAAAAATGCGGAAGAGTATGCCCTCTCAAAATGGCCAAAGATATTTAAGGACTGTCAGGGACGGACCACTTGCAACATGAAGGGTAAGGACTACGAGACCATTGAGCGGTTGATCTCACTATGGATCCCGGCGAGTGGAGGACGTTGTGTGAATCCTCTAAGAGTGGGTCAAGCAAAAAGGTTAGCGATCAGTTTTGTAATTTGCAGAAATAGTTGCTGGGTAACCACCACCTAGGACCTGGGAGTAAATAGCATAAAGCTACTACTTTACAGGCTAGGTTCCAAAAAACTACCGGTTTTTAATTTTTCTCAGATAACTACCAGATGGGTGGTCAGCTGTTTCAAAAAACCCAAATCCCCGAGTCTTTATCAGTTGATCGCGATTATGACAACTGAGGCCCACATGTAAGATAACCGATTGTTTGACCGTTTACTTTGAACGTTAACTTACATGTGGGTCCTACACGTAAGTTTTGTAAAAAAGCAATTGGGTCCCTACAAGTTTTCTGAAAAACAATCAGGTCCCTGTGAGTTTTCTGAAAAAGCAATCGGGTCCCTGAGGCAAGGCAACGCTGTCTCCTCCGGCCGGCAAGCCGCGCCCGCGGCGGTGGAATCCACGACGTGCACCACCTGAGGCCGGCGAGCCGCACCTGCAGCGGTCGGGTCCCGCCGCTCCACCGTGCCTTGCCTGCGGCCGCCGCCCCGACGTGCCTCGCCCGTGGCCGCCCCCTCGCCATGCCTCTCCTGCGCCACCTCCACGCCATGCCTTGCCCGTGACCGCCGCCATCCTGTGACTCGCCTGTGGCCGCCGCAATCCCCTGCCGCGAGCTTCTCAAGCTCGACGCGGACGACCTCGTCGCCACCGTCGACGCGGACTGCTGGAGTGCGCCCTTCCCGTCGTCGCGGACGAGGCCGGCCTCGTCGCCACCAGGAGCTGGGGAGCAGAGGGAGTGTCGTCGCCGGCTTGGGAGGGGAAGGGGGTCACCGGAGGGGAAGGGGGTCTGGCACAGGAAGCACAGAGGAGGGAAAAGAAGAGATAGAGAGGAAGAAGAAAGAGAAGAGGGAGAGGAAACTTACATGTGGGCCCCACACGTAAGTTAACGGTCAAACTCAAGTCAAACTAACGGTTTGTTTAGGTGCGGGCCCAACATGTCATAATCGTGATCAACTGATAAAGAGTCAACGATTTTGGTTTTTTGAAACAGCCGACCACCCATCTGGTAGTTATCTGAGAAAAAAAATAAAAACCGGTAGTTTTTTGGAACCCTAGCCTGTAAAGTAGTAGTTTTATGCTATTTACTCAGGACCTGGTGGAAGGAGGCCGTGGACTTCGATGCCGCGCGTAAACCACTTTCCTTCTCGGAACATAAACATCGTGCTCCTGACTTTTGTTTCCTTTGGGCCTATTTGGTGCGAGACCTAAGACTAAGAGCATCTCCAGCCGCGCCCCCAAGACGCCCCCCATGACACCTTTTTAGGCTCGGTTTTAGGCTCGGACGACGCTTCTCGCCGAAAAACAGCCCAACCACGCCCCCAACGCCCCCAGGACGTCAAAATAGCGCCGGCAATCCCAGGCGAAACCCAGTGCGCTGGAGGTCTCTTGGGGACGCCGGCGGAAGTTTCGACGAATTGCGTCTCACCACATGTCCTTTTTCTTGGCCCACTTACCCATTCTCCTCACAAACTTTTGCTTGGGGTCGGTTGTGACTGGGAAGATGCCCTCTTTATTTCGCCGAATTCCGCCGGATGACCCCCAAGACACCGGCGCTTTTGGTTCGGTGATGTTCTTGAGGGTGCCAACAGCTGGAGATGCTCTAAGGAGTTGGTCCTCCGGATGCCCGAACTTTTCTCGATGGAGGAGAACCTGGTAACACCGATCACAACTAATTATTTACTACCTAATAAATTTAGTGCCTTCCTAACCGTTTACCATGACATATGAAATATTTGTAGAGAAAAATCAAGCAGGAATTTGGACCCCACCTTGAAGATTCTCCTCTAGGCTATAGGTCTCATGACCCTCTTACCAGACAATCAACATGGGCTTCGGGATCAATAGGGAGCCAAAGAATGGACGTGTGATTTTCACGGGAAAGGCCAGATGGGACGACGCCTATCCCCAAACCAAAGAACTTAAAAAAAGCTAGAATGAAAAGTAGGGTTACTGAACAGATCAAAGCCAAAGTGCAAGCACGACTAGTCCTCACGATAAATGCAAGAGTAGACGCAGCAATTCAAAAGAGCTTAGCTAAATTATTTCCGCACGACACGCCGAGTCCTCCAAAAATGGCCAGGCAGTCCAGTAACAACCAACAGTCACCATCATCGCAATTTATCTCATGGTGGTTATTTTTCGATGTAGACTAGGTGGCGACAAGGATTGCCAAGGGACAAATCACCTCGTTTACCAATGGTACTACAATGATGCTCGTGGTTGCCCGGCCACTGGACATGATAAGGGTACAGGTGCTAAATGTGATCACGTGTTTTGAATAATGGACACCCCCCCGGCGCGCAAAGAGGACATCATTACATTAGAACAAGTGGCCACTTAGGTATACTAGTAGAATGCCCGTGCGTTGCTACGGACTAAAATGCATATAAATAAATTTAACAAATAAGTAAGGTCGTCTCCAAGGTCAAAGCTCATTTCTCTCTCTCATACGTCCGAGCTAGACGGTGTAGGGGAGAAATGTAACTGTCCGAACATTCCGTCGTGTTATCTTCAATAGGTAGGCTTAACAGAAAAACCCCACTCGACGATGCATCTTCATTTTTCTTATCGGACCCTCCCCTTCCCCCCTCTCCTTCCCGTCCGGTTTCTCGCTAGACCTCTCCTTTAAAACCAGATGATGCCCGGTACAACAGAATGATTAAAATTTTTGCGACTTTTATCCCATGCTTCCTATAAGAAAATATATTGTGTAATCATCTATTCCTAAGGAATTGCTTAAAAATAGAAATAGCTTGCACAAACCCATAATTATCAATGTTACTATAGTACAGTCATGGATACCATTACTTTATGTGCAATCATCTGTTCCTGAAGGAATTGCCTCCAAATAGAAATAGATAGCACGAACCCTTAATACAATGTTAGTATTTGCACAATCATGGATACCATTTCTTTATTCTCCTCTATCTGCACAAAAAAAACTAAGGATAAATATTATTACAAATATCAGAGATCAACGAGTAGTATGATCCTAATTTACAAAAGAAAACTACTTCTCTGTCACAAAAAAAGTGTCGCTGATTTGGTACAAAGTTGTTTAATTTCTCAAGAAATAATTATTATGGAAAAATTAACAAGTTCTACCAATTGTAATCCACTATTATTTTTTCGAAATGGCAGTTATCCTGCATTCATTTAGAAGAAAATAGTTGTCAGGTTAATCAGGGAAAGCCGAGCGAAAACCATATACAAAGGGTTAAAAGGCCCCACTGGTCGTCAAAGCCACCAAGACACATGACAACACAGCAACACACAGCAAGCAAATGCTTAAGAAGAAAAAAATCTTTGTCACGTCGAGGAACCCCACGCCACCCACCACCAGGCATATACAGATCCGGCATGGCATGCTCGAGGGGGAGAGGACCATGATAGGCTCTCCGTGAAGCACGAAATACGCCTCGCAAGTACCGCTCCACCTTACCGTGAGCGCCATCACCGTTGAAGAGAGAAGCCAAAGCCACGCAGAAGGACAGGTTCGGGCCTCCTTGACAAAGACGACGAAGCAATGCGCGCCTCAAGAACCATGCGCCAATCCCAACCTCTGAATGCATCGATGAACCGCAACACCCCAGGCCCGTCACCCAGGCATCCAGCTGGCCTCCACGCCCTGCATGGTCTTCCTTCACCACCATCCGGGGGCGCCACTCGACATCCACCGCCGCAAATGAGCCGCAATGCAGCCCACACCACCACCATGTGAGCGTGGCCAAGATGGACGAACCACCAAGACCCACCACTGTTGCACCTATATTCGGGGCCGCCGCCCCAACATCTCTACCGCCGACTGCGAGAGCCGCACCAGTTGGGTCGACTTCCAAGCCACCAAAGCAGCCTGCCCAGACACCCCTACAACATCGAGACATGGCTCCACCACATAAATCCACAGATGGGATGCATCCGAGGCCGATGCCCCAGCTTCCACCTCCACATATCCGAGAGAAGAACCACTATCCGGGGCCACCGCCCCGGCATCCGCCAAACCCGCCACATCAGGCCTTTGTAGCATCGCCACACACCCATCCCACCCCAGACCAAGAAGAACACCACCCGCCCAGCCGGTATCATGCTGGGACCACCATCAGTGGCAGCGCCGCCGCCGAACACACACGCCATGACGCGCAAGGCATCCGCTGCCACCGGCCGCAGGCACGCGCACCGACTAAATCACCGTCGGCAACCTCCTAGCCGAGCGCCAACCGTGCAGCATGCCGCAAGCCACCCATTCGAGGCCACCGCCCTGGCGCCCACGACATGAGACCGCTCACACACCGACATGCCTGGCCACCACAACCCGCCACGCCGAGCCCATTCCCAGGACGCCGGCCGTCCGCCAGATAAGCGACCGCGACGCTACACGATTGGATGCACCGCCGACAACTCGTGAGGAGCACAAGGGGAGAGGCTCCGCTGCCGCCGCCACCGCACGGGCATTTCCCGATGACGAGCACTGGCGGCAGCGAGGGGAGTAGGTGATGGGTTTGACGGTCACCCGAGCCGAGCGAAGCGGGTGGAGGGGGGGGGGGTCCTAAGTTTTTTCTTTACAACAGTTAATCCACTATATTAAACCATCATCGACATCACAAAGGTAAATTAAAAATATAATAAGTAAACTGGCAAAGTTCGTAGATATAATCCAAGTTAATAGTGTGTATAACTTCATCTATGAACATCCATGCGTCGCCGCAGTACCCGGTCACCACGACCACCGCGGACCTCAGCGTTGATCCAATCTCACTTCATCTATGAATACTACATAATATAGGCACATAATACTTGTAATTATTGTACCCTAATCTCTACTACTTAAAAAGAACGTAAAGTTCCCATTTCACCTTTCTTCCAACTACCGCTTTGACCAAACTTTCCTATATGATAATCAATCAATTTAATTTACTTGCTTTCTAAATCGACTGGGTGGGCTACCCGCGCATTTGCGCGGCTAGATAACACTTTAGTATTATTTATTTTGCCCAAGATATGACCTCTTACTCAACTATTATTCAATTAAATTCATAACCAGTAATATTTCATTTTGACAAAAGTCAATGTCCAAATGAAACATGCAAGTGCATTAGGTTGTTCAATAGTAAATTCCTTGGTATGTGAGGATGGAACACCAATGAAAAACCATATTTGGGATTTCAAGCTAATCTTTTAGGATTTTCCTCTTTGCTCCACTCATCTTTCCCCCTCATGTTGTATCATTTGTCTATATGTTTTGGAGTAATTTCTTACCAAGAATTATATCGAAGCATGAATGGCTCCTATGTAAAATTTTCTTTTCCACCCATATCAATTGTTGGCCGCATACTTAGTTATTGTCGGTGTACTAAGGTAGGGGTACCCCTGTACCCCAACTTGTGCACGGGCAGTTGCAGCTTCCCGCGGCAAGGTTTACTGCGTGCTCGCCGGAGACCCTCCTGCTCCTTATTAGACCATTCAAAAACAAAGTATGCAAGACATGAGATCGAGACCCCGGCAAGAGGAGCTTGCCGGGAAGGCCGTACCAGGCTCAAGACCGCTCCACTAACACAAGACCCTGGCAAGAGGAGCTCGCCAGGAAGACTAGAAGACAACGCCTCGGCACTATATGTGCCCCGGCAAGGGGCCCGGGGAGCGGCAAGCTCCCGGGCCCGGCAAGATCAAGGCCCCGGCAAGGTGCTTGCCGGGAAGGTTGCGTTGTGTGCCCGCGCTCCAGCTCATCGGCCCACGCGTCGCCCTGGGGCCTATCCAGGGACGCGTGGCGGATGGCTGTGCAGCCTGGGGTACACGGTGGCACTCCACGGTGATGGATCCGTCGCCGTGGCGGACGGAGACGCTAAGGCGGGAGCTTTTGGGGTCGACGGCGACGGGCATTAAATGCCCTTGTCCCCCACTGTTAAAGTAGGTATAGACCACTGTTCTGTACTGTAGCTCCACTGTTCCCGCACTGTTACAACTACCACCTCTTTTACTTTTTTACCCCTTTCTCCTACGTTGACACCTGTCGGTGACCCCTTGCACTATAAAAGGAGGCTCATGCACAACGTGGAGGGGGTTCGGAACCTAGATCACTCTCACGCACGGTGTAGCTGCTTCTTCAAGCTCCCGAGCACTCAACTCAATACACAACTAAGCAGGAGTATGGTTTTACGCATCCGTGCGGCCCGAACCTGGGTAAAACTGCCCGCGTGTTCGCCACGATCCGCTCTTTGTGCTCCCTCCGCCCTCGTACCGCACAGACAAGGGGCTCCGGTCCCATAGGTGTTCGTGGCGGACAGTTTCCCCCGACATCTTTGGCGCGCCAGGTAGGGGGGCGTCGAGGTTGTGCGAACCTGATCCGGCGTTCGCGCGGGCGCACTCTTCATCAACCTCTCCAGCTTCATCAGCAACTTCATCAGCGACAACTCCATGGCCCCGAAGAAGAAGGTTTCGGAGGTCGGAGGCCCGTCTGCGTCTCACCCGCCGCCACCGGAGCCAACGGTGGGCGGAGGAGATGCCGTCGGAAGGGTTGTTGCCGGCGAGGACACTCACGGCGCCACCAGATCCAAGAACAGAACGGATGACCGAACCTCGGTCTCCGTGGACGCGCCGCGTCCATCTCAGCACACGACGCCCCAGCAGCGTCATACCACAGGAGGTGGTATCCGCTTGCTGGGGCAAGGCCAAACCGGAGGCTCGCGGGACGCCCCGGACCCCCGTCCAGGCACAAGCAAAGCGAAGGCGCCGGCGCGGGACCCCGCTCCTTCTAACGTTGTTAGAAGTCCGAGCGTATCCCGCTCCTCGCACCGCTCGCCCGCGTTCCCCTCTACTCCAGCAGAAGCGCTCGCAAGGGCGCAGCTGCTCCTCGACTTTCCTCCGGCGGCCGATAAGGCCGAAGAATGGAGGGCCACTATCCGGAGCCTGATAGACTTCGCCAACAACGACTCTCCACAGCAGCCGTCGACCTCACGGCCGCGGCAGGCTGAGAAGACGAAGGCTATCGGCGACAAGACCGCCGGGGGTGCGACAAGCGTGCACTCCCCGCCGCAGAAGCAGAAGACGCCGCCCCGCCGGAACAACCCCGACGACGGCTCCACGGCCTCGTCGGACCCGCGGGCCCGTCGGGACCAGCGCCAGGTCCTCGACGACCGGCGAGATGAAGACGCTCGGACCACAATCGAGCGCCGCCGAGAAGCTCGGCGACAATCCGACAAGAGAGCCGGGAACACTGTCGACGCGCACGCGCCCGGTGAACCAGGCGACTTGCCGTACGCGGCAGGCTGCCCTGCGTTCACCCGCGAGCTGCGGCGCGTCCAGTGGCCCAGCATGAAGAATTTCAAGCCCGACGTACCGGAGAAGTACGACGGCAAGACGCACCCCTCGGAGTTTCTCAGCGTCTACACCATCGCAGTGCAAGCTGCCGGGGGGCGCGACGAGAAGATCTTGGCAAACTACTTCCCGCTCGTGCTGAAGCCGAACGTCCGTTCATGGCTCATGCACTTGCCGGAAGGCTCCATCTCTTCTTGGGCCGACCTCTGCCACCAATTTGTTGGCGCCTTCACCGGCGGCCACAAACCCCATGGCCAGGAGAGCGATCTCCATATTTTGGCCCAGAAGGAAGGCGAGCCCCTGCGCAAGTATATCCAACGCTTCAGCCGGGTGCAGCACAACATCCCTGACGTTCACCCTGCCGCGGTTATCAGCGCGTTCCATCAGAACGTGCGTAACCGCCGCATGCGTGAGGAGATGGCGATGACCAAGATTAGGGACGTCAGCGAGCTCTACGCTCTTGCTGACAAGTGCGCACGCGCGGAAGAGGGGAGGAAACTCCCCGGGGAGGATGCTGGCGCGGGAGGAAGCGACAGCGACGACGCAGCCCCGGCAAAGAAGAGCCGGCGGCGGAACAACAGAAAGAAGGGCAAGAAGGAGGTGCTTGCCGTCGAGAAGTCCGGCAAGGAGGCCCCCGCCAAGCAAGCACAGGCTGGCGGCTCCGGCAAGGAGCCTGCCCCTGCAGCGGCGGCCGACAAGCCGGGTAGCTCCGACAAGCAATACTGTAAGATTCACCGCACCAAGGGTCACGATCTCTCCAACTGCAAGCGCGTCGAGTACCTCGTCGAGCAGCAGAAAGCTGAGTACGAGAGGCGCGACAAGGAGAAGGCCCAAGGTGGCGGGGAAGAGCCCAGCAAGAAGCGGCCGTTCAACGGCCGGGGAGGACGCCGCGGTAAGGCTAAGCAGCGGCAAGGGGATCGACCTCCCCGGGGCCGCGACAACGACGAAGACGACGATGAAGACATGGAGGATGACGAGAACAGCGAGCAGGAGTTCCAGAAGGCCACGGAGGTCCTGTGCGTCGACGGTGGCGCCTCCCTGCACACCTCCCACCGCCAGCTAAAACAGTGGGTGCGTGAGGTGAACGCAGCGGAGCCGCCCGTGGAGTCGCGCAGGCTCCTCAAATGGTCCAGCACGCCCATCGTTTTTGACCTTGAGGATCACCCTGACCGCACCACGGCGGTCGGGTGTTTGCCGATGCTGGTTTCTCCCACCATCCGCAACCTCAAGGTCACCAAAATGTTGGTTGACGGCGGGGCCGGCCTGAACTTGATCTCCTCTGCTGTGATCAAGAAACTCCAAATTCAAGATGGCGAGCTCGAAGAGACCGGTTCATTCCAAGGAATCAACCCGGGAAGGAGCAAGCCCAAAGGGAAGATCACTCTGCCGGTGACCTTTGGCGGGGAGCTCAACTTCCGGACTGAGCGCATCACCTTTGACGTCGCCGATATTCCATTGCCCTACAATGGAATACTTGGCCGCCCTGCCCTCGCCAAGTTCATGGCAGCTTCCCACTATGCCTACAACGTGCTGAAGATGCCGGGGCCGATAAGCGTCATCACTGTCCACAGCGACAAGAAGGATGCGCTTATTTGCGCCGACAAGATTTACCGGGATGCGGCAGCTGCGGCCGAGAGGGATACTCTTGCCGCTGAAGCTCCCGGGGGGAAGAAGACGAAGACCAAGTCCGGCAAGTGCTCTGGGACCCACTCCGGCAACCGCACCTCCTCGGAGTGCTGCGCTGCCGTTGAGGACGTTCCATCGAGCTCCACCGGCAAGAGTAAGAAAGGAATGGCCGCTCCTCCGGCAACCAAGAAAGTGTCCGCAAAGGAGGACGGCACTGGTGGTACCTTCACCATCAGTGCCACTCTTGACAGCAAATAGGAAAGCGCGCTCGTCGCCTTCCTGCGGGCGAATGTCGATGTGTTTGCCTGGCAACCATCTGACATCCCCGGTGTTCCCAGGAAGGTGATTGAGCACAAGCTTGCTGTCTGTCCTCATGCGCGGCCCATCAAGCAGAAAGTGAGGAAGCAAGCCGTGGAGCGCCAAGAGTTCATCAACGAGGAAATCAAGAAGCTAGAGGCAGCAGGCCTAGTTAGAGGTGTGATCCATCCGACGTGGTTGGCAAACCCAGTCGTCGTGCGCAAGGCCAACGGGAAGTGGAGACTGTGTATAGACTTCACCGATGTCAATAAAGCATGTCCCAAGGATCCATTCCCTTTGCCGCGCATTGACCAGATCGTTGACTCCACTGCCGGATGTGAGCTACTCTGTTTTCTTGATGCCTACTCAGGCTATCATCAGATTTTCATGGCTAAGGAAGATGAAGAGAAGACTGCATTTATCACTCCATGTGGCACTTATTGCTTTATTCGCATGCCGTTTGGACTGAAGAATGCAGGCTCAACCTTTGCAAGAGTAGTGTACACTGCTTTTGAGCCACAGATCCACAGGAATGTAGAAGCTTACATGGATGACATCGTGGTAAAGAGCAAGAGCAAAGAAACCCTGATTCAAGACTTGGAAGAAACGTTTCAGAACCTGCGCAGGATACAGCTCAAGCTGAACCCCGAGAAGTGCGTCTTTGGAGTCCCCTCCGGCAAGCTTCTCGGGTTCTTTGTATCACAGAGGGGGATTGAAGCCAACCCCGACAAGATTAAAGCCATCGAGCAGATAGAGGCCCCGAAGCGCGTCAAGGATGTCAGAAGGCTTGCAGGTTGTGTTGCTGCCCTCAGTAGGTTCATTTCAAAGTCTGCAGAACGCGCCCTACCCTTCTTCAAAATCTTGAAGAAGGCAGGTCCCATGAAGTGGACTCCGGAAGCGGAGGCGGCGTTGCAGGATTTGAAACGGTACCTGTCCTCCACTCCTATACTTGTCGCACCTAGACCACAGGAAAAGTTGTTGCTATACTTAGCGGCAACCAACCAAGTGGTTAGTGCTGCGTTAGTAGCGGAGAGGGAGTCCGACGAGGAGTCAGCACCACCGGCAAGCGAATCCAGCGACAAGCAGGGGGCTGTCCCGACAAGCTCTGGTCCCGACAAGGAAGACTCTGCGCAGGACCAAGGAGAGGTGCGGAAGAAGATGGTGCAGCGCCCAGTGTATTTTGTAAGTTCCCTTCTCCAGGGGGCTAGATCAAGATACTCTGGTGTGCAAAAATTGCTTTTCGGCCTCCTCATGGCCTCGAGAAAGCTGCGCCATTACTTCCAAGCCCATGAGATAACAGTGGTCACTCGCTTTCCGTTGAAGAGGATATTGCACAATCCAGAAGCAACAGGCAGGATCGTCGAGTGGGCACTGGAGCTGTCGAGCTTTGGACTCAAGTTTGAAAGTACTTCAACCATACAGAGCCGAGCTTTGGCAGAATTCATTGCTGAGTGGACCCCAACGCCAGAAGATGAAGTTCAAGAAACAAGTGTACCTGTGCAAGAAGCGACAAGTGAATGGGTAATGTATTTTGACGGTGCCTTCTCGCTGCAAGGCGCCGGTGCCGGCGTGGTACTCATCGCGCCCACCGGAGAGCACCTCAAATATGTTATCCAGATGCACTTTCCCAGGGAGCAAGCGACAAACAACACAGCAGAATATGAAGGCTTGCTTGCCGGCCTCAGGATTGCGGCCGAACTTGGGATCAGAAAGCTGATTGTGCGGGGCGATTCTCAGTTGGTGGTCCGGCAAGTTAACAAGAGCTATCAGAGCCCTTTGATGGAAGCATACGTCGATGAAGTGAGAAAGCTTGAAGAGCACTTTGAAGGTTTGCAGATGGAGCACGTCTCGAGAGCTCAAAATGAGATTGCAGATAGCCTTTCAAAGTGCGCCGCGATGAAGTTACCTGTGGAACCAGGGACCTTTTTGCTCAAGCTGACTCAGCCATCCGTTACACCATCAATTGGGCAATCCAAGAAGAGAAAGTTGGTCTCCGGCGACTACTTGCCGGCGGATCTTCCTGAAACCGCTGCCAAGGTCCCCAAGATCAACAACCACGACGCTGAGGAACAGTTTGCTCCTGCAAGCCCTCGGGCTTGTACAGTTGAAGCAAACGTTCCCGGCAAGCCTCGCCCCGGTGAGCTTGCCGGGGGACCGTCGGCTCCGGCAGAACCAGAGGTCTTTGCCGTAGAAGCTGAGGTTCCCGCAGCGGCCCTCGAGCCTTTAGTCCTTGCCGTCGAGCCTCGGGCTCCGGCATGGGCGCAGCAGATCGTCCGTTTTTTGCAAACTGGAGAACTTCCCGACGACCCTCAAGAGATAGAGAAGATAACCAGGCAGTCAAGTATGTATCAGTTCGTGGATAACGAGCTGTACAGAAGAAGACTCAACGGTGTCAGGTTGAGGTGCATCTCCAGAGAAGATGGACAGAAGCTGTTGGCGGAAATACACGGAGGCATATGCGGCCACCACATTGGCGCAAGGGCGCTTGCCGGGAAAGCTTTCCGGCAAGGGTTCTTTTGGCAAGAAGCCCTCCAAGATGCAACTACACTAGTAACCAAGTGTGAAGCGTGCCAGTTCCATGCAAAGCAAATCCATCAGCCAGCTCAAGCTCTCCAAACAATCCCTTTGTCATGGCCCTTCTCGGTCTGGGGGCTCGATATCCTCGGCCCTTTCCCTCGCGCTGCCGGGGGCTTTGAGTACTTGTACGTTGCAATCGACAAGTTCACAAAGTGGCCAGAAGTGGAGCCAGTGAGGAAGGTGACAGCACAGTCAGCAGTCAGGTTCTTCAGGTCGATTGTTTGCCGTTTCGGGATCCCTAACAGGATCATCACCGACAACGGTACGCAATTCACTAGTCGCACCTTCATGCAGTATGTCCAAGACCTTGGCGCCAAGGTCTGTTTCGCTTCTGTTGCTCACCCGAGGAGCAACGGTCAAGCGGAGAGGGCAAACGCTGAAGTGCTGCGCGGACTCAAGACAAGGACCTTTGACAGGCTGCGCAAGTGCGGAAGAAATTGGATAGAGGAGCTCCCGGCGGCTCTTTGGTCAATCAGAACGACACCAAGTCGAGCCACCGGACAGACACCTTTTGCTCTAGTCTACGGAGCAGAGGCAGTTCTCCCCACGGAACTCGTATACGGATCTCCTCGAGTACTCGCTTATGATGAGCTCGAGCAAGAGCAACTGCGGCAAGATGACGCATTGCTCCTTGAGGAGGGACGTCTCCAGGCTGCTGTACGAGCTGCTCGATACCAGCAAGCTTTGCGCCGCTACCATAGCCGCAAAGTCAAGGCCAGGAGCCTCGAGGAAGGCGACCTTGTTCTTCGGCGCGTTCAGTCCGCCAAGAATTCCAACAAGTTGACGCCGAAGTGGGAAGGCCCTTATCGGGTGAGACAAGTTACGAGGCCCGGCGCTGTCCGCCTCGAGACCGAAGAAGGCTTACCGGTGAGCAACTCCTGGAACATAGAGCATCTTCGCAAGTTTCACCCCTAAGGCGCGGTTGCCGTGATCCGCTCCGGCAACCACCTTTTGTACAAGCTTTGCCGCTGTCGCATGTAACCCTTTGTACAAAGCCGGGCGCAGACCCCGTGCATCAGTAAAGTTTTCGTGTTTCTCGCATCGATTGCCTTTTGCATGCTTCTCGTTGCTATTTGCATGATTCTGTTTGGCATTTGATGCAACACTCAAGTATACGGTAAGCACTAGCACGCCAAAAGGCCAGATACTTGTTTCCCTCTCCCTTTTTTCTTTCCTCTTAAACAGAAGGAACGTTCCTCGCGCACAAGTTTGCCGGGGGGGAAGGAGGTGGAGGAGGAGCCAAGTGCTGTTCAAGAAAGAGAAGCCTTACCGGAAAGCAAGCAACATAAGCAAGCAGCATATGAAAGATAAGTTGTTAGAATTTGACCAGTTCAAATTTTAAATTTTAGTTGTCTTCCTTGAACGATCACATTTTGTATGGAAAACCTGTGCGCGGAGGAACCTACCCGTAGCTTGCCGCACCCTTATCTTGTTTTCGAGTTCACTCAACGATTTAAGTGAGCTGCGACAAGTGTCGCGCCCTTGTTTCGTTTCCGAGTACGCTCATCAAGCTAAGTGCGTTGCAGTTAGCTGCGGCAAGGTTGCTTGCCGGCGAGGACCTTGGCCAGCAGGCTGCTCGGAGTCCAGCACTCAGCGCTCGCGGCAAAGGCCCCTTGCCGGCAAGCTCCCCGGGAGCGTAGGGTAAAAAAACATACAAAGTCGAAGATTGAGACAAGGAAGATAACATTGCACTGATTGATCAAAATAAAGTAAATATCTTACAAAGGATAGTTTGTCGCGATGGACTAATAGGTTCATGACATAATGTGCAGCAACAAAAAGATAAAGATAAATGGAGCCCTAGTCTACGCGGTCGCCCTCCTTCCTGCCAAGCTTTGCCACCTTGGCGATGATGTGGCCGACCTGCTCCTTCAAGGCCTCCGTGTCTGCATCTGCCGGCAGGCTGCGAAGAACGTTCGTGAGGTTGATTCCCGGGTTGCGGTACACGATCTTCGTCAGCACCCGCTCCAGAGTTCCCGCGCAGAGCCGGCGCGACTCCTCGGCCAGCTGCGCGGGGATGCGGTTCCGGAGACTTGCAAGAGCCGGCGCGACCCCTCTGAAGAAGAGGCTGAGCCTGGCGCTGTGTGGGAGATCCGGATCCGGCGAGTAGATGAGATGTTCGACCTTCAACGCCAGCAACTCCTGGTCAATATTGGACGCAGAAGAAACCAGCTCTTCGGTCCACACTTCAATAGTTTGCCGGAAGAGCTCGGACGCCTTGTTGACGTTCTCCACCAAGGTCCGCTCCTTGCGGAGCTCATCCTTCAACTTGGTCTCCTGAGCTCGGGCGGCGTCGAGCGATTCCTTCAGGGTGGTGACCTTCAGCTCCAAGTCCTCAATGGAGTCCTTGGCGGCCTTCAGTTCGTCGCCCCTCTTGGATAGACTCACCTGAAGCTCTGAGTTTGTGTGAGCATCCTTCTCGCGCTCCAAGATGAGCGCGGCAACCTTCTCGGCGCTCACCTTCATAGCCTTCTCCAACTGTTCGACCTTGGCGGCGAGCTCTTTCTTGGCGTCTTCCGCGGCAACCGTGGCGGCTTTCGCCTCCTTCAGCTCCCCGCCAAGGGCAGCCTCGCGAGCGGCAAGGTCTTCTTCATGAGAGTCCAGCTCGACCTTCCGCTGCGCGAGCTCTCCCTCTCGCCGGGACATCTCCACCCCGGCGAGACGCTGCTGGTCATCGGCTTCAGCTTTCTCGAGCACCCATTCCTGGTACTCGCCGGCGAGACGCTCCCGCTCCTCCGCCACCTCGCGGAGGGCTGCCTGATTGGCGGCGCGGAGCTCCGCCGCACGCTTCTCCATTTCCGCCGCGGCCTTGGCGGCAAGGGCCTCCCGGGAGGCCAGCTTCGCCTGCCTGGCCCGGTAAAGGGCCAGGAGCTGGTGGAGCAACCTCTCCTCCTCGGGCCCCTCACTCCCGCCGGGCGCCTGGACGATCTTCAGGCCTGCGGAGGCGAGGACTTCTCCGTCGAACGCCTCGCCCTCCGCAGGAGCTCGCGATGAAGACCCCCACGGCATCTGGATGAAGACGCCGTTGGGGGCCTCGAGATAGTACCTCTGCTCCTCGCCGGCGGAGGGACCGGTGGCCGGTGCAGCATCCGATGCTCCCGCCACCTCCGGGTCGGCGGTGCGACCACCGTCCCCCTCCCCGGCCGCTGCGTCCGCAGCCGGAGCAGTCTCTTGCGCGGCCGGCTCGGCGGCCTCGTCCACCTCCTCGACGACTGCAGCGTCGCCGCCGCCGCCCTGCGCGTCCTCCTCCTCGAGGATGATCACCTCCGCCTCCATGGGCACAGGAGGAGGAAGATCTAGAAAGAAGAAGAAGAGAAAGAAGTTCAAGACTCAAGCAAATATCCAAAAAAGAGGCAAGCCGAGAAGACAAGTCACAAAGCTTACCTTGGCGGACGTCCTCAGCGGCGGGCTCCCTCGCCGGGGAGCTCGGCCTCGTCGGAGTAGTCACCCTCGCCGGGGAGCTTGGCCTTGGCGGGGTGGCCGCCCTCGCCGGGCTGCTCGCCCCAGGCGGGGTACTCTGCCTCGGCGGAGTACCCACCCTGGGCGGAGCACTCTCCCTTGCCGGAGAGTTCTGCCTTGGCGGGGATGGCGGGGCATGCGGCTCCTCAGCGGTGGTCTCCGGGCGCTCTTCCCGCTGCGGCTCCACCTCTACACGGAACAAGACAAGAGATGTCAAGACATGAAGACAAAATCAAAGCCTCAGGCGTACCCCGACAAGCGAAAAGAGAGAACCCCAGACTTACGCTGGGGGCTGCGCTGCGGGCTACGCTGGGGGCTGCTCCTCGGAGCAGCGCTCGGCTCCGGCACGCCTCCTGCAGCCGCCGCTGCTGAGCCCTCCGCGACCTCGGCCTCGGGCGCCTTGGCCTTCTTCACTGCGCGATGGGCCAGGGTCCTGAAATCAGAACAGAAGACAGAGTCAGCATCAACAGAAAAATCAAGACAGAAATCAAGAAGATATGAGGTCCCGAATCCTTACTCTTGGTCCTCCTCGTCATCCTCGCTCAGGGCGGAGAAGTCATACTCCACCGTGGGCGCGTCGGCGCGAGGAGCGGAAGACGAAGGCTCCCTTGCGCGCTTGGTGTTCACCGGGACTGGGGGCTGCGAAGACCCAGCCCCTGTGGTCGCCGGCGCCCGAGGAGCGGGCGGAGCCGCTGCTCCGCTCCGAGAAGACCCCTGCCGGCTCGCTGCCGGCCTGCGTGGCGCCTCAGTTGTGGTCCGCGCACGGGCCGCCTCCGCTGCGGCCGGTGCGCCGGACGACCTTGGCGCGGCTTGGCTCCCCCTGGGAGCTGCCCGGCGAGGTGGCTGTTGCCGGGGCGCCTGCGCTCTTTCCCCTGTCGCCGCCTTGCGGAGGCGCTTCGCCGGGGACTGCCTCGGGCTTGCCGGGGGCGGGGAGCTCTCCGACGAGGAGAGGTCGTCGGCGTACAATTCCGTGGATCCGCCGGAGTCCTCGGCCTCCTCCTCCTCCTCCTCCTCTGCCCCGGTCGGCTCGCTGGGCCCAGCATCCAGCGCTGCGGCCCTCTTTCCCTTGGCGCCTCCGCCTCTCGCGGCACCTCTACTCCCTCCGGCGGTACCCTCCATTGCCGCGGCCTCGGTTGCGATCCCGCTGATCCCGGAGTGTCTCAACGAGGGAACCCCGGCAAGCGCGTCGGGAGGCAGATCCAGCAACCTGCGGATCTCCGCCTCCTCCGCCTGGGTGGACGCGTCCTCGACCTCCGCCTCCTCCGGCGAATATCCGAAAACTCCTGCCGCCGCGGCTGCGGCGGCCTCCTCAGCCCGAGAAGCAATGTAGGCGATCTCCTGGTCGGTGGTGGCCCGCGTGTGCAGCTTGAGGTCCTCCTTGTTCTTCGCCACCTCTTCAAGGTTGTCGTAGAAGTTGAGGACGTCGATGGGCTTCGGAGCAAGCCATGTACGGTCCACGCCGTGCGAGTCGCACATGGGCATCATGGCGAGGATCCGATCCCTGACGGCGCTGTTGCAGAGCGGCACCACCCCCCGGGGAGTCCTGAACCACTCGGGGTGCGTCGGGTCGTATTTGAAGAGTTCCCGTACCATTCCCCGCAGCTCCAGCGTGGTGAAGTTGAAGTTGAGCCCGGGGCGCAGCCTCATGATGTCTGCCGGGCCGCCGTACTCCCAAGCCGGCCTCTTCCGGTCTTGGAGAGGGGCGATGCGCCGGCGGAGGAAATCTGCGCCCACCTCGGCAACTGACAGATTGGCCAATCGAAGACGAAGAATCCGGACGAGGGCGATGTTGAGCTTGACGTCGTCCGAGTCCAGATCACTCCAATCCCTGCCGCGCACGATGGGCGTTGTGCGCGGCGCGGTGAAGGCTTGCGGCTGGTCTTCTACGATCCAGCACCACTCCGCTCGCCATTCCTCCCACTTGCCGCGGAGCTCCCCCGGCAAGTACGCACCCTTCTTATTGAGACGGAAGACCCAAGAAATTCCTCCGGAGAGGGGGGCATCGGCCTCGGCTCTAGGAGTGAAGAAGTGTCTAAAGAGTGCTACATTGGGGTGGACTCCTATGAAGTTTTCGCACATGTGTGCGAAAACAGCCATGGTGAGAATGGCGTTGGGGGTGAAGTCAAGCAGATGGAAGCCATATGTATTCATGACGTCGCAAAAGAAGTTCGAGAAAGGTGGACAGAGACCACAATGGAAGAAAGCAGCGAAGAAATGGTACCCGCCGGGATAGCTGTCCTTGGCGGCGGCCGGGTATGCTCGCGTGCGGGGATGCGCGTCGGTTCTCTTGGACCAGAACAAGTAGTACTTGTTCCAGAGTTCCCGCACGCCGAGCTTCGGCGGGAAGACGACGTGCCGCTTCCGGTACGCGATGAGCTTGGCCGCTTGCTCAGATTTCTCCTTCTTGGCCTTCTCCGCCTTCGCCTTGTCGGTCTTTGGGGCCATGGCGGACGCGGCGGAAGGAAGGGGACGAAGAGCTCGGCGGCGGCGGAGATGTGGAGGCGGAGCACAAGAGGGAATCTTTTGCAGGAGGAAGACGACGTAATGAGAGCGCAAGGAGGGGAACCGCGCCCGCTACCTCTGCTTTTATGGGGGAGTGGGGGGCGTTTCGCTCTTTCCATTAAGAGATCGTGGGCACGTCCCATCCCACGGCGCCGCAATCGACGCGTGCCGTTACCGTGGGGTGCGGCGGATATGGAAGTGGATTCGGCGCGCCGCGGGCCGCGGGTGCCCGTGCACTGTTTTGGGCCTGGCCCAACAGCGCTCGGCACCGTGTGTGGCCCAGGCCCGGGGGCTCCTGTCGGTGTACTAAGGTAGGGGTACCCCTGTACCCCAACTTGTGCACGGGCAGTTGCAGCTTCCCGCGGCAAGGTTTACTGCGTGCTCGCCGGAGACCCTCCTGCTCCTTATTAGACCATTCAAAAACAAAGTATGCAAGACATGAGATCGAGACCCCGGCAAGAGGAGCTTGCCGGGAAGGCCGTACCAGGCTCAAGACCGCTCCACTAACACAAGACCCTGGCAAGAGGAGCTCGCCAGGAAGACTAGAAGACAACGCCTCGGCACTATATGTGCCCCGGCAAGGGGCCCGGGGAGCGGCAAGCTCCCGGGCCCGGCAAGATCAAGGCCCCGGCAAGGTGCTTGCCGGGAAGGTTGCGCTGTGTGCCCGCGCTCCAGCTCATCGGCCCACGCGTCGCCCTGGGGCCTATCCAGGGACGCGTGGCGGATGGCTGTGCAGCCTGGGGTACACGGTGGCACTCCACGGTGATGGATCCGTCGCCGTGGCGGACGGAGACGCTAAGGCGGGAGCTTTTGGGGTCGACGGCGACGGGCATTAAATGCCCTTGTCCCCCACTGTTAAAGTAGGTATAGACCACTGTTCTGTACTGTAGCTCCACTGTTCCCGCACTGTTACAACTACCACCTCTTTTACTTTTTTACCCCTTTCTCCTACGTTGACACCTGTCGGTGACCCCTTGCACTATAAAAGGAGGCTCATGCACAACGTGGAGGGGGTTCGGAACCTAGATCACTCTCACGCACGGTGTAGCTGCTTCTTCAAGCTCCCGAGCACTCAACTCAATACACAACTAAGCAGGAGTAGGGTTTTACGCATCCGTGCGGCCCGAACCTGGGTAAAACTGCCCGCGTGTTCGCCACGATCCGCTCTTTGTGCTCCCTCCGCCCTCGTACCGCACAGACAAGGGGCTCCGGTCCCATAGGTGTTCGTGGCGGACAGTTTCCCCCGACAGTTACCTTTCTTGGTAAATGCTGCCTACCAACATATGCATAGAGATGCTCCTCTTACTATGATGTTTAATTACTGTGCTATTGATACTATTTAGCCTAAATATTCTCTCTCATTCGCCCCTTTGAAAGCTTATTCATGATGATCATGCCCGTGCCATTTTGTATCATCTTGTAATTTAATATTTTTATTAGTTATATGAATCATCAACAACTAATTATACATATTTTCTAAAAAATATATCCTTTTATGATTTTTATACTGAATGCAAATAGTAATTGCCAACTAAATTTTGTTTCTTATCCAAATCAGAATTTAATATAGAAAAAATGTTTCCATTCTTCATCCGGATTTCATTTCGTTAAGTTAGAAAGTACATGTCTATATTCTATGTATTATTGTAAACATTTCGGTTTACTATTCTACACCATTCTATTCGAGAAGCACGACCATGAGTGAAAATATATCATCCTATGTCGGCATACGTGGGGACTTCTTTTCCGGCGGTGTTAATATAATATCTAAAAGAACAGATTCATCCTCACTGTAATAATTTGTATTGAGAGTCGCAACGATTAATATACGGCAGATATATACTTCAACCTAATGCCATGCCTTCTTTTCCTGTCGACCACTTTAGAACAATAATAATAACAGATGTACAGTCACATGAAAAATCTGAGTATTAGATTCACATATAGTTAATTAAGTTTTTGTCTTGACCTTCAAATGCATATCTACAGCGTATTGCACGTGCACACCTTCATCACATGCTCTGAAAATGCATGAGGAGGTGACATAATAATGTGTTTAAATCGACTTGATAGATTGGTCGGTCAGTTCATACATTTTTTATGGAACTGAACTCTAAGCCTCAGTTGATGCATGCCATTAGAGAATAATTAGAGACCATTCCCGGGCCAAAAAAAGTACCAGAGCCCAATAAATGTAAACAACACTGGCACAGAGGGTGGATAAATCTTGTACCGCCGTCTACCACATGTCACGCTTGCCCATGTTCACTGACTTGGGCTGCCATCTATTCAAACTGCTTCATGTCCTTCCACCTCTCAGCAGATCGATATCTCTTAATTAAATTTGTTGATATGAGCATACCCTACACGTCTTATACCTTGCCTTAGACTAAGAGAACCATCACTGTTGGTTAGATCGATATCACCCTACAGACTCGTTGTAGACTTTGATGTAGAATCGAGATCGATATTGCTATGCTGATTCGTCGTTTAACCACGATGTAGACTCGGGGCGCCTTTGTGTATTCACCTGCGTAGACGCCTGAGATCGTCTACTACAAAGTATTCTTAAGCTATATATTAACCACACTCATCCGATGTGCATAAGCCATTTATTAGTTAGTGTTCTCCAAACTCGTTTCTCGTATCATTCACAGTTAAGTACTATAATTTCCAATTTGATCAAATTATCTGATACGTAAAGCAAACAAATACAGAGGCAGAACAAAAGATTTGATGAAAACATCAGATATTAGAGGAGGCAAGATCCTACATATCCGGATGAAGCGGCGACAACCAACTGCTTCATTAGGAGCAGAGATGACTGCATTCACTTTTTGTACTTTTATTCAGTCGAATAGGAAACAGGAAGTACAAGAGAAACATGACTTCATCCGGAAATCACGACACGTCACCTCGCCACATCAACCGCGCAGGCTGCACACCTCGCCGCTGCCCCTGCACGCTGACGCCGGTGTGGCTGGCCGGTCCAAATGGTGGCTCGATGAGGGAACGAACCAGCCATGACCGTGTCGCCTTGGTGGCATCGCCGAGTTCTAGGGTGGTCACCTGGGAACCGATGGTGAAGACGGCTGGCAGGATGACAGGCAGCTTCTCGGAGCTCTACCATTACCCACATCTTCTTCGCCAGCTTCAACTCCTCGATGCCCCGGTCGGCCGGCCATGTACTCCGACGCGTATGCGACGATGAAGCTCGCTGTCGATCGTTTCACCCGCTGTACTATTAGGTTTTCTCTCCTTCCTACCTACGCAGGTGTGTTGATCGATCAAAGAAAATAAATAGAATATGTTAGTACATATATATGCATACGCGTACGATATGAAGACGCGTGGTAAAATTGGCATGAATGAATACGATTGATGACGGCCATAAATAGTGGTGAATGTTGGCCTAATTTACTACCATCATGCATGGAAACAAATCATCAAGGAATGAATAATTCCTAGTACTACGTCTCATAGGAAGCTTCCTAATTAAACTGGCGATATTATGTAGGTTTAAATAGGTTATTTGTTTCCTAATTAATGTGATTGAGCGATCTTTTTAAATTGATTATTTGTTTCCTAATTAATGCGATTGAGCGATTTAGTAATGAGATAATATTTCATTACAAATTAAATTGGTACATAATTGCTTTAATAATGAGATTTCTTAAAATTGATTATTTGTTTCCTAATTAATGTGATTGAGCGATTTAAGGTAATTAATTTTGATTTGATCTTTAGAGATTAATCGTGATTGATTCTTTCGCATAAAAATATTACTAAATAACTTGCGTCATTATGGAAAGTTCTGATCGTTCAGATTTTTTTCATTGTGTGAGAGGGGGATCGAAACTAAACCGGTGGGTGGGGGAGGGGATAAAAAAACCGAACGAAAAAAAACCAAACGAAAGTGGTGGGATGAAAATAAACCGTAGATCTCTATCTCCGATTCATGCATGACAATCAACGGTGAGAATCGGGGATAGAATTGATTGTCATGTGATACGTCCAAAACGTATCTATAATTTCTGCTTGCTCCATGCCATTTTTGGGTGATATTGCTATGATATTCATACACTTCCATACACTTTTGATCATATTTGGACTAACTTACTAATCCAGTGCACCCCAGAGCCAGTTTCTGTTTTCGGCTGTTTTTGTATTTCAGGTTTTCACGTTTCGAGAACTGCCCAGAAAAATCCAGAAAAATTATATAAAAAATCAGCGATCCGGGAACGACACTGCCTCCGAAGGGCAGCCTGGGGGGGGGGGGGGGGGGGGGGGGCACAGGGGCTCCAGGCGCCCTGTGGGCGCGCCCCCCCCTGGGCCGCGCCGGGGGGGCGCCTGGGCCCCCCGAAGCCCATCCGGTGCCCCCCTTTGGCATATATTTAGAGGGATCTCCGAAACCCTCGAAACAGGACTTCTTTTCGCGATCCCATCTCTGTTCCGCCGCCGCCGCCGCTTCCAAGATCGGGAGCACCAGGAGAACTCTTCCCGGCACCCTGCCGGAGGGGAGGATCACCACCGGGAGCTTCTCGACCACCATGGACGCCTCCCGGATGACTCATGAGTAGTCTCCCTTGGACCATGAGTCCATGACCAGTAGCTATGTGATGTTCTCCTCCCGTTCTTGTGCTTCACTAATTAGTCCTCGTGAGCTGCCCTACATGATCGAGGCACCTATGTAATCCTTATGCTGTTGCTATGTTGAGTTTGCTGGGATCCGATGGATTATGAGATTATGTTCAGATTGATCTTGAGTAATATATTTGATTCACCTCTTTTATATTTTAGTTCATAAGTAATTCTTGCATGTTCTCCGTTGTTATTTATTGCTTTGGCCGAGTAATAGGTAGTGACTCCAAGAGGGAACATTATGCTCGATTGTGGGTTCATGCCCCTCGATGACTAGCTTGAGTGACAGAAACATGAGTCTAGGGGATGTGCTGTTGCCACAAGGGGGAAAACAACGGTGCTTGTGCCCGCGGGTGCAAGGATTGTTTACTTTACGCAAAGTTCTTTTAATGCAGTTGTCTGTTGCATTGAGTTTACACTATGGGTGGGACTCGCAACTTTATACCAGCGAGATGTTCTGGATAGATATCTCAAGGTGGATGATTAGTAGTAGATATTGATGGATTTCGGTCTACTTACTTTGGCGTACCGCCCATGCTTTGAACCTCAACCTTTCTTGCAATGTAGTCAGCATTAGTTTGCGTTCGTGGTCCTGTCAATTGCCCAGCTGTAATTTGTTTACCTCACATAGCTGTTTTATCGTCTTTTGGGAGAGAGACATCACTAGTGAACATCATGAGACTCCGGTCCATATTACCATCATTGATCACATCCACTATTTACTTTTCGCTATTTACTTACTATTGCAAAAACTATCTATCACTACTATCACTGCTTTTAATCATTTGTGAACTACAAGGCCGGAGAGATTGACAACCTCTCTGTACTCGTTGGGAGAAAAGTTATTTGTATCTGTGTGCAGGTCCACGTTGGTTGCTACTAATCTGGCGCCGTAGCAATTGAAACCTACTTGTTGAACCTAGGAGTCTTTGGGGAATCGATCCTTGGCATCTTTGCTAGGGGAAAACACTTCTACTTACTGCATCTTACACCTTCCACTTGGGGTAACCAACGAGGGGTTCGAGGCCCATCAAGGAGTATTTTCTGGCGCCGTTGCCGGGGACTCCACTCTTCAGGATAGGGGAGTTGCATGCTATCTTTTACCTTTGCTTTTTAGTCTTGTTAGTTTACCTTTCATTTTTTGCTTTAGTATCTTTTATCAAATGTCACAAAAATAGTTATCTTGTTCTTTAATTGTCATTATGTCGGGTCCTTTTGTCTTTGATGAGGCAGAAGTTCTCACCTTTAAACAAAGAGGTGGGGAAAGTTTGAAAGATGCTTGGTATAGAATTAATGATTCACAAAAAAGAGCCACCAAGAAGCAACCTACTACTATCTTACTTAGAAATTTTTATGTTGGAATCACTTCTTGGAATAGGTTTATTCTAGATACTGCTATCAATGGGAATTTCCTAGAGGCCCCAGTTTGGGAGTCTCTTAGTATTATTGAAAATCTTGTTGGGAGTCCCCCTGTTGTTAGCATTCGAGAGGACATCACCCTAGCTCACATTATGAAAAAACTTGAAAAAATAGAGCTAGAGATGCCAAGCATTAATAAGATGAATGAGTTGGATCAAAAGATCCAAGGGAATTTGAATAGACTTGATAGCTCCATGCATAAAATTTTCAAAATTTCGGAGACCGTCAAATTCCATGATTCTGACTCTTCTAGGATGGACAAGATTGAGGAAATATTTGATACCTTAGGAACTACTTTGTCCTCGATCAAAACCGAAAAGGTAGAAACTCCGGCAAAGAGGGAGCCTAAGTTCGTTCACGTTCCAAAGGCTCCCCGTTCTAAAAGCAATCCACCTATTGCCAAAGGGGTTGAAACTGTAAAGACTTTGGAAGAAACACCTATCGTTGATGAATTTATAAATGAATCTTCCCTTGACTTTTACCCTTTTGGTCTACTACCTAGAAGTATCTCTATGAGGCCTTTATTTGAGAGTCCTCTTAAGACTAGTTGTATTATTGAAGAGCTTTTTGATGATCTTGATGATGGTTCAATTGATACAACTTGATCTATGCATTATGCCTAGCTTAAAGGCATAAAAGAAAGCGCTTTTGGGAGGCAGCCCACACGAATAAATTTTTTGCTTTTGTTGTGTCTTGATGTTTTTTACTGCTGTAGCATCATCATTGTATCTTTGCTTTTCATATTTGTGCCAAGTATAGCCTCTGATTGCTAGAAAGTTCAAAAGTTGTGAGGTGCTGTCCAGGAAACAGATTCTGTCCTTGGATAGAAAAATTCGTATAAAATCACCAGATCATCTTTTTGGTCTGAATTTTTTCGACAGCGTTCTCTATATAATTGTCTTTCGTGCGTCAGTTCTGAGTTTTTTGATTTGAGTTGCAGAAGTATCCCGAACAGGTCAATTACTGCCTGCTGTTCTGTTTTTCACAGATTCTGTCCTGTTTTGCCTTACCTTCACTTTGCAAATCAAGAACTTGCTTTTTCTTTGCAAAAACCTTTTGGCAATCTTGAGAAATAGTAGAACTTCAAGAATATCCTTATTTCCAGCAAGGTATAATTATTTTATTAAGGGTACTAACCTCGCTAATCAGATTATGATGAGTTATGTATGAAGGGAGTTTTCAAGTGTGCGAGGGAAGATGATAAAAAGATTCAGGAGTGTCAAGCGCTCAAGCTTGGGGATGCCCCCGTGCACCCCCAAGAAATATTCAAGGAGACTCAAGCGTCTAAGCTTGGGGATGCCCCCGTGCATCCCCTTCTCCATCAACATTATCAGTTCGTCTTTCGTTCCGCTATATTTTTATCACTTCATGTGTTATGTGCTATGCTTGGAGCGTCTTGCTTTTAGTTTTCTTTTTAGTTTTTCATAACGAGTCGGAACTCAGCATTCCTTTATGTGGGAGAGAAACACGCTCCACCTCTACCTAGAACATTACATAGAATTTTCATGCCTATCTATGCTGTGTGTGTTCTTTGTCTTTTAATAGCTACTATCGTGCTCTGCTCTTAGTATTCATGCTTATCTTTTCAAGAGCTTTTATTTAGTTGGTTGCTTGAACTCTCTTTAGTTATCATGCTTATCTTATTAAGAGAGTTTGCTTCCTTTGCATTGGTTAATGTGTCTATGATAAAGATGCTACTTTCATGATGGTGCTTAGTAGTTCAGGTTTTCTTTTGGTTAATCTCAAATAGCTGGGGGGTTCCCAATGTGTTATTGGAGTACCAACTTGGTTTGTTTGCCTATGATGTGGTATGGTTTAGTAATATCTTCCTTCGAGAATTTATTTTGATTGACTTGGCGTATGCTCACGCATATTTAAGACTGTAAAGAAAGTCTGTCAAGCCTTGATGATCTCTTATTTCTAAGTAACGATATAACTACCATGCCTGATTCAATATTGCTTTGTCGCTCTGCATGATTATGACCATCATTGCTCTCTTAGTTGTCCGCTCCCAGTCTTTTGCTAACCTCCACCTGTACTAAGCAAACTAACCATGCAATACATAGCTCATGGGAAAGTATCCTATTAACTATTGTGGTAAAGAATATGTTGCTTATGTATCTTATTTTTTATGAGTTGCTTGCTGAGTGGTAACCATGTTTCTGGGGACGCCATCAACTGTCACACTCTTGTTGAATATCATGTGAGTTTCTATGCATGTTCGTCTTGTCTGAAGTAAGGGTGATTTACCGTGGGTTGAATAACTATGCATATTGTTAGAGAAGAACATTGGGCCGCCAACCAAAGCCATGCATCATGGTGGAAGTTTTAGCTTGGACCTTAATCCTCAATCTCTCATGAGAATATGCTTATGCATTTAAGAGGAGTCCATCATCTATTTTCTATGTTGTCCCGGTATGGATGTCCTCAAGTTGAGATCTATCAAAAACGAGAAATCAAATGCGATCTATCTCCTTGGACCTTTGTACAGGTGGCATAGAGGTACCCCTTTGTGACACTCGGTTAAAACATATGTAATGCAATGATAACCCATGGGGATCCGAGCTAATTAGGACAAAGAGCGAGCACTATTGGTATTCGATGCATGAGGCTTGCAACTTATAGGATGTTTTATGCATAACGCATATGAAGTACTACTACCGTTGACACAATTGCTTCCATGTTTTCAAACAAAAAGCTTTAGCACTTAACCTTTCTTTTACCTTTATGTTGAAGCACCAACTACCGAGAGCATGATTGTCATTCCGAGTGTAATGTGCATTGTCCCAAAGTAGCATTGTCTTTTGCATGATTGTGATATCGTTTATTCTGAAATGATTGTATCTAGTCATCACTTAAACCTTGAAGGTGCCCCTGCACTTATGTTTTGCATCACTAAAGGGGGCAAGCTAGATATCATTTTATCATATTTGCACATCATGTTCATTGCAAATCTTTTTGATGTTTCAGTTTCATGTTGTAAAACTTTCAGTCATTTGTGATTTTCTCTTGAGACAACTTAATTACTTTAGAATCATTGTCTCAGTAAGCTTTTGTCATATGACTATGAGAAAGTCTTATATGGTTAGTAGCATGTCACCGCAGAAATTATTCTTGTTATCATTTACCTACTCGAGGACGAGCAGGAATTAAGCTTGGGGATGTTGATACGTCCAAAACGTATCTATAATTTCTGCTTGCTCCATGCCACTTTTGGGTGATATTGCTATGATATTCATACACTTCCATACACTTTTGATCATATTTGGACTAACTTACTAATCCAGTGCACCCCAGTGCCAGTTTCTGTTTTCGGGTGTTTTTGTATTTCAGGTTTTCACGTTTCGAGAACTGCCCAGAAAAATCCAGAAAAATTATATAAAAAATCAGTGATCCGGGAACGACACTGCCTCCGAAGGGCAGCCTGGGGGGGGCACAGGGGCTCCAGGCGCCCTGTGGGCGCCCCCCCTGGGCCGCGCCGGGGGGGCGCCTGGGCCCCCCGAAGCCCGTCCGGTGCCCCCCTTTGGCATATATTTAGAGGGATCTCCGAAACCCTCGAAACAGGACTTCTTTTCGCGATCCCATCTCTGTTCCGCCGCCGCCGCCGCTTCCAAGATCGGGAGCACCAGGAGAACTCTTCCCGGCACCCTGCCGGAGGGGAGGATCACCACCGGGAGCTTCTCCACCACCATGGACGCCTCCCGGATGACTCGTGAGTAGTCTCCCTTGGACCATGAGTCCATGACCAGTAGCTATGTGATGTTCTCCTCCCGTTCTTGTGCTTCACTAATTAGTCCTCGTGAGCTGCCCTACATGATCGAGGCACCTATGTAATCCTTATGCTGTTGCTATGTTGAGTTTGCTGGGATCCGATGGATTATGAGATTATGTTCAGATTGATCTTGAGTAATATATTTGATTCACCTCTTTTATATTTTAGTTCATAAGTAATTCTTGCATGTTCTCCGTTGTTATTTATTGCTTTGGCCGAGTAATAGGTAGTGACTCCAAGAGGGAACGTTATGCTCGATTGTGGGTTCATGCCCCTCGATGACTAGCTTGAGTGACAGAAACATGAGTTTAGGGGATGTGCTGTTGCCACAAGGGGGAAAACAATGGTGCTTGTGCCCACGGGTGCAAGGATTGTTTACTTTACGCAAAGTTCTTTTAATGCAGTTGTCTGTTGCATTGAGTTTACACTATGGGTGGGACTCGCAACTTAATACCAGCGAGATGTTCTGGATAGATATCTCAAGGTGGATGATTAGTAGTAGATATTGATGGATTTCGGTCTACTTACTTTGGCGTACCGCCCATGCTTTGAACCTCAACCTTTCTTGCAATGTAGTCAGCATTGGTTTGCGTTCGTGGTCCTGTCAATTGCCCAGCTGTAATTTGTTTACCTCACATAGCTGTTTTATCGTCTTTTGGGAGAGAGACATCACTAGTGAACATCATGAGACTCCGGTCGATATTACCATTATTGATCACATCCACTATTTACTTTTCACTATTTACTTACTATTGCAAAAACTATCTATCACTGCTTTTAATCCTTTGTGAACTACAAGACCGGAGAGATTGACAACCTCTCTGTACTCGTTGGGAGCAAAGTTATTTGTATCTGTGTGCAGGTCCACGTTGGTTGCTACTAATCTGGCGCCTTAGCAATTGACACCTACTTGTTGAACCTAGGAGTCTCTAGGGAATCGATCCTTGACATCTTTGCTAGGGGAAAACACTTCTACTTACTGCATCTTACACCTTCCACTTTGGGTAACCAACGAGGGGTTCGAGGCCCATCATCATGCATGAATCGGGGACGTAAGGAGGGAAACGGAACCTGACTGCGTGCGGTGAGTGGGGTGGGGTGGAAGTGGGGATGGTGCGACGAAAAAAACCGGTTGAAAAAAAACCAGACGAGGTGGGACGAAAAAAAACCTAGAACAAAGACTACCAACTGCTCCATTAGGAGTAGAGATATAGAGGATCTTATGTGGTAAGCAATTCAAACTAATCCAAAAATAGAGGATCTTACCCGCATATATAATGTCGATCCCGCCTTCGCGAACCTTGACCCCATTTTAACCTTGCATGTGCCGCAAACATAGTCGAAGATATTGCGCCATCATCGGAGAAGGATTTGCCTGCCAATTCTGGACCATCACAGACAAACCATTTGTGCCCATTGTCATCCCCAAAGGGCGCACATGGCATTTGTACAAGCCCGGTGAAGTGAGCCTATGAGACTGTACATTGCGGACCCCGCTACTTGTGAGCTGCGTTTGGATTTTCTTGAAGAGGAGATGATGAAGCAGTACAATAGTGATAAGTATTTTCCTTAATCAAGGTTATCAAACCAGTAGAAGAACCACACAGAACCTTGTTAGCAGCACCTGCACACACAAAAACGAATACTTGCACCCAACACAAACAAGGGGGTTGTCAATACCGTCCGCGGTTATTGCAAGGATCAAATCTCGTAGTGGTGGGCAAATAAATAAATTGAAAAATAAAATATAAATAAGTAAACGTGCAGCAAGGTGTTTTTGGATTTTTTACATCATAAAAGTAGACCCAGGGGCCACAATATTCGCTAGACGCTTCTCTCTCGAGCACATAAAGTATGATGGGTGGACAAATTATTGTTGGGTGATTAATAGAAAAGCGCATAGTTATGATGATATTGAAGAAAATGATCAAGTATATAGGCATCACGTCCGACACAAGTAGACCAACTCCTTCCTGCATCTACTACTATTACTCCACCCATCGACCGCTATCCAGCATGCATCCAGGGTATTAAGCTATAAAAACGGAGTAACGCCTTAAGCAAGATGACATGATGTAGACAAAGTAAACCCAAACAATATGAATAAACCCCATCTTTTTATCTTAATGGCAACAATAAAAGTGCGTGTCAGATCCCTTTTTGTCACTAGGATTGAGCATTGCAAGATTTAACCCATCACAAAGCACCTCTCCCGTTGCAAGAAAAATTAATCTAGTTGTCCAAACTAAATGGATAGATCAGAGAGAAATACAATGTTATAATAATCATGCATAAAATAATTCAAAGAAGACTCAATTAATATTCATGAATAATCTGATCATAAACCCACAATTCATCGAATCCCAACTAACACACGGCAAAACAAGATTACAACGAATAGAACTACAAGAACGTCGAGGAGAACATTGTATTGAAGATCAAAGAGAGAGGAGAAGCCATCTAGCTACTAGCTATGGACTCGTAGGTCTATGTAAAACTACTCACGGATCATCAGAAGGGCAGCAAGGATGATGTAGAAGCCCTCCGTGATCGATTCCCTCTTTGGCAGCGTACCGGAAAAGGATTCCAGATGGGAACGCGGAAGAACAAGAACTTGCGGCGGTGGAAAAAGTATTTTCGGGTGGCTATCTGATGTACTGGGAATATTTGGGAATTTATAGAGATGGAATTAGGTCAGGATGTGCCACGAGGGCCCACAAGCCTGGGGGCACGAGCTTGTCGCTCCCTTGTGGCTCGTCTTGTCTTCTCCCGAACGTTTGAGGGTCCCTTCTGGTCCAAAAAAAATTTAATTCAATTTTTTTCTCTGTTTGGACTAAGTTTGATATTGATTTTCTAAAAAGCCAAAAACAAGCAATAAGAAGCAACTGGCATTGGGCACTAGGTTAGTCCCAAAAAATGATATATAATTGCATATAGAACATCCAAGATTGATACTATATATAATATCATGGAACAATAAAAAATTATAGATACGTTGGAAATGTATCAGACCCTCTCGATCGAACTTCAAGTTCTACACAAAGACGTGTTAGATAAGTAAAAAGAAGGTCAACAGAGTTACACGACCAAGGTTATAGAGTGTTATAATTTTGCTGTGGAGTTTCCGACCGATACAATTGATATGTCCTTTAATGAGGTGATCCATGCAAATATCTTCTATATCGGCATGCACAATCTCCCCGCAGTTAATGAGGCTTTGGGCACTTCATCGAGGTTTAAATTCCCTACTCCGGGATTCTAATGTGGCCTTACGTGATCCTTTTTACATGCATTGTCACAACATGGAATCCACAACAAGCCAGAACCTCATCGCAGACTACCTGTTCCCATGCATGACTGTGAATCATCTGCATAAGGACACATTTCTCGTGCCATACTGCGACAAGTAAGTCTTTAACGTTCACTCCTTTATTCTAAAACATATACATGACCTTGTGGTATGATCTCATTCATGTTGATTTCTTCTACTTTCTTCGCAGGGACTGCCACTGGATCGTAATCGCACTATTGTCGATAAAAGGCTTGGCTTATTTCTTTTACTTGAAGAGAGACTCTCAAAAGTCTTGGAACATATTGAAGGAGAGTCTGAATGATGCTCTACGCAAGTGTAAGAAATTCAAAGAAATAATAACACATCATTAAGAATTCAAGTTCATCACTAGCGCTTGTTGCTACCAAGAACCAAAGGTCAAAACCTCCCAAAGGCTATTGTTACATGGCCATCATGGACGACATTTTGAAGAAAATCCAATATTTGTGAAATCATAGTCAGATCATAAAGTGTTCCGAGGAGATGGAGAGATACATGGACATAGGGTAATTATTAAGAGAGCATGAGCACCTCCAAAAGGTGTTGGACAAAATCATCAACAAGGAGGTTGTAAATGAGGATGGGAAGTTCCACTGCTAGGCAGAGTCAGATGAAGAACGAATTCACCGAGTTAAAGACATATTACGGTAATCGATTGCCAGCAACTAGCGAAGTCGGTACATACAGTGCTTCAAAACAACTTGTGAAATTATTCATTATGTGTTGAGACATGCATATTTGTTGTCTCGCATTTCTTATACTATATGTTTGCTTCACTAATACTCTTATTATTGTATCGACGTTGTAATGCAATGTGATGATCAAGTGCAAAATGTTGCAATTGCGTCATTAAAAATGTTGCCACAGGAGAAAAAAACGTTGTTGTGGAAACAATTCTTCTATAGACCTAGATCACCACCGATAGCGGGCGCCAAAAGTGTATGTCCTTGCTGCTACGGACAACATTCGCGGGCAGAGAGAAATGCAGCAATTGCTAGCTATAGTTGTTGCGGCGGGCGCTAAAACTTTGCCCGCTACAACCATTGGTGGACGCGTGCCCGCCACTGATGCCATTTTAGCAGTGTCGGGAGGTTAGTGGCGGGCGCCCATGAAAGCCTAGCCCGCCACGGTTGGGCATTTTTATCCGGCCACTACTAGGCATTCCCAAAGTAGTGCATGAGTCATGTGGAAGATGGTGTGTTTCCAGAAATGGTTCTTCCGGTCTTGCGGTTTCTTCTACGTGTTTGTCTCGGTTGCGGTGTCCTATGGGGCGGACAAAGTGATTGTGCGTGTTGTTTCTCCCTCTTCAGTTATGACCGATGAACTTTGCCTAGCCTCGACCTCGTCGGTAAGCGTGTGAGATTTGTGTTCCACGACTTCGTCTGGCCGAAACATGGGCGTTATACAGGACATCACCGGGATTTTCTTCTATAGGGCAGCGGTATGCTATGCAGATCGCGGTCGCAGAGATTTTAAGGGGTTGTACTACTTAAGATATCGAAAATTCACTTTGGCTCATAGGTGTATATGCACCCATTGTCTAAATATACATTTTTTAAATTTTTAATATTTGAGAAAAAAATCTCGTACGTAAATCCGGACATTATATGTGTGTGCACCAAGTTTCGATGAAAAAGGACATTTTTTGTGGCTTGTGTAAAAAATATAATTTCCATTGCTTGATTACAGTTATTGACGGGGCATTTTTTATCTTTTTTTTACATGCCAAAAAATGTCATTTTTCACCACAAAAATTTGTGCGAACATAGGATGTCCGGATGTACACGCGGGATATTTTTCTCGATTTTTTTAACATTTTGAAATGTATTTTTTATACATATTTCATAAAAGGTGTATCTACACGTAGGAGCGAATAATCAATATCGGAAATTCACTTTGGTGCTCATCGGCCTTTCACCTTTCTTCCCACCATCCTTTCGTCCAACCTTCCTCATATAATAATCAATCACCTTAATAACTTACCTTCTGAATCAATCCCATTTTAATTTACTTAGCAACCTCTCATCAAAATATAAGGTAAATCATAGGCAAAATTTGATGAACATTTTTACACAATGGTATACTATGGGAAGGTAAATCGTTTCTGATAAAAAATAAGGTAAATCACGGACATAATTTGATTAACATTTATTTATACAATCCTATTATGGGCAGGTAAATCACAATCTAACGTACTAGGATATTTATACCCCATTGCAACGCAACACACGGGCATTGTTCTAGTTGATAGAAAAAAAACACATATTAGAGATGATTTGGTTGATAACTTGTTATCCGCTCCAATCCCCTGTTTCCAAGGCGGCAGGCGTAGCCGGGTGGTTGCTGCACGACACTGGCACGGAGGAGTGCCCAGATCTAGTCGCAATGCAAACAACCAGCTAGCGCAAGAGGTTCACTGCAGGACGACAACATTCATGTGTTTGGAATGCATGCAACTGTACTTGTTCTTGTTGTGTGCACAACGGCTGGTCCATTGGCTCAATTGCTTCCCACCGTGAGGCGAGGCGACACACCTCCAACACACACGACACAGAGCAGGACGCACTGTCCGCATGAGCTCGTCGGTCCAGCACAAGCGGTTGTACCGGCTGCTGGTGACCAGCATGCTCCCCATCGTGGCAGTGCCCCTCATGCTCAAGGCGGCGGAGCTCCGGCCCTTGCACGTGTTCCTAGCCGCGTTCGTCCCGGCCGCGGTGACCACCGTCTACCTCAGGCTCCGGCCGCGCGCCGTTTACATGGTGGACTACGCGTGCTTCTGCCCCAGCCCCGGCTTCCGCGTCCCGTTCGCCGCGTTCCAGGAGCACGCCAGCACGTGCGTCGACGGGCGCAGCCTCCAGTTCATGGCGCGGCTGCTCGAGCGCTCCGGGCTAGGGGAGGAGACCTGCCTCCCCGACGCGCAGCACTACATCCCGCCGGACCGCGACCTCGAGTCCTCCCGCGCCGAGGCCGAGCTCGTCGTCTTCTCCGCCATCGACGACCTGCTCGCCAAGACTAAGGTCTCGCCGGAGGACATCGACATCCTGGTCGTCAACTGCAGCCTCTTCGCCCCGACGCCGTCTTTCGCCGACATGGTCGTCAGCCGGTACAAGCTCCGCGAGGACGTGCGCAGCGTGCACCTCGCCGGGATGGGCTGCAGCGCCGGGCTCATCTCCGTGGGGCTCGCCAGGAACCTGCTCCAGGTCGCACCCGAGGGCTCCAACGCGCTGGTAGTGTCCACGGAGACCATCACGCCCAACTACTACATGGGCAAGGAGCGCGCCATGCTCCTGCCCAATTGCCTGTTCCGGATGGGCGGCGCTGCCGTGCTCCTGTCCACCAACAGTCGCAACGCGCGGTTCCGGCTCGCGCGCGTGGTGCGGACGCTGACCGGCGCCAAGGACGGCGCGTACCGCTGCGTGTACCAGGAGGAGGACGACCGCGGCAACGTCGGGATCAACCTGTCCAAGGACCTGATGGTCACCGCCGGCGACGCGCTCAGGGCGAACATCACGGCCATGGGGCCCCTGGTCCTGCCGGCGTCGGAGCAGCTGCTGTTTGCGCTGTCATACGTGGCGCGCAAGGTGGTCGGTAGCAGCAGGATCAGCCCGTACATCCCCGACTTCCGCACGGCGTTCGAGCACTTCTGCATCCACGCGGGCGGGCGCGCGGTCATCGACGAGCTCCAGCGCAGCCTCAGGCTGTCGGACGAGCAGGTGGAGGCGTCGAGGATGACGCTGCATCGTTTCGGCAACACGTCGAGCAGCTCGCTGTGGTACGAGCTTGCCTACATCGAAGCCAAGGGACGCATGCGCAAGGGCGACCGCGTGTGGATGATCGGCTTCGGCTCCGGATTCAAGTGCAACAGCGCCGCCTGGGAGTGCATTCGCCCGCCGGCGGCGCTCGACGGGCCATGGGCCTCCTGCGTAAATCGGTACCCCGTCGACGTCCCGGACGTGCTCAAGCATTAGTCAAGCCGCACCCAAGCTATCTCGTCTCATGCATGCAGTCTCAGTCGGACGCACAACAAGCTATACCGCACTCTAGCCACTACTACTATGATACTCTCTCTCTCCGTCCGAATTACTTGTCTTGTTTGTCTACATACGAATATATGTGTAGACATGATTTTATTATAACAAATCTAAGACATATAATTAGGGACGGATGTAAGAGCATCTTCAATGACAACCTGTAAATTTTTCTTCCACATTCGTTCAGGACCAGTGTGTGGACATGGATGAGGAAGGCCACCCTTCAACCCGTAAAATATTGTCACCGAGTTGTGGCGGAATATGAACGTGTCGGCGTAGATCGTACTTGGAGACCCTTGAACTGTCGATGAACGGTCCCTTGTACCGCCCACAAACAGTCCCTCGAACTGAAGACCAAAAGTATGTCTTCTCTACTTGGTTGCGAGCATGCAACCTTCATGATCTGACAACACTTCCCCATCCCGGTCCTGATGGGGGGGCAGGGGGTGCGGCCGCCCCGGGCCCCCGGAGTGCAGGGGCCCCCACCCAGGATGTATGTGTATGTAGGCCGGCTGCTGGGTCTCCATCGATGAAAAAACATGCTAAGTTGGCCCAAGTTACTATGTGGCTGGCTAGTAATTAGGTACGACCACAGATCTTGGATCGAGTCAGCCATCTCGGTGTCGGCGGCTGCCGCCGGATGGATTTTCGCCTCTTGCCCTCGCGACCGTCGGAACCAATTGAACAACGGCGGACAAGCGATGGCCACCGAGCATGCACAATACTGTCACTACTACTTCAGCCGGCGACTCCCCATCAACGAGACGGGAAGCTGATTCTAGACAAGGTATTGTGCCCTAACGATTTTGATTTTCCTATAATAATTAATAAAAAAATCTATAAATGATAATCAATATTCGATCGTCGTATTGTCATGGGGCATTGTTAACTGATTGATTAGCTGTGGTTGCCGTAGGTATTATCGAGTTAATAAAAAACATGCGCTAAATTTCAAATACTAAGTGCATGTCCGATATAGAGACCTTGATGTGATGCTTAGGGAAAACATATATAGAAATAATAATAATAATTACATGGCATCTGTCTAGGAGTCACTACGTCTGGTGTTAATTGCAATGTATATATAGATGCTTTCTCATTAAATTGATTGGATAGTGTATGTTCTTTGGAATATTCTATGGAACACACAGATGCAAAGCCGTAATCCAGGAAAAGAAACTAGTCCATGATTATAGTTAATCTATTTTTCTCTAAATGCACTGGATTTGATAGTACTCTCAATTTCATCTCCTAGTGAGTAAAACAATTTCGTCAGGTGTTGGGCTCAAGATTGAATTTTGGGATCGAACAAGAAGCAGGAAAGACGGGTAGAAAATCGGCCCCGAAGGCAAGCAATCCTCTAAGGGGCCCCGAGCTCTAATCTCGCCCCGGGCCCCTAAAATCCCAGGACCGGCCCTGGCGGAATATGAACGTGTCGGCGTAGATCGTACTTGGAGACCCTTGAACTGTCGATGAACGGTCCCTTGTACCACCCACAAACAGTCCCTCGAACTGAAGACCAAAAGTATGTCTTCTCTACTTGGTTGCGAGCATGCAACCTTCATGATCTGGCAACACTTCCCCATCCAGAGTTAATCATAGCCGGAGAATTAGAGGGAGGAGATTAGAGCCACACATGACTTCTAATTATAAGTACAAGAGGATTAGCCTAGCTCTAATTAGTCAATCAGGACAAACTAGAGTTGGAACTATTAGAACTAGAGGAGGCTCCAAAACTTGTATCTTCAAAAGAGCAAAATCCTCATGTATATATAGCTTGGAGGGGGAGGAGAGGGCAGTCACTGTTGAGTAACGTGATTGTATTAGGAAAGAAGAGATAGATTAGGATTTATTCTGTCTTGTCTTGTACTCCAAGTAGATCGATGTACTCCTATATATATGCTCACGAGCCTCAAGCAATACAACAACAATTCCATCAATCCTCTCTCTCCTTTCTAACATGGTATCAGCCTAATCATGATATAAACCCTAGCCGCCGTTGCTTCCGCACCCGCGTGCCGCCCCAGGGGCGGTCGGCCTCCATGACCACCGCCGGGGGCCGCGCCGCCCGTACCTAGGGTTCATCCGCCGGCCGTGTTGGCCGGCTACCCTAGAGAGTCTTTTTCCCGAGCCCTTGCTCCGGGTTTTTTCGCTCTCTCGCTGGTCGTCTTGATCGACATTTTTCTTTTTGGTTTTTCGATCTAATCTTGATCGGTTTGCGTCGCCCGCCGCCGCCGTCGACCCCTGTGCGCCTCTACTCCAACCCCGACGCGACCAGCCGGCCTCTCCGCCGACCCGGCGGACACGCGTGCCGAGGCGGCCCGTCAGGGCCCGCAGCTGTCCGCGCGTCGGTCCGCCCGTCGCTCTGCGCCGGTCGTCACCGCCCTGCTCCGACCGGAACACCTGCATCGCCCCGACCCGGTGGCCTCGCTCCATGCGACGGACAATCATAGCTGTCGCTCGAGCGCCGGCCCGCCCATTGATCCACGTCACCCGCCTTCGTCGTGTCTGCACGGCGGCCCGACGGTCAACCTCACCGGCCTCGTCCTCGACTGCGTTGGGTTGACTGCGTTAGACTTGTCGGCTACCTCAGCTCGGGCCACGCTGCTACGTTGGTCGCTCGGGCCTCGCTGCCCGGGCGACGGCGCTGCGTTGGCTGCCCGGGTGCCGGTGCTGACAAGCTCGTCTGGACGACATCCCACGCCGTCCGTCGTCGCTGGCCTCATCTCGGACTCCGCCGCCACCCAGCCTCCACCGAGCGGCGCCCCCGACCTCGCACGCGATCGGCTTGATCACCCGCTCGCCGCCTCATCTACGCCGCGCGATCGACCTGGCCCGTCGGTTACGCGCGCCTCTCCACCGATCGAGCATTGGGCTGCCTCTGCGTCGCCCCGTCGGGCCGCAGCGCCGCCGCCCCGTGGTTCTCCTCGCAGCTGCATCGACTCGTGCTTTGCCGCTGCGTCGCCCCTTCGGGCCATAGTGCCGCGATACACGGTCCCCGCCGCCGCCCCGAGGCCGTCCCCGCGGTTGTACCAACTCGCGAACCGCCGGTGCGTCGCCCCTTCAGGCCGCAGCGTCGCGGCCCGCGGTCCCCGCCGCCGCCCTGAGGTCTTCCTACCGTCGCCCCGGCCCGCCTGCCGCCGTTGCTTCGCCCCTTTCGGCCGTAGCGCCGCGGCCCGCGGTCCACTCCGCCGTCACCGCGCGTCGACTTCCCGTGGTATGCGTCGCGCCATCTCCCTTGGCACGGGAACGTCACCGTCCGCACCGGTCTTCGTCACGCTGTTAGGGTTCTTCACCTACTTTGAGCACCGCCGCCGCACTCCTAACCTAGCCGCTGCCGCCACCGTCAGGCCGTCGCCGCCGCTCTTCTTTGGCCGCCGCCGCCGCTACCTTCGTAGCCGCCGCTGTCGCCCGTCCACCCCCTTTGTCTTCGTCCAATCACCAGCCCGTCGCCAGCGTCGCCATCATCTACCCCGGCCACTTCGTCTACTCCGACCACCGTTGGTGACATCGGCTCCACGCCGATGGATGCCACAATCGTCGTCAAGTTTTTCTCTGCTGGCCCCTCTGACTTCTCCGACATGGCGTACAGCTCGTGCAGGTCCCTCGTCTACGCATGCCCGGTGCTAGCAACACCGATGCATGCCTTCATCCACGACGTGTCCCCGGGCCTGGCAAGCCTTGTTGGCGCTTCGTCAACTTCGTTTTCGTCCGTCTACGCATGCCCGGTGCTGGCAACACTGGTGCGTGCCTTCGTCTATGATGTGTCCCCGGGCTTGGCAAACCTGTCGCGACGCGTCGTCAACAACATCTTCTTTCTGGCGCACCACTACTTCGACACCACAGCGCCCATGCTAACTCGGTGGCCCCTTGCGCCCGCGGCTCCACGAGGACTTCCACGACACCGGCTACCCCGACTCGACATCGAGCACGACATTCTTCGCACGGCTACCTCGACCACGGCTCCACCACATACGTTCTCGGCTACATCGACAAACGGCACAAAGGTCTACCGCCTGCTTGAGCAACCTCATCGGTTTCCACTCCAGCAACGACTCCGCGATGCGTCGACCGTTCCGACTATGGGGGGTGTCCGTCGGCTTTCCTTCAGATTCTTCTCCAGTATCACCGTCTGCGTCGCTACCGTTGTGACCGCGGGGGGATGTTGAGTAACATGATTGTATTAGGAAAGAAGAGATAGACTAGGATTTGTTCTGTCTTGTCTTGTACTCCAAGTAGATCAATGTACTCCTATATATATGCCCACGAGGCTCAAGCAATACAACAACAATTCCACCAATCCTCTCTCTCCTTTCTAACAGTCAACAAGGGGGAAAGTTTCCCCCTTGGGGCGCCTTTTTAGGCCCATTCATATTTAAATTAAATATTAAATGTACTATACACTTCTAAAACATTATATATATGGGACACCTAGGTGCATGGGCACTTTTCTTAGAAACCGTTGGATGACACCAAGATGTGTGTGTTGGGGAACGTAGTATTTTAAAATTTTCCTACGATCACGCAAGATCTATCTACCAGATGTATAGCAACGAGGGGAAGAGTGTGTCTACGTACCCCCGTAGACCGGGAGCGGAAGCGTCAAGTGACGCGGTTGATGTAGTCGAACTTCTTCGCGATCCAACCGATCAAGCACCGAACGTACGGCACCTCCGCGTTCAGCACACGTCAGCTTGATGACGTCCCACGAGCTCTTGATCCAGTTGAGCTTCACGGGAGAGTTTCGTCAGCACGACGGCGTGGTGACGGATATGATGTATCTACCGGCGCAGGGCTTCACCTAAGCACTACAACGGTATGACCGAGGTGTGTTTCTGTGGAGGGGGGCACCGCACACGGCTAAAACAATTCAACTTGTGTGTCCTAGGGTGCCCCCTGCCCCCGTATATAAAGGAGCAAGGGAGAGGCCGGCCCTAGAGGGGGCGCGCCAAGTGTGGGGAGTCCTACTAGGACTCCCAAGTCCTAGTAGGATTCCCCTTTCCTTTCCGGAGTAGGAGAGAAGGAAAGAGGTGGAGAGGGAGAAGGAAAAGGGGGCTGCACCCCTTGTCCAATTCGGACCAGAGGGGGGGCGCGCGCCTCCTTCCTTTTGGCCTTTCTCCTCTATTCCCGTATGGCCCAATAAGGCCCATATACTCCGAAAAATACCCGAATCACTCGGAACCTTTCCGATGTCCGAATATAGTCGTCCAATATATCGATCTTTACGTCTCGACCATTTCGAGACTCCTCGTCATGTCCCGGTCTCATCCGGGACTCCGAACTCCTTCGGTACATCAAAACTCATAAACTCATAATACCGATCGTCATCAAATATTAAGCGTGCGGACCCTACGGGTTCGAGAACTATGTAGACATGACCGAGACTCATCTCCGGTCAATAACCAATAGCGGAACCTGGATGCTCATATTGGCTCCTACATATTCTACGAAGATCTTTATCGGTCAAACCGCATAACAACATACGTTGTTCCTTTTGTCATTGGTATGTTACTTGCCCGAGATTCGATCGTCGGTATCTCTATACCTAGTTCAATCTCGTTACCGGCAAGTCTCTTTACTCGTTCCGTAATACATCATCTCGTGACTAACTCATTAGTCTTTTGCTTGCAAGGCTTATTATGATGTGCATTACCGAGAGAGCCCAGAGATACCTCTCCGACACTCGGAGTGACAAATCCTAGTCTTGATCTATGCCAACACCACGAACACTTTCGGAGACACTTGTAGATCATCTTTATGATCACCCAGTTACATTGTGACGTTTTATAGCACACAAGGTGTTCCTACGGTATTCGGGAGTTGCATAATCTCATAGTCATAGGAACATGTATTAGTCATGAAGAAAGCAATAGCAGTAAAACTAAACGATCATAGTGCTAAGCTAACGGATGGGTCTTGTCCATCACATCATTCTCCTAATGATGTGATCCCGTTGATCAAATGACAACTCATGTCTATGGTTAGGAAACATAACCATCTTTGATCAATGAGCTAGTCTAGTAGAGGCATACTAGGGACACTCTGTTTTGTCTATGTATTCACACATGTACTAAGTTTCTGGTTAATACAATTCTAGCATGAATAATAAACATTTATCATGATATAAGGAAATATAAATAACAACTTTATTATTGCCTCTAGGGCATATTTCCTTCAGTCTCCCACTTGCACTAGAGTCAATAATCTAGCTCACATCGCCATGTGATTTAATACCGATAGTTCACATCGTTATGTGAATAACACCCATAGTTCACATCGCCATGTGACCAACACCCAAAGGGTTACTAGAGTCAATAATCTAGTTCACATCGCTATGTGATTAATACCAAAGAGTAATAAGGTGTGATCATGTTTTGCTTGTGAGAGAAGTTTAGTCAACGGGTCTGTCACATTCAGATCCGTATGTATTTCGCAAATTTCTATGTCTACAATGCTCTGCATGGAGCTACTCAAGCTAATTGCTCCCACTTTCAATACGCATCCAGATTGATACTTAGAGTCATCTGGATTTAGTGTCAAAGCTTGCATCGGCATAACCCTTTACGACGAACTCTTTATCACCTTCATAATCGAGAAACATTTCCTTAATCGTCCAGTTACTAAGGATAATTTTGACCGTTGTATAGTGATCTACTCCTGGATCACTATTGTACCCCCTTGACAAACTCATGGCAAGGTACACAACATGTTTGGTACACAGCATGGCATACTTTAAAGAACCTATGGCTGAGGCATAGGGAATGACTTTCATTCTCTCTATATTTTTCTGCCGTGGTCTGGCTTTGAGTCTTACTCAACTTCACACCTTACAAGTCAGGCAAGAACTCCTTCTTTAACTGATCCATTTTGAACTACTTCAAAATCTTATCAAGGTATGTACTCATCGAAAGTCTTATCAAGCGTCTTGATCTATCTCTATAGATCTTGATGCCCAATATGTAAGCAGCTTCACCAAGGTCTTTTTTTGAAAAACTCCTTTCAAACACTCCTTTATGCTTACCAGAAAATTCTACATCATTTCCGATCGACAATATGTCATTCACATATACTTATCAGAAAGGTTGTAGTGCTCCCACTCACTTCTTGTAAATACAGGCTTCACCGCAAGTCTGTATAAATCTATATGCTTTGATCAACTTATCAAAGTGTATATTCCAACTCCGAGATGCTTGCACCAGTCCATAGATGGATCGCAGGAGCTTGCACATTTTGTTAGAACCTTTAGGATTGACAAAACCTTCTGGTTGCATCATATACAAGTCTTCTTTAAAACATCCATTAAAGAATGCAGTTTTGTTATCCATTTGCCAGATTTCATAAAATGCGGCAATTGCTAACATGATTCGAACAGACTTAAGCATCGCGACAGGTGAGAAAGTCTCATCGTAGTCAACTTCTTGAACTTGTTGAAAAACTTTCGCAACAAGTCGAGCTTTGTAAACAGTAACATTACCGTCAGCGTCAGTCTTCCTCTTGAAGATCCATTTATTTTCGATGGCTTGCCGATCATCGGGCAAGTCAACCAAAGTCCACACTTTGTTCTCATACATGGATCCCATCTCAGATTTCATGGCCTCAAGCCATTTTGCGGAATCTGGGCTCATCATCGCTTCCTCATAGTTCGTAGGTTCATCATGGTCCAGTAACATGACTTCCAGAACCGGGTTGCCGTACCACTCTGATGCGGAATGAACTCTGGTTGATCTACGAAGTTCAGCAGAAACTTGATCTGAAGTTTCATGATCATCATCATTAGCTTCCTCACTAATTGGTGTAGGAATCACTGGAACTAGTTTCTTTGATGTTCCACTTTCCAATTCGGGAGAAGGTACAATTACCTCATCAAGTTCTACTTTCCTCCCACTCACTTCTTTCGAGAGAAACTCCTTCTCTAGAAAGGATCCACTCTTAGCAACAAAGACCTTGCCTTCGGATCTGTGATAGAAGGTGTACCCAATAGTTTCTTTTGGGTATCCTATGAAGATTTACTTCTCCAATTTGGGTTCGAGCTTATCATGTTGAAACTTTTTCACATAAGCATCACAGTCCCAAACTTAAAGAAATGACAGCTTAGGTTTCTCGTCAAACCACAGTTCATACGGTGTCATCTCCACGGATTTAGATGGTGCCCTATTTAACGTGAATGTAGCTGTCTCTAATGCATAACCCCAAAAGCGATAGTGGTAGATCGGTAAGAGACATCATCGATCGCACCATATCTAATAAAGTACGGTTATGACGTTCGGACACACCATTACAGTGTGGTGTTCCAGGTGGCGTGAGTAGTGAAACTATTTCACATTGTTTTTACTGAAGGCCAAACTCGCTAACTCAAATATTTTACCTCTACGATCATATCGTAGAAACTCTTATTTTCTTGTTACGATGATTCTCCACTTCACTCTAAAATTCTTTGAACTTTTCAAATGTTTCAGACTTGTGCTTCATTAAGTAAATATACCCATATCTGCTCAAATCATCAGTGAAGGTCAGAAAATAACGATACCCGCCGCGAGCTTCAACACTCATTGGTCCACATACATCTGTATGTATGATCTCCAACAAATCTGTTGCTCGCTCCATTGTTCCGGAGAACGGAGTTTTAGTCATCTTGTCCATGAGGCATGGTTCGCAAGCACCACATGATTCATAATCAAGTGATTCCAAAAGTCCATCACTATGGAGTTTCTTCATGCGCTTTATACCATTATGACCTAAACGGCAGTGCCACAAATAAGTTGCACTATCATTATTAACCGTGCATCTTTTGGCTTCAATATTATGAATATGTGTATCACCACGATCGAGATCCAACAAACTATTTTCATTGGGTGTATGACCATCGAAGGTTTTATTCATGTAAACAGAATAATAATTATTCCATGACTTTAAATGAATAACCGTATTGCAACAAATATGATCAAATCATATTCATGCTCAACGCAAATGTCAAATAACATTTATTTAGGTTTTACACTAATCCCGAAAGTATAGGGAGTGTGCGATGATGATCATATCAATCTTGGAACCACTTCCAACACACATCGTCACTTCACCTTTAAGTAGTCTCTGTTCATTCTGCAATACTCGTTTCGAGTTACTAATTTTAGCAACTGAACCGGTATCAAATACCCAGGGGTTGCTATGAACACTAGTAAAGTACACATCAATAATCTGTATATCAAAATATACCTTTGTTCACTTTGCCATCCTTCTTATCCGCCAAGTATCTAGGGCAGTTCCACTTCCAGTGACCATTTCCTTTGCAGTAGAAGCACTTAGTTTCAGGCTTGAGTTTAGCTTTGGGTTTCTTCACGGGAGTGACAACTTACTTGTCATTCTTCTTGAAGTTCCCCTTCTATCCCTTTGCCCTTTACTTGAAACAAGTGGTCTTGTTAACCATCAACACTTGATGTTCTTTCTTGATTTCTACCTTCGCTGACTTCAGCATCGCGAAGAGCTCTGGAATTACTTTCGTCATCCCTTGCATATTATAGTTCATCACGAAGTTCTACTAACTTGGTGATAGTGACTAGAGAACTTTGTCAATTACTATCTTATCTGGAAGATAAACTCCCACTTGATTCAAGCAATTATAGTACCCAGACAATCTGAGCACATGCTCACCGGTTGAGCTATTCTCCTCATCTTGTAGGCAAAGTACTGTCAGAGGTCTCATACCTCTCAACAGGGGCATGAGTATGAAAATACTAATTTCAACTCTTGGAACATCTCATATGCTCCGTGGCGTTCAAAACGTTTTTGAAGTCCCGGTTCTAAGCCGTAAAGCATGGTGCACTAAACTATCAAGTAGTCATCATACCGAGATTTTGTCAAAATGTTCATAACGTCTACATCTACTCCTGCAATAGGTCTGTCACCTAGCGGTGCATCAAGGACATAATTCTTCTATGCAGCAATGAGGATAATTCTCAGATCGGAACAATTCCGCATCATTGCTACTAACATCTTTCAACTTAGTTTTCTCTAGGAACATATAAATAAATAAATGGGGAGCAACATCGTGAGCTATTGATCTACAACATAGATATGCTAATACTACAGGACTAAGTTCATGATAAATTAAAGTTCAATTTAATCATATTACTTAAGAACTCCCACTTAGATAGACATCCCTCTAGTCATCTAAATGATCACGTGATCCAAATCAACTAAACCATGCCCGATCATCACGTGAGATGGAGTAGTTTCAATTGTGAACATCTTATGTTGATCATATCTACTATATGATTCACGCTCGACCTTTCGGTCTCCAGTGTTCCGAGGCCATATCTGCATATGCTAGGCTCGTCGAGTTTAACCCGAGTATTCTGCGTGTGCAAAACTGGCTTACACCCGTTGTATTTGAACGTAGAGCTTATCACACCCGATCATCACGTGGTGTCTAGGCACGACGAACTTTCGCAACGGTGCATACTCAGGGAGAACACTTATACCTTGAAATTTAGTAAGGGATCATCTTATAATGCTACCGTCGTTCTAAGCAAAATAAGAAGCATAATAAGATAAACATCACATGCAATCAAAATAGGTGACATGATATGGCCATCATCATCTTGTGCTTTTGATCTCCATCTCCAAAGCACCGTCATGATCACCTTCGTCACCGGAGCGACATCTTGATCTCCATCGTAGCATCGTTATCGTCTTGCCAACTATTGCTTCTACGACTATCGCTACCGCTTAGTGATAAAGTAAAGCAATTACATGGCGATTGCATTTCATACAATAAAGCGACAACCATATGGCTCCTGCCAGTTGCCGATAACTTTACAAAACATGATCATCTCATACAAAACCGTATAACTCATCATGTCTTAACCATATCACATCACAACATGCCCTGCAAAAACAAGTTAGACATCCTCTACTTTGTTGTTGCAAGTTTTACGTGGCTGCTACGGGCTTAGCAAGAACATTTCTTACCTACGCATACAAAAACCACAACGATGTTTCGTCAAGTATGTGCTGTTTTAACCTTCACAAGGACCGGGCGTAGCCACACTCGTTTCAGCTAAAGTGAGAGAGACAGACACCCGCCAGTCACCTTTAAGCAACGAGTGCTCATAACGGTGAAACCAGTCTCGCGTAAGCGTACGCGTAATGTCGGTCTGGGCCGCTTCATCTCACAATACCGCCGAAGCAAAGTATGACATGCTGGTAAGCAGTATGACTAGTATCGCCCACAACTCATTGTGTTCTACTCGTGCATATCATCTACGCATAGACCTGGCTCTGATACCGCTGTTGGGGAACGTAGTATTTTAAAATTTTCATACGATCACGCAAGATCTATCTACCAGATGTATAGCAACGAGGGGAAGAGTGTGTCTACGTACCCTCGTAGACCGGGAGCGGAAGCGTCAAGTGACGCGGTTGATGTAGTCGAACTTCTTCGCGATCCAACCGATCAAGCACCGAACGTACGGCACCTCCGCGTTCAGCACACGTTCAGCTTGATGACGTCCCACGAGCTCTTGATCCGGTTGAGCTTCACGGGAGAGTTTCGTCAGCACGATGGCGTGGTGACGGATATGATGTATCTACCGGCGCAGGGCTTCGCCTAAGCACTGCAACGGTATGACCGAGGTGTGTTTCTGTGGAGGGGGGCACCGCACACGGCTAAAACAATTCAACTTGTGTGTCCTAGGGTGCCCCCTGCCCCCGTATATAAAGGAGCAAGGAAGAGGCCGGCCCTAGAGGGGGCGCGCCAAGTGTGGGGAGTCCTACTAGGACTCCCAAGTCCTAGTAGGATTCCCCTTTCCTTTCCGGAGTATTAGAGAAGGAAAGAGGTGGAGAGGGAGAAGGAAAAGGGGGCTGCACCCCTTGTCCAATTCGGACCAGAGGGGGGGCGCGCGCCTCCTTCCTTTTGGCCTTTCTTCTGTATTCCCGTATGGCCCAATAACGCCCATATACTCCGAAAAATATCCGAATCACTCGGAACCTTTCCGATGTCCGAATATAGTCGTCCAATATATCGATCTTTACGTCTCGACCATTTCGAGACTCCTCGTCATGTCCAGGGTCTCATCCGGGACTCCGAACTCCTTCGGTACATCAAAACTCATAAACTCATAATACCGATCGTCATCAAACGTTAAGCATGCGGACCCTACGGGTTCGAGAACTATGTAGACATGACCGAGACTCATCTCCGGTCAATAACCAATAGTGGAACCTGGATGCTCATATTGGCTCCTACATATTCTACGAAGATCTTTATTGGTCAAACCGCATAACAACATACGTTGTTCCTTTTGTCATTGGTATGTTACTTGCCCGAGATTCGATCGTCGGTATCTCTATACCTAGTTCAATCTCGTTACCGGCAAGTCTCTTTACTCGTTCTGTAATACATCATCTCGTGACTAACTCATTAGTCTTTTGCTTGCAAGGCTTATTATGATATGCATTACCGAGAGGGCCCAGAGATACCTCTCCGACACTCGGAGTGACAAATCCTAGTCTTGATCTATGCCAACACCACGAACACTTTCGGAGACACCTGTAGAGCATCTTTATGATCACCCAGTTACGTTGTGACGTTTGATAGCACACAAGGTGTTCCTACGGTATTCGGGAGTTGCATAATCTCATAGTCATAGGAACATGTATTAGTCATGAAGAAAGCAATAGCAGTAAACCTAAATGATCATAGTGCTAAGCTAACGGATGTGTCTTGTCCATCACATCATTCTCCTAATGATGTGATCCCGTTGATCAAATGACAACTCATGTCTATGGTTAGGAAACATAAGCATCTTTGATTAATGAGCTAGTCTAGCAGAGGCATAATAGGGACACTCTGTTTTGTCTATGTATTCACACATGTACTAAGTTTTCGGTTAATACAATTCTAGCATTAATAATAAACATTTATCAAGATATAAGGAAATATAAATAACAACTTTATTATTGCCTCTAGGGCATATTTACTTCAGTGTGCACATGTAATTAATGTTAGTACTAATTGATAAATTGATTAAATTTTTATTAGGAAAGAATTATTGCTAATTATGGACATTTAATACCTACCAAATTAAGCCCATGCATGCATGTCTCGTACGTCACGTAGCCCGGTATTGTTTTGCGTATAATGGATGACGTATTTTTTATGTGCTCGCCTTTATTTTTACTGACTATCTAATACCTTGAATAAATCACTAGGTATATACATACATAACCCAAAATATCTTAGGTATGTTTTTATACTCGAAATATGTTGGGTACATATAATATACACATACGTCACGTAGCCATATTTTACTTTAGGTACATAAGTTGACCGGTTGTGTATAATATTTTCCAGGTTTTTTCATACAGCCGGTATACAAGTGTGCAGAGATCTTGGGTATTTCCACTTCAAGTATATTAATGAATGTATAATAATTTCCTACACTTATTCACATAGTCGGGTATATACGTCGACTGGGTCTATACAATATTTTCCTACCCTTTTTCATATATCCGGCTATATACGTCGACCGGGTATTATAATATTTTCGTCAGTAGGTATTATATAACCATATTGGATAGTTAGGAAACAAAAAATAAAATGCAATTAGTCAATAAATAAATTTAAGAGAACAATTACCTATATATACAGCCGGTCTATTCTCATAACATTATAAGAATAATATTTTCATAACACTTCCGAACTGATTTGTGTTACTGCATTGGAAAGCTATGCGCACTTCACAGATACTGCAATAGAACCTCATGTTTAAAAAAACTGTACGTGTTGTTTTTTCGGTACCTTTTTTGCTCTAGTCTTTTAACCGTTTACGGAATTATGCGTGTAATTTACCGTTGAAAAGCTATGGAGTAGACGCAACTTCACCATGTTGAACACTTTTCGAGATTCCGCACGGTTTAAGAGCAGTTTTGAAAACGGTGAACTGCATGTTTGAAAAAACTGTACGTGTTGTTTTTTCGATACCTTTTTTACTCTAGTTTTTAACCGTTTATCGGAATTATGCATGTAATATACCATTGAAAAGCTATGGAGTAGACGCAACTTCGCCATGTTGAACACTTTTCAAGATTCCGCATGGTTTAAGAGCAGTTTTGAAAACGGTGAACTGCATGTTTGAAAAAACTATACGTGTTGTTTTTTGGTACCTTTTTTGCTCTAGTTTTTAACCGTTTATCGGAATTATGTTTGTTATATACCGTTGAAAAGCTATGGACTAGACGCAACTTCGCCATGTTGAACACTTTTCAAGATTTCGCACGGTTTAAGAGCAGTTTTGAAAACGGTGCGACCGACGAATAATGGCAGCGAGCGTTTTTTTGCGCTTCCGAACTGCACAAGAAAACCGCACTGCATCAGGGTAGGAGCCGACGCGACGGTGCTGGGGGAAGGAGCGGGGCGGCAGCGCGGGGGTAGGAGACGGGGCAATGGTTGTTGTCCTCGGGGCGCTCCGCGCTAGAAACCTATTTAAGTGGGGGTGTTATGAGAATAAGGTTTTTGTTATGAGAATAAGGTTTTAAGGGGTGTTATGAGAATAGACCCACCATATATATATATATATATATATATATATATATATATATATATATATATATATATATATATATATATATGTATAATCTCTACAGACTTTATCCGCATATATATAATTTATCGGTTATACCCCGTAGTACCCGATACTCACTGAAACCTGCGTGATGATCTCGAAACGCTTCCGGGTCTCTCAGAACTATTCCTTATATTCATGAAATTATTCCACAAATATATTCTCATGACTCTCGTCCTACTAACAGTCAGCAGATCGTCATTGATTTAAGCTTGTGACCCCGTAGGTTCGGTAACTCACAGACATGGACGAAACCGTTCGTTCAATGACTGACAGCGGGACCGTGGACGTCCATATTGGTCCCTATGAGTACGATTGATATTCAAGTGAAACTTTGGTTATCATGTGATGTTTCCTTTACTCCGTGATACTTCACAAAACCTAGGATGGGTCGGTATCCTCCTGAATCATCATCATGCTCACTATATCGTAATCCTTGTTACCGGTTTTGTTCTTCCTTCTTGTTATTATGTTCCCGCATCCCCGTGATGAAGCCATGTGTGTCTGGCCAGACGATGATTGATATCATCACACCGAGAGGGCCCTAAGAATATCTCTCCATCGTCGGAGGAGCAAATCCCACTCTCGAGCTATCTAGTCCATTGTCAAACTTTTCGATGAACCTGTAAGTTGTCATTATGATCACCATCTTATAGGTGACGTTTGAACAACCCCAAAGCCCACCGTGTGCTAAGAAGTGACTATAATACTCTCATGGTCTAAGGAGCAATATTGCATGTTAACACTTCGTGTTATTACAATTGAACATAGACGATATTAATTTAATTCACAACAAACAAGTTTGCGCCAATTCAACATGATTGTTCTTCCAACATCATAATCTCAGTGTTATTTTAGGATCATCGATACACTTAATGGTATTTTAAGATGCGGAAAATGTGATCACAAACAACACTTAAGCTAGTCTTAGAGGAAAGACTATTAACCTTTTATCATTAATGGATCGTGCATATGAGTTTTCCTCTGAATCGCATATTCCAGGATCATAGCAGTTACAGCATAGAATATAAAATCTATAATTATGAATATGGAAAATATAATAATACAAATAGTATTGCCTCTAGGGCATATTTCCAACAGTCTCCCACTTGGCACTAGAGTCAATAATCTAGTTGCATGTTTTCTAACATACATGATTGTCTGGTGTGTCTCATGCTATGCCAGTGGTAGAGCCTTCGTCACTTAGTTTGGTACTATTTAAGCTCTAATGTTATTTGTGTAGGTGATACCTGGTTTTGTGTAATTATTTTGTTACATTAATGGTAGCACTATATCTCCATACAACCCATTATATAGTAACACTATATCTCTATATAGTTCAAGGCAATCCAACTGATGTAGTGATCCCGTTTCCATCTATAGATAGTAGATCGAGTAGTTTAGATCGATCGAGCGATGAGCACCAGCGCTCGATGGCCTCGACTCAGGCCCAGCTCTAGCACCCAGCGGCCTACTGAGGCAGCGCCTAAGATTTTTTTGAGAAATACTAGTCCTATGTAAAAAATTGCCCCCCCCCCCCAAAGTTATGAGCCATGTGCGGATCGCAAATTCAGCACCACTATGGGCCCGGACCTAGTTGCATCGCTTCCATATATAGATTCCAAAGAACCCCCAATGGCCACCATATACCAAACCTTATCACAATAGTTTTCGCCCACAGATCTTGGGTCTCTTCACTCTTCAGCACCAAGAGAGCAGATAGAACAAAGGCTTGGAGGTTCTTCCACATCCACTGAATGGATGGGCCGTGAACTAGCATGTTATCCCCTTCTGGCCCTCCTCTGTAGTCTGGCTTGATCGCAAGACAAAGGATCATGAAATTGTTGTCCATGTCTTGGAGGGTCCCGAGGCATGTCGTTGGAAGGGGCCAAAAAATCAGTGAGTTTTATCCAACAAAATGATGTGCAGGAAGTGATAGCCAATAACAAACAAATAAACATAAATGTTATCCTACAAGTTGCTTACTTCAACCGTGATTATTGCTCTTTCCTTTTTTCAAATTATTTTCTGTCTTCAACTAATTTGGCTCATTGTCATATCATAGTGACCGATTATGTCTGCACCATATTATCGTCATTGAATCAATCACGCATGCACATAAAAAAACCAAGTTTATGGACATTGGTGATGCCTTGTTATCAAGCGATGAGTTGGAATGCCTTACGTAATATGATCTATCCTGGTACAACGGGGTAAGCCTAACCATGTTTTTTGTACATAAACTATACTATCTACTAACATCCTTACATAAATATATTCTATGTAGGGAATTATAGGTATGTTGCGTGCCATCCTTTCGTGAAATTTGACACCATTATGTTTAGGGTATGTTTAGGGCTCATGTATGTGACATAATCATGCCACATCTAAGTTAACATCATCACCTTTTATGACTTTTTGTTTGTTGTGTTTCCTTTTTTGGTGTTATCCATTGCATGGCCTTATCTATTTTTTTGCGCGCTGCTATACATTCCTTATTGCGAGCACTAAAACAGGACCCGCTCATAGGCATGCTCGCATGGGCCGAGTGCCTCCCTGGCTCGCTCGCTCTACGGCCATGGTCGCCACCCACTGTAGGGTAGCGTACGTAGTATGACTTGTGCTTATACTACGTAGTATGATTTGTACACCTAAAAAAATGTGGTGTGATTTGTTTCCATCATCAAACAAAAACATAGCATGATTTGTGTTTTTTTTCCTCTTTATTAATTTTCTCTTTCAGGTTATGTCTTTTTGTCTGGTTTTCTTTCTGTTATTTCTTTCTTATAATTTTATGTAATATAATAATTATTCAAATATATGTTGACATTTTGAAATTCACACACAACAATTTTTCATATGAGGTGAAGATTTTTTTCCCAAATACACACACAACAATTTCTCATATGAGGTGAAGATTGTTTTTCCCAAATACACACCCAACAATTTCATAGTATACTGTGAACATTCTTTTAAATAAATACTTAATATATGATGAATTTTTCTAAATATATATTGAATATTTTTCCCGTGTCAAAATATATACGTTGAACCTTTTACAGAAAACACCAAACAATTTAAAATGCGCGTTGACCATTTCTAAAAATAAATAGAAAAGACAGAAGAGAATAATGAAAAAAGGCAAAAACAAAACATAAAAATATTGACATTTCAAAATTATCTGTGGATTTAAAAATATTCATGAAATTCAAAATTGTTCGCGACTTCAAATATGATAGTAGTGGATTCATAAAATTTTCCCAAATTCAGTAAATATTCAGGTGTTAAAAATGTTCGTGAATTCGAAATATGTTAAAAAAAGAAAATCGAAAAATAGAGAATATACATTTTATGGTCACATCAAATTAAAATGTTGAGGATTGTAAAATAGAAGATGACAATAGTGACAGCGAGCAAAGGAGGAAAAAATGCATATTGTTTTGCTTTCTAGTTAAATATACATTTTAAGGTTGTTGCTTTGTATTGGAGAGAACCAAAAAAGAATAAAAAACAACTAGCAATCTTTCTAGTAGAAAGATAGACATTTCAACTTGATTGGGCGAAAGCAAAACTTTGGGCCCAGTTGGGAGCCTAGAGTGGACATGCAACTGAGGCAGAAAGAAAATGTTGGGCCCGGTTGCAAGTTGAGGATGACTTTGCAACTAAGAAAAAAAATGGTCGGTCCTAGTTGGAGCCGAATTACAAGTTGGCAATGTACTTGCAACTAGAAAATAAAACTTTGGGCCTAGTTGTGAGTCGATGGGGACTTCCAAGATAGAATGAAGGGTCGAGCTTAGTCATGAGTCAAGGATAGACTTGTATCTAAAGCAACAAAAAAGGGTCAGGCACAGATCAAGCCGAGTCGCAAGTTGATGGTGAACTTGCAACTGGGGAAATAACTTCGTGGCCAGTTGCAATTTAAAGGTGGACTTGTTACTGAGGTAGAAAAATGGGCTGGGCTCAGTAGTGAATCGAGGGTGGACTTGCAACTGCAGCAATAAAAATGGTCGGTCCCAAATGAAAACTAGTTGTGAGTCGACCGTCAACTCACAACTGGGGTGAAATAGAATGGTGGGTCCAAATATGAGCCGATGGTTGGACCTAGTTGCAAGTTGAGGGTGACTTTGTAACTAGCACAAAATTCTTGTTGGGCCCAGTTGGAGCCCAGTTACTATTCGATAATGGAGTTGCAACTAGGACAAAATGGACTTTGGGCCTAATTGCGAGTAAGGGTAGAATTACAACTAAGACAAAAATAAGGGTCAGACCTAGTTGCTAATCGAGGGTAGACTTGCAACAAAGGCGAAAATGTGGACCGCCTCCCCCTAGTTGCATGTCGAGGGTGAATTTGCAACTAGGAAAAAAAATTGAGTATCAAGTTTGGATTTGCATCTGGGACAAAAGGAGGTGGTCCCATCTACATATCGATGGCAGACTTACATCTAGGACAAGAAAAAAAGATAGGACCCTAATTGCATGTTAGGAGTGTAGTTGGACTTGCAACTAGGACAAAAATGTGTTGGGCCTCAGTTGCGTGTCGATGGTGAACTTGCACATGGTTGGCCCCAATTATGTATCAAGGGTGAACTTGCAACTGGGACAAAGAAGGGCGACCCCCAATTGCATGTCGAGGGTGGAGTTGCAACTAGGGACAAAATGCCCCCCCCCCCTCAATTTCGTATCGATGGTGGACTTTCAACTCGGACAAAAAATAGGGAGGGCCCAGTTGATCGAGGGTGGACTTGCAAATGAGACCAAAAAAATGGTGCCCACAAGTTGCATGTCAGGGGTGGAGTTGCAACTAGTACAAAGAAGACAAGAAAGAAATCGGGGGCCTAATTGCATGTCAAGGGTGTACTTAGACTTGCAACTAGGATAAAAATGGATTGGGCCCCAATTGCGATCCGACGTTGCACTTGTAAATGAGAGAAAAATGGGTTGGGCCCAGTTGTGTATCCAAGGAGAATTGGCAACTAAGAAAAAGAAGGTCGTCCACCAATTGTATGTCGGGGGTAGAGTTGCAACTGGGGAAAAAAGTGCCCGCTAGTTGTGTGTCGAAGGTGGACTTGCAATTCAGAAAAAAAATGTGTAGGCCTCAGTTGCATACCAAGGGTGGACTTCCAACTAAGACAAAAAGGGTTGTTGCATGTCGGGGGTGGTTGCAACTGGGGACAAAAATGTTACGCCCCCCTAGTTGCATGTTAAAGGTGAATTTTCAATTAAAACAAAACATTGGTAGGGCCTACTTGCATATCGAGGGTGGACTTGGAACTAAGCCAAATAAAGGGTGCCCCAAGTTGCATGTCAGGGGCATAGTTGTAACTGGGACAAAAGGGTTGTTGCGGGTCGAGGATGGACTTGCAACCATGCCTAAACTAGGGTTCATACCTAGTTACGTGTCGAGGGTACACTTTCAATTGGGACAGGGCCGGGCCGATAAAATCTGGGGCCATGTGCCAAATTCTAAAACGAGTTCTATCTCACTAGAAAAATAGACCTATAATAGTAATATATGGGCTATAATGTATTACATAGCAATATGATATCCCAAGAATCACACCCAATCACTGAAAAACTTGTTTTCAGCTTAGACTACTTTTCTAGACCCGGTAGGGGTAGTAAACAATCTTAAAATCAATCATTTAAAAAACATTATACCAATTTTATTAATGAAATTTTAGCACACAATCAACACATGAATTATGGCATGAAACTGAAACAAAAGAAGACCGAGTTAGGCGTTCAATCCCCTTGCCGACTTTGCCCTTCACCAGCTGCTAGACCTGGCCTTAGGTAATCCACTTGCCCTTTGGACGCTAGATCTCGCTTTTCTCTCCAAGTTTATGGAGAATAGAGTTACGAGAATACTATGGAATCAAATTGAATGAGGAAAACTAGATAAACCTAGGAATTATGGAAAGAGGATTTTGCATATCATTGAAAGTTGAGGAGAAATTTGTTGGGAATCAGTAAATCATGATCTCCTCCTCCATTAATTGAGGTAGAGGAAATAACACTGACATCCATCATCCGCTGGTTGAGGAAAAGGAAAGAGGCGACATAGCCCTCGATGATGCTGGAGGCGAAAGTAGGGAGGCGATTGGGAGAGGGCGTGGCTGACTCACTCGGCCATATGCCGCTTGGCTCGCTGAGTTAAATTGGTTATTTTTTTCTTTTGAGATAAGTGTAAAATTGGTTGCTGGCCTTCTCCTCTCGTTGTTGGGCTGATTTCTTTCAGCCTTTTCTTTGTGAGAATATGTTTATACGTACCTGCTGGGGCCCCTAAATTTTGGGGGCCCTGTGCGGTAGGCACCTGTTGCACATGTCGTGGCCCAGGCCTGAACTAGGACAAACAAAAGGATGATGCCCCAGTTGCATGTCGCTCATGCTCTAATGCTTTGTTTGGCAATGATGGACATGTAAATGGATCAGACGCGGGTTCCATGTCTGACGGTGGGCATGTAACCGATGCAGTTGTATTGTGTTTTGAGGTTGAACATGCAGCTATATCAGGGTCGGGGGCAAGTTGCATGTCAAGAGTGGACATACAACTAGATCGGGGTTGAAGACAAGTTGCTTGTCGAGGGCAGACATGGAACTTGGTCGGACATGACTTGCATGTCAAAGGGTGGACATCCAACTGAGTCACGTGTGGCTTGCATATTCAGGGTGGACATGCAATGGCCATGTGAGTTGTGTACTGAGGTTAGACATGCAATGGCCATGTGAGTTGTGTACTGAGGTTATGCAAGTTGTGTGGGTCAGGCACAAGATACACATTGATAGTAGACATGCAATTACGTTCAACAAAAATTACATGTAAAAAATGGACATGCAACTGGATGGAATGATTGATGTGTTGAAAATAGACATGCAACTAGATTTAGGACAACAATACTCACTGCATCAGCATTCCCTCACAAACCCTTCTCATGTACTCCCTCTGTTCCTAAATATTTGTCTTTTTATAGATTCAAATAGGCTACCACATACGGATGTATCTAGACATATTTTAGAGCAAATTCACTCATTTTGCTCCATATGTAGTCATTTGTTAAAATCTCTAGAAAGACAAATATTTAGGAATGGAGTGAGTAGAGAAGAAAAAAAAATGAGGGAAAAAGAGAATAGGAGTGAGAAGAGAGTGGCCACGGAACAAAAATGATATTGCTCGCCTCCGCACTTCCAATTCTCCCCAGCCCACCGAAAAACAAAGCACAAACAAGGCCCATCTGACCACATAGACTAGGCCCAGACACAGAAAACAAAAGGCCAGCCCAGACGCAAAGCAGAGAGAAAACAGACAACACGCACGCGCGCGACAACCCACACACGAACGAGCAATCCTAATTCTGCAAAAAAATTATAGTCTTTGATCATACGGTGGAACACTTATATGTGACATAGCTAATTCTTATCTAGATTTTTTTGCGGGGTAATTCTTATTTAGTTGAGAATTAGCAAATCCATTATGTTTATATATGCAACCAACTATTTTACTCCCTCCGTCCCAAAATACTTGTCATCAAAATGAACAAAAAGGGATGTATCTAGAACTAAAATACATCTAGATACATCCCCTTTTATTCATTTTGATGACAAGTATTTTGGGACGGAGGGAGTATATAAGGCCCGTGACAATGCACATACATTCAACAAGTAGATTAATACAACTGAATTTGCTTCATACCCACGGCAACATCCGCATTACCAATACACGCCCATTAAGACTGCAGTTATTTAACATTGGCATAGAATATAGCTAACCGATTTTCCTAACTGGAATAAGTAAGGGAACCAGAAATCATGCATGGGGATTTACTACCCGATCTGACGACTAGCATGCATCGCATCGGATGGCTTGTGACTGGTCTGATAGAAGAGAAGCATCATTAGTCTGATGCCTAGTGCTTCCCAATAAGTAACTTGGTATTCATCCATGCTTGATAGATTGATGGTAATTATGCAACGGTTTCACTAATCAGATCGTGATGCCGCCGGCGCCGGATTGGTCGTCATCTTCGTCGAGGATGGACGAGTAGATAGTGTAGGACAAGGCGAGGCCGAAGGCGACCACCAGGATCCACCCCAGCAGGTCGTTGCTCACCTCAGCACCCACGGTCCACATCCGCTCGTCCACCAGCGCTAGGACCAGCGTCGGGGCCAGCACCGGGCCCGCCGCCACCATCATGGCACTCGTCTCAGCAAGCAGCGGCGCACCCTTGACTACCGCTAGAGCCAGAGCCGAAGACGCCTTCTTCTTGAGGTCCTTGGAGTAGCTGCACCTGCAACTCAGCCTCGCAGCCTTGGCCACTCTCAGGCAAGGTAGCCCTGCATGCAGCGTGTCATTGTTGGTTAATAGTACTTCCTTCCATTCACAAATATAAGATGTTCTAATTTTTTGTGTGTGAATCAGATGTATATATAAATGTTTTAGTGGTTTGTGCATTCATTTAAGTTCATACGTAATTCATATAAAAATATTTAAAACATCTTATATTTGTGAATGCCAGGAGTAGAAATTAATTTAACATGTTGCAGATAATGTTGAACATGTTGCAGATAATGTTAGAGTTTCTCAGGGAAGGGAAGAAGAAACACGAAATGAAATTCTAGTGTCACCGGTTACTACCGAGGTTCTGGATGCACGCCATGTGTGCAAGTACACATAATGCATATGAGTACTCTACTGAATTCAACTGTTTTTTACTGTTTTAGTGGGACCACCCATTATATAGGAGTAGATATTTATTGCACTAAGACTATTTGATTATTTCATCCCACGGTCCATCCACCCATAGTTTTAGATTGATTCTAAAATTTGTAACACTTTTAGCTTTTGAACCAATGATCCGATTTAGAATCCGTTTGCAGATTCGTGTTCATGAAATTTAAATCTTTAAAACAAGAACGAACTCTAACATGTTCTGAACAATTTAAATTCATATTTGATACCATAATGAAACTTATATGAAATGTGAGATGATACGACAATGATACTGGAGTGAACCAATAATAGAAACATGCAAAAGATAATGTAATATACCATAATAAAAGTTATATCAAATCCGAGATGCAACATGGATGAATTGTGGAATGAACCAATAACTTACATGAAAATGGAATGCAGGAATAAATGCTGAAAACATGCAAAATTACGATGATATGGTATAAAAAGTATGTGAATAGAGAACTTTGTACCATGCCCAACCATGAAAGATAGTTTAACAAAATGATATGAAACTTATTTGAAAGCTTCAATAATAGAAATGAAAGCTGAATGAAAACAATATTGAAATCCGGAATGAAACGGTAGTGAAACCATGTAATGGAAAAAACAATGAAACATGTAGAAACACGATCAAAACACATGTAATAGTTTCATATAATTTTCAATATGGTTTCATATTTTGAAAAATGATTTTTTTCTAAAGTATTTAAAATTGATCTTGGTTTGAAGATTTAAATATTGTGAATACTAATATTCGAACGGTTTGTCAATTGGATATTTGGTTCAAGAGATACAATTGCTACAAACTAAATAATCAAACTGAAAAGGGTGAGTGAGTGAGAGATGTAACTCTCCTTCAGGTTGGTCAAAATGTCATACTACCTTCTTCTGACTATAAAACATACCACTAGTCACTTTGATGTTGGGCCTCCTCACTAGTTGCCCCACACGTCACAGAGAGAAGGTAATATGATGTACATGGATCACACAATGCATAGTTAGCAATTGATAATACGTATCACATGTGTACGTCCACTCATGGCGTGCATGCATGACCTTGGTAGAAACTGGTTCCGCTAGAAAATCCTCTCCCTAGAAGACACACACTAGTACACACAGGATACAATGGACACAACTTTTTTCTGTGAGGCACACACTTGCATTTTTCTTTTGTTCTACTATTTAACTTGCACAACTGATACGCTATTTACTCTCCACTGGCCAACAGCAAGGCAACGAGCAACAACCTTTGACACGGCCACATGATTAAGCTGGCGCCACCCTTCTCCCGTTCCCCGCTGAGAAATGATGGACCCCTATAGCAGCTATACAGCTCGGTCATGCAACGGCATACGCACACACTGCCGCAGCCTCAAGTTTCATCACAACTCAAAACCAACTAGGCAAACCAAATAAATGCGATGAACACCTTGACCACATGGTGACTCTAACACATGACATGAGACGCGACTTAACATTTTCCGGATGATGAGCTTGCTGTATTACCTAGAGCCTGCGACGGTCCGGCGGCGGCGATGAAGACGGTGGTGGCCCTGATCGTTACCATTGCTGATAGATGCAGTGGTCTCTCCACGAGGATGGAGGCACTCCAGTTCAGTATATATATATTGTATTATTGCATGTATGGGTCCAAATGTCCCATGGGGGTGGTACTAATTGCCACCTAGCTAGCTTTGACATCATAGGTTCCTGTTGGAAAATTCGCCGGAGTTTGCGGGCACGCACGGCTAAACGAGTCCATGCCAAACACTCTCAATCAGAAGCTCACAACCGACTTGATTCCTGGAGGAAGCAACTGTTCATCCAACGTGTGTTTCTTAACGGAAAGCCAACAGACATTAATGCAAGAGGATTGCACAGTACACAACTAGGGCTGCACAGATTTGGCAGGACAGGGACCAATCGATGCAAGGAAATAGACATGTTCCACAAGCCATCTCTAACCGCTACAAGTTGTGCACCTGTGACGCGGGATACCGGCCTTCCGTGCTCGATGGAAAACCTGGACAGGTTATATATGGCCAAAGTTTTGTGAAAGTAGTTGGAAGCGTATGCCCTAGACAGGGACGTTTGCATGTTATATAGATGACAAGCCGTGGCTTACAAGAAAGAGATCGTAGGATCGATCGATAGGAAGAGATCGATCCAGACCCGATCGGTTACAAGAGAGAATAACAAACGAAGAGATAAGAGAGAAGATTACAAGTTTAAACTACTCCTTATCTCTATACGATATATTCTAACATTCCCCCTCAATCTGAACCGAATGAACTTTACCAATGTTAAGATTGTTCTTGGATGCATTCAATCTTCCTGTAGTAAGAGGTTTTGTGAAGCCATCAGCAAGTTGATCACCAGTTGGTATAAAACAAATATCAAGTAGCTTTCGAGCTACTCTTTCTCTGACAAAGTGAAAATCAACTTCAATAAGTTTAGTCCGTGCATGGAAAACAGGATGAGCTGAGAGATAGGTTGCACCAATGTTATCACACCATAATCTCGCAGCATGTGGAGCCTTGATTCCAAGCTCATATAACAAAGTTTGTATCCACATTACTTCAGCTGTAGCATTAGCCAAAGCTTTATACTCAGCCTCTGTACTTGACATAGAGACAGTGGCCTGTTTCCTTGCACTCCAAGAAACAAGATTTGTTACCAGAAACACAGCAAAACCACCTGTAGACCTCCTGTCATAAGCACATCCTGCCCAGTCTGCATCAGAATATGTAGTAACAAGCATAGACAGTGACTTGGTAATTTGAAGTCCAAGTCCTCTTGAATATTTGAGATACCTTAAAGTCCTTTTTACTGCAGTCCAGTGAGTTGTTGTAGGTGCATGTAAATATTGACATACCTTATTGACAGAGTAAGAAATGTCAGGAGGAGTAAGAGTCAAATATTGTAGAGCACCAACAACACTTCTATATTTCGTTGCATCTTCTGGTCCAAGTGCCTCCCCACTTTCAATTGTAAGTTTTTTTGAGATTGAAATAGGTGTACTAACAGGTTTGCAATTTTCCAATCCTACTCTTCTGAGTATATCAGAGGTGAATTTTTCTTGTGTGAGAAGTATACCATCCTTTATTTGATTAACTTCTATACCAAGAAAATAATGAAGATCACCTAAATCCTTGAGAGCAAACTCCAACTTCAGATCCTTAAGTAAACAAGTGGTAGCATGTGCACTTGAGCTGGCAACAATTATATCATCAACATAGACAAGCACAAATATAGTGATTTTATCTCTATGATAAAAGAACAATGAGGTATCTGCTTTAGATGGTGTGAATCCAAGTTGCTGTAGTTGCATATTCAATCTTGAGTACCAAGCTCTTGGGGCTTGTTTTAAACCATACAAAGCTTTATCCAACTTACAGACATAGTGTGGTGCACTTTGGTCCTCATACCCTGGTGGTTGCTGCATGAACACTTCTTCCTCAAGAACACCATGAAGAAACGCGTTCTGAACATCTAGCTGTCGTAAGCTCCAACCTCTAGAAACAGCAATAGACAGTACAAGTCGAATAGTAGCTGGCTTAACAACAGGACTAAAAGTATCTTCATAATCAATACCAAATCTCTGTTTGAAACCTTTTACAACTAGTCTAGCCTTGTACCTGTCTATGCTTCCATCAGATTTTCTCTTTATTTTATATACCCATTTACAGTCTATAACTGAAAGGATCGATATGGTTGACTAGAGGGGGGGGGGGGGTGAATAGGCAACTAACAATTTTAGCTTTTCTGAACCACTTTAAATTAAGCGTCAAAGTAAGTTGTCTAGATAAGTTACTAAGATGACAACTAGATGAAAGTAAAGAACACAACTTCACAAGAAAGTAAAGCTTGCACAAGTAAAGGATAGAAATAACCACAATTGGAGACAGTGAAGACGAGGATGTGTTATCGAAGTTCCTTCCCTTTGAGGGGAAGTACGTCTCTGTTGGAGCGGTGTGGAGGCACAATGCTCCCCAAGACGCCACTAGGGCCACCGTATTCTCCTCACGCCCTCACACAATGCAAGGTGCCGTGAATCCACTAGTGGTGCCCTTGAAGGTGGCAACCGAACCTTTACAAACAAGGTTGGGGCTCTCTCCACAACTTAATTGGAGGCTCCCAACGAAACCTCGGAGCTTCACCACAATGGAATGTGGCTCCGAAGTGACCTCTTCCGTCTAGGGTGCTCAAACACCCAAGAGTAACAAAATCCACACAAGAAAGAATGGGGGAATCGAGTTTCCTTTGGTGGAAGTGTAGATCTAGGTCTCCTCCTTCAATCCCTAGCAAATCAACAAGTTTGGTTGGCTAGGGAGAGAGATCGGGCAAGAAAGCTTTAATGGCATTAATGGTGGAGAGAGAGAGAGGCAAGAGATAGGATGGAGGTGGGAGAAGGGCCTCCTTAAATAGGGTCACCAACAATCCAACCGTTATGTGCAGAAATGCATAGGACCGGTTCTTCCGCTCACCACACCGGTAGTACCAGTGAGTGAAGGAACCTGCGTCCATGGCACCAAGGCGGTACTTCCGGTGGCGCACCCGGTAGTACCGGTCTTCCGGACAAAACCGGAACTACCGCCGCACCACCGGTCAACTACCGTTTTGAGACCAGAAGGTTTCACACAAGGGCGGTAGTTGGGACGGTGGTTGGGCCGGAACTACAGCCAGGCAGATAGTTTCTGTGTGATGGCAGTCAGAGCGGTACTACCGCCCTGAGCACCGGTAGTATCGGTTTAGTTGGAAGAACACCGGTACTTCCGGGCCACCACCGGTCTACCACCGCACCCAGTACAGAAGGTATCACCCCTGAGCGGTACTTGGGGCGGTGGTTCGACCGGAACTACCGGCCACCGGTACAACCGCCTACAACGGCGGTACTACCGCTGTAGAGGAAACTACACAAAAGGAAGAATAGAAGGGGACCACTCTCTCTACGAACGGAGGCAATATAGTGGGTGCAAAGTATCTGTGTACGTGACTTGATTCACCCATTACCTTCCGATGTGGGTTCCCTCTTAATAGTACGGATTTCCTATGACCAAGAGAAACAAAAAGGCATCGAAACATCTGTCTTCGATATTTTCCTTTTACAGGGAAGGCCTAACCGTCTTGTGCCACAAGCTATAACCTGAGTAATATTGACACACGATTAGTCCACACACGGATTGTCATCATCACCAAAACCCTAGGCAAGAGATGCCCTTACAATCTCCCCCTTTTTGGTGAATGATGACAACCACATGACAATCATGGGGGTCTATAGGATGTAGGCAGAGCCCCCCTGAGTGTGAGCACTTATTTAGAGTTTGCTTTTGAAATGCAAAGGTGCTCAAACTAGGATCTATGCTCCCCCTAGGTTTTATAGACCGACCAGCGACCACAATCAAAACAAATAGTCAACAGAGTATATGATTGCAGAGAGCTGAAAACATAAGTGCATAGATAACTTAGATAAGGGCACATGTCTTACACCATGCAACTGATAAGTTCACAGGAAAAGCAGGAGCTAACGAGAAAAACACCAAGAAAAAACCCATGCAACTCCTGTGACCGAGCAACTCTCAACTCTCTCCCCCTTTGGCATAGAGCACCAAAAAGGAAAAGAGCGAGACTAACGCCCCAGGGCTCAGTAAAGCTCCTCGCCTATCGCCAGGGAGTCATCATCATAAGAGTCCTCCGTATCCTCAATGTCCTTAGCAGCCTCAGCCTCAGTCTCCATAGCATCCACAGTCGCTCGAGCAGAGGATGACGGAGGCTCGTCATCAGACCACTGGCAGTTGGCCAGACACCACTTGTCCTCAGGAGTGATGCTTTTCTCAGAGCCACTCTTCACATCAGGCACATTGAGGTGCTTCATCATCTGAATCTGCCGGCGGCGCGCCATCTTCTCAGTCACACGAGCCTTGTAGAGCTTCTTTTGGATGTGGGCCTGCAGGCAGAAGGTCTTCTTGACCTTGGCAGTAAGCTTCTCCACCCAAGAAGGCTTGGCCCCAGCCTCTAACTCAAAGTCATCATCATCTGAGGTAGCAAAGATATCCTCCTCATTTTCCCCGGTAAATCGAGGAGCTGCATGTTTCTTCTGTCTCAGCACCTTGACCTCAGGCTCCGTGAGCCTATCCGGAGTAGAAAGAGGCTCTCCAGGCCTCCGAACTTCCCAAACCGAGTATAGGAAGCGCATCACAAAGGGAGCGTATATCGGTACCTTGCGGTACCAGACACAGTTGTACATCTCCTCCCACATCCACTTGGACACATCAAAAGTGATGCCCTTGCCTCGCTTGGTCTTCATGGCCACAAGCAAATCCACCAGATAACCATAAATGTCATCCTGGTTCCCAACTTTGGGCAGCAGCACACACCGGAACACACGGTGTAGAATGTCATAGACTGGCAGGAGATCATTGGATTTACCTACAATGCCACGGCCAAGGATATACAGAGGGGCTAGCTTCACCTTATCCATGGGGTTGGCTCGGTCGTGAGGACGGAGACCCCCTTGACCTTCCAAGCCAGTGTCATCATAGCCCAAAGCATTGCAGAAGGCACTCCAGTGAACACGGAAGAACTCATCCCGGCACATAAAGGAAAGGTGACACTGATCGTCACTGCCGAAGTGGAGAGTAGCATAGAACTGATGAATGAGTTCCACATCAAAATCACATCGCAGCTCCATGAGCTTGATCAAATCAAACTCCTCACAGACCTCCAAAGCCTCTCCAAAGTAATCGCGGCTGCTTCTCCATTTTGCAAGGTCAATGGACGACATCCGGGTGAACTTGTTCTTGTGGTGCTCGAAGATTTCAGACACAATCCTCAATTGCATTTCATTGCAGAACTGAGGATTACTCCAGCGTGGAGGAGGTGGTGCGGTGTATGGGTCCTGAAAGCGAAACTTCTCCCAGTCCGGAAGCTTCCACTTGTACATAGGAAGCGCTGCATGCTGCTTGGCAGCAACTGACTTTTCCCGGCAAGTTGTTTTGGAGGGGACCACAACCTCGGGAACATCTTCATCATCTGCCGGCCTCTTGCCCCTACGGGCCTTTCTTTTGGCGAACTGACCAGTATGAGAGCTAGAGCCACCTGCAAACGCACACAGAGAACACATAGCAACCCAGAAAAGATGAGAGGAATGTACACAAGATCAGAAGAATAATTCACAAGTATGTAAGGAGAATAGAGACAATGCATATAAATTCAAAGCAACCGATAGTTCACCGGTAGTTCCGGACCGGTGGTAGTACCGGTCGTGTGACCGGTAGTACCGCTGAGAACGGATCTGCCAAGTAGAGGAGGGGAACTACCCGATCTCAAAACTACATGCACGATGTCTATTATTAACTACGCACAAGTGAATAGGAATCTATATGAATCTCTCCCTCAAAACATTTAGCCAAAAATGAGGGAATACACGCATTTCCCTAGAAGAAGGATTCAAGATAAGAACCCTAACAAAAGGAGAAGTAGGGCAATACCGGTATCCATGGGAGGAGATCGAAGAGGAGGCGGCCACCACAGAGCAGATTCGGTGAAGGGCCGACGGATCCGAAGTGCCGGAGGGCGCTTCGGGGCAGTGAGTGGAGCACCCGGCAGCTAGGGCAAAAGAATGGACGAGTGAAGGGGAAAACCTCTTCAACCCGTGCCTTTTATACCCGCCCTATTCAGCCACCGGTAGTACCGGTCCGGGGACCGGTAGTACCGCTCCGGATGCTACCAGGTGGTTGGAGCGGTACTTCCGCGCTAGGCGGTAGTTCCGCGAACCAACACCGGTAGTACCGGCCAGGGGCACAGGTCAGAGTACCAGCGGTAGAACCGCTGGCTCTTGACCGGTACAACCGCTGGGCTGTAACCTGGTGGTCAAGCGGTAGAACCGCTTGTACCACCGGTTGTACCGCCAGGGAGCACCAACCCACTCCATGATAACAAGCTTGTGTACATTTGGAGTAGATGGCTTGGATGAGAAGGCTTAGGATGGAGCAAGTCACTGTAGTATGAGGAAGAAAAACACGAAAGCCAGAAACCAAACAAGCCTGAGGGCGGTGGCCGGAGCCACCTATGTTAGAGCTAATTGGCATGGCACCGCGAAGAATTATCCTTGGGCCCATAACCAAAACTCGTCTTTGAAACACAAGTGTCATAAAAAATGACGAATGTGGAAAGATGATCAATTTATGCATAATGGGGGGAGGGAGAGTTCATTGAAAGAACACCACTCCCCCTATTTCCATGCCTACACCTAGAATAGACAATATGAAGAGTATGGTAGGGTGTGCACGTGCTCAAGCCACATTGCTCAAATCAATGATATTTAGCTCATGCCTTAACTCGAAAAATCTTGCTTCATCCAACGGCTTCGTGAAGATATCTGCAAGGTTATCATGAGTGTTGACGTAGTGAAGCTCGATCTCTCCTTTCCTTATGTGATCCCAGATGAAGTGATACCGAATCTCTATATGCTTCGTCTTGAAGTGTTGCACCGGGTTGAGAGAAATCTTGATGGCACTTTCATTGTCACACCAAAGAGGCACTTTGTCACAAGTGACACCACAATCCTTTAAAGTTTGCCTCATCCATAAGAGTTGAGCACAACAACTGCCAGCAGACACATACTCTGCTTCGGTGGACGAGAGAGACACACAACTTTGCTTTTTGGAAGACCAGCTAACAAGAGAGCAACCAAGAAATTGGCACCCTCCAGAAGTGGACTTCCTATCCACTTTGTCTCCCGCCCAGTCAGAATCAGAGAAACCTACAAGGTTGAAGTTTGCTCCTCTTGGGTACCATAAGCTAAAGTTTGGGGTATGAGCCAAATATCGAAAGATTCGCTTGACGGCCACAAAGTGACTTTCCTTAGGTAAGGCTTGAAACCGTGCACAAATTCCCACACTCAACATAATATTCGGTCTAGATGCACAAAGGTAAAGCAAGGAACCGATCATAGAGCGATATACCTTTTGATCCACCGCATTACCATTGGGATCAATGTCAAGTTGGCACTTGGTTGGCATTGGAGTAGTATCCGGCTTGACATCACTTAGATTGAACCTCTTGAGCATGTCTTGAGTATACTTGGATTGTTTGATGAAGATCCCTTCTCTTCTTTGCTTGATCTCAAACCCAAGGAAGTACTTCAACTCTCCCATCATGGACATCTCAAAATGTGTGGTCATGAGTGCGGCGAACTCATCATTAAAAGCTTTGTTAGGAGAACCAAAGATACTATCATCAACATATAGTTGGCATACAAACAACTCCCCTTTGACCTTCTTAGTAAAAAGAGTGGGGTCAATTTTCCCAATTTCAAACCCACGATCTTGTAACAACTCGGTAAGATGCTGATGGCTTCTCGCCCCTCGTTGGTTACCCCAAGTGGAAGGTGTGAGATGTAGCGTAGTGGTAGTTTTCCCTTGGCAAAGATACCAAGGATCGAATCCCGTGAGACTCCGAGGATCGACAAGTAGGTGTCAACTGCTAACGGCGCCAGATACTTAGCGATTGACAGGACCGGCACACAGATACAAATAACTTTGCTCCCAACGAGTACAGAGAGGTTGTCAATCCCTCCGGCCTTGTCATTTACAAAGGATCAAACACAAGAGATAATAATGATAGGTATGACTGCAACTAGTAAATAAGAACATGAAGTAAATAGCGGGTGTGATCAGTGATGGTAATATGGACCGGGGTCCCATGATGTTCACTAGTGATGTCTCTCTCCCAGAAGACGATAAAACACCTAAGCGAGGTAAACGAATTACAGCTGGGCAATTGACAGGATTATGTGCGCAAACCAATGCTAACTATGCTGCAAAGAAAGGTAGAGGCTCAAAAGCATGGGCGGTACGCCAAGGCAAGTAGACCGAAATCAATCTGCATCTACTACTAATCATCCACCTTGAGATATCTATCCAGAACATCTCGCTGGTATTAAGTTGCGAGTCCCACCCATAGTGTAAACTCAAAGCAACAGACAACTGCATTAAAAGAACTTTGCGTAAAGTAAACAATCCTTGCACCCGCGAGTACAAGCACCGTTGTTTTCCCCCTTGTGGCAACAGCACATCCCCTAGAATCATGTTTCTGTCACTCAAGCTAGTCATCGAGGGGCATGAACCCACAATCAATCATAACGTTCCCTTTTGGAGTTACTACCTACTACTCGGCCAAAGCAATAAACAGCAACAGAGAACATGCAAGAATTACTGAAGAACATAAATATAAAAGAGGTGAATCAAATATATTACTCACACACAATCTGAACATAATCTCATAATCCATCGGATCCCAGCAAACTCATCATAGCAACAGCATACGGATTACATATGTGCCTCGATCATGTAGGGCAGCTCACGAGGTCTAATCGGTGAAGAACAAAGAGGGGAGGAGAACATCACATAGCTACTGGTCATGGACCCATGGTCCAAGGGGGACTACTCACAACTCATCCGGGAGGCGTCCATGGTGGTGGAGAAGCTCCCGGTGGTGGTTCTCCCCTCCGGCAGGGTGCCGGGAAGAGTTCTCCCGGTGCTCCCGATCTTGGAAGCGCGGCGGCGGCGGAACAGAGATGAGATCGCGAAAAAGGGTTCCGTCCTCGAGGGTTTCGGGACGCGGTGTAAATATATGCCAAAGGGGGTCACCAGAGGAGGTAAGGGGGGCCCAGGCCCCCCCCCGGCGTGGCCAGGGGTGGGGCCGCCCCCCAGGGCGCCTGGAGCCCCTGTGGCCCCCCTCTGGCCCTACTTCTGCCGCATGGAAGCTTCTGGAGCGCTGATTGTTTATAAATTTTTCACGGAGTTTTTCTGGCAATTTAAGTAATGGGAAAACCCGAAATACAAAAACAGCAGAAAACAGAAACTGGCACTGGGGTGCACTGAGTTAATAGGTTAGTCCAAATATGATCAAAAGTGTATGGAAGTGCATAAATATCATAGCAATATCACACAAAAGAGGCATGGAGCAAGCAGAAATTATAGATACGTTTTGGACGTATCAACATCCCCAAGCTTAATTCCTGCTCGTCCTCGAGTAGGTAAATGATAACAAGCATAATTTCTGTGGTGACATGCTACCAAAGAATCTTTCGCAGTCACATGACAAATGCTTACTGAGATAATGAATCTTTAGTAATTAAGTTGCCTCAGGAGAATATCACAAAAAACTGAAAGTTTTACAATATGATACTGAAACACCCAATAGATTTGTAGTGAGTATGATGTGCAAACATGACAAAGTGATACCTCGCTTGCCCCCTTTAGTAAAGCAAAACATAAATGCACGAGCACCTTCGAAGTTTAAGTGACGACTAGATACAATGATTTCAGAATAAGCGATATCATAATCATGCAGAAGACAATGGTACTTTGGGACAATGCACTTTACACTCAGAATGACAATCATGCTCTCAATAGTTGGTGCTTTGAAGAAAGAAGGTATAGACTTTCGAACCGTGGCTTTTGATGGCAAGGTTGAAAACCCGTGGTTGGAAGCAAAGACTAACATGTACCAGAGCTCTTGATTTTTAAAAACAGAGGTAAAAATGATTTTTTTGGGATGCATATTTCGTCAACGAATGCTAGTAGATAACTCAATTACTTCTCGAGCTGGACAAGTTTCGAGGAACGGCTCCCGCACGGGGACGATCACATCCCCTTAATCTCCTTTGTTTATCACTGCCAAAAGTTTTCTGATTTCTCATGAACAAAGCGTGAAGGAGGGTTTGTTTGTTGAATTTTTTTATGAGCCGGGCGCACTCTTTGCCAGTTCCTTCTCGTATTAGGGGTTTGCAGATTAGACATGCAATCCCGGGGTGAAACTTGTCCAACTTAAAAAGATCATGAATTAACAACTACTTCCTCATGAGCTAAAACAGAGGCACAAAAGAGAAATTCTTTTGAATAATTTTGAGATGGTACAAGAAAGTCTTTGTTAGGAATGGCAAGTAAATACCATATATAGGAAGGTATGGTGGACTCATATGGCATAACTGGTTTCAAGGATTTTGGATGCACAAGCAGTCAGTCCGCTTAGTACAGGTGAAGGCTAGCAAAAGACTGGGAGCGACCAACTAAGAGAGCAATGACGGCCATAATCATGCAGAGCGACAAAGCAACATTGAATCGGGCATGGAAGTTATATCGCTACTCAGAAATTAAAGATCATCAAGGCTTGATAGACTTTCTTTACAGTCTTAAATATGCGTGAGCATATGCCAAGTCAATCAAAATAAATTATTGGAGGAAGATATCACTAAACCATACCACATCATAGGCAAACAAATCATGCTGGTACTTCAATGACACATTAAGAACCCCCAGCTATTTGAGACTAACCATAAGAAAACATGAACTACTAAGCACCATTATGCACATAGCATTTTTATCATAGACATATCAACCAGTGCCACAGAAGCCAACTCTCTTAACAAGATAAGCATGATAACTCAAGAGAGTTCCAGAAGCAACCAACTAAGCAAAAGCTCTTTAAAAAAAAGCATGAAAACTAAGAGCTAAACATGACAGTAGCTATTGAAAGACAAAGAACATGCACAGCAAAGATAAGCATGAAAATCTTATGTTGTGTTCTAGGTTGATGTGGAGTGTGTTTCTCTCCCACACAAAGAAAGCTGGGTTCTAACTTGTTATGAACAGCAAGCAAAGCTAAAGAAAACTAAAAAGGAAACTAAAAGCAAGACGCTCCAAGCATAGCACATAACGCATGAAGTGATTAAAATATAGTGGAACGAAAGACGAACTGATAATTGTTGATGGAGAAGGGGATACACGGGGGCATCCCCAAGCTTAGATGCTTGAGTCTTCTTGAATATTTCTTGGGGGTGCATGGGGGCATCCCCAAGCTTGAGCGTTTGACCCTCCTGAATCTTTTTATCATCTTCGCTCGCACACTTGAAAACTCCCTTCATACATAACTCATCATAATCTGATTAGCGAGGTTAGTACCCATAATAAAATAATTTTTCCTTGCTGGAAATAAAGATAATCTTGAAGATCTACTGTTTCTCAAGATTGCCAAAAGGTTTTTGCAAAGAAAAAGCAAGCTCAAGGTTTGCAAAACGAAGAAAAGGCAAAACATGACAGAATCTGTGAAAAACAGACCAGCAGGTAGTAAATAATTGTTTCGGGGCACTTCTGCAACTCAAATCAAAAAACTCAGAACAGATGCCCGAAAGCCAATTGTATAGAGCACGCTGTCGAAAAAATTCAGACCAAAAAGATGATTTGGTGATTTTATACGAATTTTTCTGTCCAAGGACAGAATCTGTTTCCTGGACAGCACGTCACAACTTTTTAACTTTCTTGCAATCAGAGGCTAAACTTGGCACAAAGCTGAAAAATAAAAATACAATGATGTTGCTACAGTAGTAACAAACATCAAGACCACTAAAACTGAAAGAACAAACTGAAAGCAAAGATAACAAGGGTTGTCTCCCTAGAGCTCTTTCTTTATAGCCATAAACAATGGCGGCGCCACGGTAGGGGCGACTATGGTCGGCCGCCCCGGGTAGCCGAAATCCCGTATACGCAAAAATACAATTCGTTTGTACATGGGCTGATACATGTGTGGATTTACACTGCACTGCACGGTCACACCCTAGCCCAGTTGCAGCCAAATAGCATCAATAGTTAGCCCGACACATCGACTCCCCCGAACAAGGTACTGGCAGCCCGGGAAATCCCCACGTCGAGCCAGCCAGGCAGCGCCCAAGCACACCCAGTTGTGACGTTCATGTTAGATTTTGTGATTTTTGGTGCTTAGAGTATCTATAGCCGGATTGGGCAAATCCGGCCTCTCAAACGCCCGCGGACGCGCTCGGTCGCGTCCGCAGACACTGACTGGGCACACCTCATATTTCCTTCTACACATACAACTTTCTCATATTCACCTTCTAAATCCATTCAAAAGCATGGAGAATATATAGCTACGTACTACGTTTTTACTATTTAAATTTCTGTCGTTGTGGCGATGACCGGAGCCGCTTGCGCCGCCTCCATCTGTTGCCGACGGCGACACCTGGCCTCCACAGCCAACTCCGAGCAGATGGAGTTCAGGAGCGGCGCCACACGGCGGTCACACCGTGGCGACGATCGAGGTGCCTGTCGGACCGTCGGGTTTCCCGACGAGTCCGTGTGGAGCCACGCCATCAGGCCGACGTGGGGGCGTGCCTGACCACGCCCGCGCACCCCCATATCCGCCCCATATTTGGGCTAGATATGGGGGTGCAGGTCAGTCCGGGTGTTTGATGACCGTTTAAGGAGGTCGTTTGACTCAAAAAATCGTGACCAGACAGTGATCGGGCGGCCCGCCTAGGTTTATGAGGTGGGTTTGAGAGATCCGGTTGTAGATGCTCTTGCAGCACCTAGTACTCAAGAATCTTGAACTGTTCGGAATCATTAGTTATGTTAATTTTTGATTGCATCTAGCTTCATATTTGACTATTATGAGATTCTGTTCATTGGACATGCATTTGTCAAAAAAAAAAATATACCTCAAATGTTTCGCCCCGGCTAAGTTCAGTTCCTGGATCCGCCACTGGCCATAAAGATAGGCTTAAGACTTTAATGATGCTCTCGTAGGAATAAGGGTTGAAGAACAAAAGAGAGCATCAAGAAGCAAATACCAAACACATTTAATCCTAACATGCTTCCTATGTGATGGGCCTCGAACCCCTCGTTGGTTACCCCAAGTGGAAGGTGTAAGATGCAGTAAGTAGAAGTGTTTTCCCTTAGCAAAGATGCCAAGGATCGAATCCCCAGAGAATCCTAGGTTCAACAAGTAGGTGTCAACTGCTAACGGCGCAATTAGCAATCAACGTGGACCTGCACACAGATACAAATAACTTTGCTCCCAACGAGTACAGAGAGGTTGTCAATCCCTCCGGCCTTGTAGTTTACAAAGGGTTAAAAGCAATGATAGTAGTGATAGATAATGTTTTGCAATAGTAAATAATAACGAAAAGGTAAATAGCGGGTGTGATCAATGATAGTAATAAGGACCGGAGTCTCATGATGTTCACTAGTGATGTCTCTCTCCCAAAAGACGATAAAACAGCTATGTGAGGTAAACAAATTACAGCTGGGCAATTGACAGGACCACGAACGCAAACCAATGCTGACTACATTGCAAGAAAGGTTGAGGTTCAAAGCATGGGCGGTACGCCAAAGTAAGTAGACCTAAATCCATCAATGCCTACTACTAATCATCCACCTTGAGATATCTATCCAGAACATCTCGCTGGTATTAAGTTGCGAGCCCGACCCATAGTGTAAACTCAAAGCAACAGACAACTGCATTAAAAGAACTTTGCGTAAAGTAAACAATCCTTGCACCCGCGGGCACAAGCACCGTTGTTTTCCCCATTGTGGCAACAGCACATCCCCTAGACTCATGTTTCTGTCACTCAAGCTAGTCATCGAGGGGCATGAACCCACAATCAAGCATAACGTTCCCTCTTGGAGTCACTACCTACTACTCGGCCAAAGCAATAAATAACAACGTAGAACATGCAAGAATTACTTATGAACATAAATATAAAAGAGGTGAATCAAATATATTACTCAAGATCAATCTGAACATAATCTCATAATCCATCGGATCCCAGCAAACTCAACATAGCAACAGCATAAGGATTACGTAGGTGCCTCGATCATGTAGGGCAGCTCACGAGGACTAATTAGTGAAGCACAAGAACGGGAGGAGAACATCACATAGCTACTGGTCATGGACTCATGGTCCAAGGGAGACTACTCACGAGTCATCCGGGAGGCGTCCATGGTGGTGGAGAAGCTCCCGGTGGTGATCCTCCCCTCCGGCAGGGTGCCGGGAAGAGTTCTCCTGGTGCTCCCGATCTTGGAAGCAGCGGTGGCGGCGGAACAGAGATGGGATCGCAAAAAGAAGTTCTGTTCTGAGGGTTTCGGAGGTCCCTCTAAATATATGCCAAAGGGGGGCACCGGACGGGCTTCGGGGGGCCCAGGCCCCCCCCCCCTGGCGTGGCCCAGGGGGGGCGCGCCGCCAGGGCGCCTGGAGGCCTGGTGGCCCCCCCCCAGGCTGCCCTTCGGACGCAGTGTAGTTTCCGGATCGCTGATTTTTTATATAATTTTTCTGGATTTTTCTGGACAGTTCTCGAAACATGAAAACCTGAAATACAAAAACATCCGAAAACAGAAACTGGCACTGGGGTGCACTGGATTAGTAAGTTAGTCCAAATATGATCAAAAGTGTATGGAAGTGTATGAATATCATAGCAATATCATCCAAAAGTGGCATGGAGCAAGCAGAAATTATAGATACGTTTTGGACGTATCAACATCCCCAAGCTTAATTCCTGCTCGTCCTCGAGTAGGTAAATGATAACAAGAATAATTTCTATGGTGACATGCTATTAACCATATAGGACTTTTTCATAGTCATATGACAAAAGCTTACTGAGACAATGATTCTAAAGTAAATAAGTTGCCTCAAGAGAAAATCACAAATGACTGAAGGTCTTACAACATGAAACTGAAACATCAAACAGATTTGTAATGAACATGATGTGCAAATATGATAAAGTAATATCTAGCTTGCCCCCTTTAGTGATGCAAAACATAAATGCAGGGGCACCTTCAAGGTTTAAGTGATGACTAGATACAATGATTTCAGAATAAACAATATCACAATCATGCAAAAGACAATGCTACTTTGGGACAATGCACATTACACTCAGAATGGCAATCAAGCTCTCAGTAGTTGGTGCTTCAACATAAAAGTAAAAGAAAGGTTAAGTGCTAGAGCTTTTTATTTTGAAAACATGGAAGCAATTTTGTCAACGGTAGTAGTACTTCATATGTGTCATGCATAAGACATCCTATAAGTTGCAAGCCTCATGCATCGAATACCAATAGTGCTCGTACCTTGTCCTAATTAGCTCGGATTTCCATGGGTTATCATTGCATTACATATGTTTCAACCAAGTGTCACAAAGGGGTACCTCTATGCCACCTTTACAAAGGTCCAAGGAGATAAATCGCATTTGATTTCTCGTTTTTGATAGATCTCAACTTGAGGACATCCATACCGAGACAACATAGAAAATAGATGATGGACTCCTCTTTAATGCATAAGCATGTTCTCATGAGAGATTGAGGATTAAGGTCCAAGCTAAAACTTCCACCATGATACATGGCTTTGGTTGGCGGCCCAATGTTCTTCTCTTACAATATGCATAGTCATTCAACCCACGGTAAATCACCCTTACTTCAGACAAGACGAACATGCATAGCAACTCACATGATATTCAACAAAAGTGTGACAGTTGATGGCGTCCCCAGAAACATGGTTACCGCTCAGCAAGCAACTTATAAGAAATAAGATACATAGGCAACATATTCTTTACCACAATAGTTTTTAAGCTACTTTCCCATGAGCTATGGATTGCAAGGTTAGTGTGCTTAGTAGAGGTGGAGGTTAGCAAAAAGACTGGGAGCGACCAACTAAGAGAGCAATGACGGTCATAATCATGCAGAGCGACAAAGCAACATTGAATCAGGCATGGTAGTTATATCGCTACTCAGAAACAAAAGATCATCAAGGCTTAACAGACTTTCTTTACAATCTTAAATATGCGTGAGCATACGCCAAGTCAATCAAAATAAATTTTCGAAGGAAGATATTACTAAACCATACCATATCATAGGCAAACAAATCAAGTTGGTACTCCAATAACACATTGGGAACCCCCCAGCTATTTGAGATTAACCATAAGAAAACCTGAACTACTAAGCACCATCATGCAAGTAGCATCTTTATCATAGACACATTAACCAATGCAACGGAAGCAAACTCTCTTAATAAGGTGAGCATGATAATTAAAGAGAGTTCAAGCAACCAACTAGACAAAAGCTCTTTGAAAAGATAAGCATGAATACTAAGAGCAGAGCACAATAGTAGCTATTTAAAAGACAAAGAACACACATAGCATAGATAGACATGAAAATTCTATGTTATGTTCTAGGTAGAAGTGGAGCGTGTTTCTCTCCCTCATAAAGGAATGATGAGTTCCGACTCGTTATGAAAAACAAATAAGAAAACTAAAAGCAAGACGCTCCAAGCATAACACATAACACATGAAGTGATTAAAATATAGTGGAACGAAAGACGAACTGATAATGTTGATGGAGAAGGGGATGCACGGTGGCATCCCCAAGCTTAGACGCTTGAGTCTCCTTGAATATGTCTTGGGGGTGCACGGGGGCATCCCCAAGCTTGAGCGCTTGACACTCCTGAATCTTTTTATCATCTTGCCTCGCACACTTGAAAACTCCCTTCATACATAACTCATCATAATCTGATTAGCGAGGTTAGTACCCTTAATAAAATAATTATACCTTGCTGGAAATAAGGATATTCTTGAATTTCTACTGTTTCTGAAGATTGCCAAAAGGTTTTTGCAAAGAAAAAGCAAGTTCTTGATTTGCAAAGTGAAGGAAAGGCAAAACAGGACAAATTCTGTGAAAAACCGAACAGCAGGCAGTAATCGATCTGTTCGGTATACTTCTGCAACTCAAATAAAAAAACTCAGAACAGATGCACGAAAGACAATTATATAGATAACGCTGTCGAAAAAATTCAGACCAAAAAGATGATCTGGTGATTTTATACGAATTTTTCTATCCAAGGACAGAATCTGTTTCCTGGACAGCACCTCACAACTTTTGAACTTTCTAGCAATCGGAGGCTATACTTGGCACAAATATGAAAAGCAAAGATACAATGACGATGCTACATCAGTAAACAACATCAAGACACAACAAAAGCAAAAAATTTATTCATGTGGGCTGCCTCCCAAAAGCACTTTCTTTTATGCCTTTAAGCTAGGCATCATGCATAGATCAAGTTTTATCAAGAGTAAAAGAATAACTAGCCCGTACAACGGACTCAAAAGGTAACTTGGTCTTCTTACGAGGGAAGTGTTCCATCCCTTTCTTGAGAGGAAACTGAAATTTTATATTACCCTCTTTCATGTCAATGATAGCACCAACGGTGCGCAAAAAGGGACGTCCCAAAATAATTGGACATGAAGGATCACATTCAATATCCATAATAGTGAAATCAACGGGCACATAATTATCATTGAAAACAATAAGAACATCGTCGATCCTCCCCAAAGGTTTCTTTATGGAAGAATCAATGAGACAAACACCAAAAGAACAAGAATCATAAGGTTTCAATTTAAGCATATCATAAAGTCTTTTGGGCATAATAGAAGTACTAGCTACAATATCACATAAAGCATAGCAAGAGAAGTCATTCAAATTAATTTTTATCATAGGATCCCAACCATCCTCTAGCTTCCTAGTTATGGAGACTTCTACTCTAAGTTTCTCCTCCCTAGCTTTGATGAGAGCATTAGTGATATGCTCTGTGAAGGCAAGGTTAAGCGTGCTAGTGCGGGGATCTCTAGACATCTTGTGGAGGAAATCAATAACTTCGGTAAGAGTGCAATTATCAAAATCAAGGTCATTAGCATCAAGTAAAGTGGTAGTGGTGTCCTTAAGGTTCTCTTGTTTGGTAGTTTCTATAGTCATAGCATCACCATTGATAGGTCCATTGGGACCAGGAGTACATTGGGTGCTAAGAGTGTGAACATCCTCAATAACTTGGATAGTAGCAACAGTGTGGTGGGTAGGAAGGCTCTTAATTCTTTCCTCTTCCTCCCTTTCTCTAGCTCATCTTTCTTTGAGCTTAGCCATCATCCTAATGTTTTCATTGATTTGTACTTGAGTAGCATTAATAGGGATGACTTCCCTCTCCTTAAGAGGAGAAGTTTCAATTTTTAGCAATTTTACCTCATTGGCTAAGTGGTCTACCTTAAAAGAAAGATCATCTAGTTTATGTAGTTTCTCTTCTACATTCTTATTAAAGGCTTTTTGGGTAGTAATGAAATCTCTAAGCATGGTCTCTAGCTCAGTGTTGGAGTTCTTGGTACTAGGATACGCATTATTGTTCCCATAAGAGTTAGAGGGGAACGGTCTAGGATTGTTACCAAAGTTACTCCTATAAGCATTGTTGTTAAAATTGTTTCTAGAGATAAAGTTCACATCTACTTGTTCTTGAGCAATCAAAGAATTTAAAGGAACATCACGAGGATCAACAGTAGATTGCTTCGAAAGTAGAGACATGATCAAGTCAACTTTTTCATTAAGGGAGGAAATCTCCCCGACAGAGTTTACCTTCCTACCTGTTGGAGCGCGTTCGGTGTGCCATTGGGAATAGTTGGTCATCATCTCATCGAGAAGCTTCGTGGCAGCACCCAGTGTAGTTGACATAAAAGTTCCTCCCGCGGCCGAATCTAACAAGTTCCGCGAGGTAAAGTTCAAGCCTGCATAAAAAGTTTGGATAACCATCCAAGTAGTCAAACCGTGAGTAGGGCAGTTCTTGATAAGAGATTTCATACGTTCCCAAGCTTGGGCAACGTGTTCATTATCCAATTGTTTAAAATTCATGATGTTACTTCTAAGTTGGATAATTTTAGCAGGTGGATAGTATTTTCCAATAAAATCATCTTTGCACTTGTCCCAGGAATCTATGCTATTTCTAGGCAAAGACTGAAACCAAATTTTAGCTCCTCCTCTCAAGGAAAAAGGAAAAAGCTTAAGCTTAACAATATTACCATCTATTTCTTGGTACTTTTGCATATCACAAAGTTCAACAAAGTTGTTCAAGTGTAAAGCAGCATCATCTCCAGCACCGGAGAATTGTTCTCTCAGGACTAAGTTCAGTAAAGCAGGTTTAATTTCATATGAAGGTGCTGAAGTGGCAGGTGTAGTGATAGGTGTGCTGATAAAGTCATCGTTGTTGTGACTAGTGAAGTCACACAACTTGGTGTTCTCGGTGGAACCCATAGTAGCAAGCAAGCAAGATAACTATTTTTGTAATTTTCGATAAAAGGTACTGAAAGAAAAAACTAAAAGGTAAACTAACAAGACTAAAAAGCAAAGGTAAAAGATAGCATGCAACTCCCCTATCCTGAAGAGTGGAGTCCCCGGCAACGGCGCCCGAATATACTCCTTGATGGGCCTCGAACCCCTCGTTGGTTACCCCAAGTGAAAGATGTAAGATGCAGTAAGTAGAAGTGTTTTCCCTTAGCAAAGATGCCAAGGATCGAATCCCCAGAGACTCCTAGGTTCAACAAGTAGGTGTCAACTGCTAACGGCGCAATTAGCAATCAACATGGACCTGCACACAGATACAAATAACTTTGCTCCCAACGAGTACAGAGAGGTTGTCAATCCCTCCGGCCTTGTAGTTCACAAAGGGTTAAAAGCAATGATAGTAGTGATAGATAATGTTTTGCAATAGTAAATAATAACGAAAAGGTAAATAGCGGGTGTGATCAATGATAGTAATAAGGACCGGAGTCTCATGATGTTCACTAGTGATGTCTCTCTCCCAAAAGACGATAAAACAGCTATGTGAGGTAAACAAATTACAGCTCGGCAATTGACAGGACCACGAACGCAAACCAATGCTGACTACATTGCAAGAAAGGTTGAGGTTCAAAGCATGGGCGGTACGCCAAAGTAAGTAGACCGAAATCCATCAATGCCTACTACTAATCATCCACCTTGAGATATCTATCCAGAACATCTCGCTGGTATTAAGTTGCGAGCCCCACCCATAGTGTAAACTCAAAGCAACAGACAACTGCATTAAAAGAAATTTGCGTAAAGTAAACAATCCTTGCACCCGCGGGCACAAGCACCGTTGTTTTCCCCCTTGTGGCAACATCACATCCCCTAGACTCATGTTTCTGTCACTCAAGCTAGTCATCGAGGGGCATGAACCCACAATCAAGCACAACGTTCCCTCTTGGAGTCACTACCTACTACTCGGCCAAAGCAATAAATAACAACGGAGAACATGCAAGAATTACTTATGAACATAAATATAAAAGAGGTGAATCAAATATATTACTCAAGATCAATCTGAACATAATCTCATAATCCATCGGATCCCAGCAAACTCAACATAGCAATAGCATAAGGATTACATAGGTGCCTCGATCGTGTAGGGCAGCTCACGAGGACTAATTAGTGAAGCACAAGAACGGGAGAAGAACATCACATAGCTACTGGTCATGGACTCATGGTCCAAGGGAGACTACTCACGAGACATCCGGGAGGCGTCCATGGTGGTGGAGAAGCTCCCGGTGGTGATCCTCCCCTCCGGCAGGGTGCCGGGAAGAGTTCTCTTGGTGCTCCCGATCTTGGAAGCGGCGGCGGCGGCGGAACAGAGATGGGATCGCGAAAAGAAGTTCTGTTCTGAGGGTTTCGGAGGTCCCTCTAAATATATGCCAAAGGGGGGCATCGGACGGGCTTCGGGAGGCCCAGGCGCCACCCCCGGCGCGGCCCAGGGGGGGGGCGCCGCCAGGGCGCCTGGAGCCCTGGTGGCCCCCCCCCTCCAGGCTGCCCTTCGGACGCAGTGTTGTTTCCGGATCGCTGATTTTTTATATAATTTTTCTGGATTTTTCTGGGCAGTTCTCGGAACGTGAAAACCTGAAATACAAAAACAGCCGAAAACAGAAACTGGCACTGGGGTGCACTGGATTAGTAATTTAGTCCAAATATGATCAAAAGTGTATGGAAGTGTATGAATATCATAGCAATATCATCCAAAAGTGGCATGGAGGAAGCAGAAATTATAGATACGTTTTGGACGTATCACTATGCATAGGAATATTGCAATACAATAATTCATTCAAGCACAAAGCAATAAGCATAGGAAGACAAAACAAGTGCAGCTTCAAAACCTTCAACATAAAGAGAGGGAACTTGATATTACTGAAATATCTATAAGCATATGTTCCCTTCTCATAGTAAGTTTCAGTGGGATCACGAATAAACTCAACAATATAAGCATCACAAAAAGCATTGTTACCATGATCCACATGCAAAAAGGTATCATTACTCTTCATATAAATAAAATCTTTCTTATTAGGAATAGTGAGAGTAAAGCAATCATAACCATCATGGTAATCATTGTATTTAGGAGGCATATCATAATCATAATAAATTTATCCTCAATAATAGGTGGACTGAAAACATCATATTCATCATTGTAATCATCATATATAGGAAGCAAAGTATCAAAGTAAATTTTCTCTTCAAAAGTTGGGGGACTAAAAATATCATGTTCATCAAACGTGTCATCCCCAAGCTTAGAGCTTTCCATGTCATTAGCAATATTGATATTCAAAGAAAGCATACTAATAACATCACCACCATCATGATTGTTATGCAAATAATAAAGTTCCATAGGTTTTTTAATTTTCTCTTCAAACACATCATGTCCCAAAGCAAGGTAGAGCTTATAAAGCTCTCTCCTATTTTTGTTGTTTTCCATTAAGCAAAACTAGTGAAAAGACATAAAGAAAACTGAAAGGTAAACTAACAAGACTAAAAAGCAAAGATAAAAGATAGCGTGCAACTCCCCTATCTTGAAGATTGGAGTCCCCGGCAACGGCGCCAGAAAACTCTTGCTTGATGGCTTCTCGCCCCTCGTTGGTTACCCCAAGTGGAAGGTGTGAGATGTTCCGTAGCGGTAGTTTTCCCTTGGCAAAGATACCAAGGATCGAATCCCGTGAGACTCCGAGGATCGACAAGTAGGTGTCAACTGCTAAAGGCGCCAGATACTTAGCGATTGACAGGACCTGCACACAGGTACAAATAACTTTGCTCCCAACGAGTACAGAGAGGTTGTCAATCCCTCCGGCCTTGTCGTTTACAAAGGATCAAACACAAGAGATAATAATGATAGGTATGACTGCAACTAGTAAATAAGAACATGAAGTAAATAGCGGGTGTGATCAGTGATGGTAATATGGACCGGGGTCCCATGATGTTCACTAGTGATGTCTCTTTCCCAAAAGACGATAAAATAGCTAAGCGAGGTAAACGAACTACAGCTGGGCAATTGACAGGATTATGTGCGCAAACCAATGCTAACTATGCTGCAAAGAAAGGTAGAGGCTCAAAAGCATGGGCGGTACGCCAAGGCAAGTAGACCGAAATCCATCTGCATCTACTACTAATCATCCACCTTGAGATATCTATCCAGAACATCTCGCTGGTATTAAGTTGCGAGTCCCACCCATAGTGTAAACTCAAAGCAACAGACAACTGCATTAAAAGAACTTTGCGTAAAGTAAACAATCCTTGCACCCACGAGTACAAGCACCGTTGTTTTCCCCCTTATGGCAACAACACATCCCCTAGACTCATGTTTCTGTCACTCAAGCTAGTCATCGAGGGGCATGAACCCACAATCAAGCATAACGTTCCCTCTTGGAGTTACTACCTACTCCTCGGCCAAAGCGATAAACAGCAACGGAGAACATGCAAGAATTACTCAAGAACATAAATATAAAAGAGGCGAATCAAATATATTACTCACACACAATCTGAACATAATCTCATAATCCATCGGATCCCAGCAAACTCATCATAGCAACAGCATAAGGATTACATATGTGCCTCGATCATGTAGGGCAGCTCACGAGGTCTAATCGGTGAAGAACAAAGAGGGGAGGAGAACATCACATAGCTACTGGTCATGGACCCATGGTCCAAGGGGGACTACTCACAACTCATCCGGGAGGCGTCCATGGTGGTGGAGAAGCTCCCGGTGGTGGTTCTCCCCTCCGGCAGGGTGCCGGGAAGAGTTCTCCTGGTGCTCCCGATCTTGGAAGCGCGGCGGCGGCGGAACAGAGATGAGATCGCGAAAAAGGGTTCCGTCCTCGAGGGTTTCGGGACGCGGTGTAAATATATGCCAAAGGGGGTCACTAGAGGAGGTAAGGGGGGCCCAGGCGCCCCCCCGGCGCTACCAGGGGTGGGGCCGCCCCCCAGGGCGCCTGGAGCCCCTGTGGCCCCCCTCTGGCCCTACTTCTGCCGCATGGAAGCTTCTGGAGCGCTGATTTTTTATATATTTTTCCTGGAATTTTTCTGGCAATTTAAGTAATGGGAAAACCTGAAATACAAAAACAGCAGAAAACAATAACTGGCACTGGGGTGCACTGAGTTAATAGGTTAGTCCAAATATGATCAAAAGTGTATGGAAGTGCATAAATATCATAGCAATATCACACAAAAGAGGCATGGAGGAAGCAGAAATTATAGATACGTTTTGGACGTATCAGATGCTCATACCACGCACGTGGGGCTTGTTTAAGGCCATAGAGTGCCTTATCAAGTTGGTACACGTGATTGGGGAGCTTAGGATCCTCAAACCCCGGGGGTTGTTTAACATACACCAACTCATTAATAGGACCATTAAGAAATGTACTTTTCACATCCATTTGTTGCAATTTAAAGTTATGATGGGAAGCATAGGCAAGCAACAAACGAATGGATTCAAGACGAGCAACGGGGGCAAAGGTTTCACCGTAGTCGATACCCTCGACTTGGGAGTAGCCTTGAGCCACCAGACGCGCCTTGTTGCGGATGACAATGCCATGAGCATCTTGCTTGTTCTTAAAGATCCACTTAGATCCAATGACATTATGGTTCTCCTTTGGCCTTGGCACCAGACGCCACACCTTGTTGCGCTCGAAGTTATGGAGTTCTTCATGCATGGCATTGAGCCAATCAGGATCTTCGAGCACCTCATACACCTTCTGAGGTTCAACACAGGAGACAAAAGCTTGATGAGCACAATAGTTTGCTAATTGTCTACGAGTGCTTACCCCCCTTTTGATGCTTCCTAGAATGTTCTCCATGTGATGTTCTGTGGAAGCAAGCCTGGAGGCAACTTTTGCAGCACGACGCTCCAATTGCTCTTCAAGTGATAACTGAGGAGCATTGAGTTGATCATCTTGAGCGTCGTCAGGAGCTAGATCTTGATCTTGAGCTTCCTCTTGACCTTGATCTTGCTCGGACGACATAACTTGGCCTTGTGCATCATTTGGTGGCTCTCCACCATCTTGTGATTGATCTTGCACTTGGCCTTGTTCGTCCGGTTGAGGGCCTTCACTTTGTTCTTCGGAAGCGTGTGGGTCTTGGGTTGGTGATGGTTCCACTTGAGTGGAACATTGTGCTTCTCCTTCGGCCACAAGGGGTTCCTCAATGGGTAGGATATACCCAACACCCATTCTTCTTATGGCTTGAGGAGGAATTTCATCACCTACATCACAAGTACCACTTTGCTCCACTTGGGAGCCGTTATTTTCATCAAACTCTACGTTACTCGTCTCCTCAATGAGTCCATTGGACTTGTTGAGGACACGGTAAGCATGAGAGTTTGTAGCATAACCAACAAATATGCCCTTGTGAGCTCTAGATTCAAATTTTGACAAGCGAACACCTTTCTTGAGAATGAAACACTTACACCCGAATACCCAGAAGTACTTGAGATTAGGCTTGTTACCGGTAAGTATCTCATATGGAGTTTTGTTCAAGCCTTTGCGGAGATAGAGCCGGTTTGATGCATGGCAAGGGGTGTTGATGGCTTCGGCCCAAAAGTTGTATGGAGATTTGAATTCAGCCATCATGGTTCTTGCCGCAGCCATCAGAGTTCGGTTCTTTCTCTCCGCTACACTGTTTTGTTGAGGGGTATAGGGAGCTGCATATTGATGTTTGATCCCCTCATCACTGAGAAACTCATCCAAGGTGTAGTTCCTGAACTCGGTGCCGTTGTCACTTCTGATCATCAAAATCTTTGCTTCATGTTGTCGTTGAGCTTCATTTGCAAAGTTGATGACGGTTTGTTGGGTCTCACTCTTCTTCTTGAAGAAGTATACCCAATTGTATCTTGAGTAATCATCCACAATCACCAGGCATTACTTTCTACCCCCAAGACTATCAAAAGATGGAGGCCCAAAGAGGTCCATGTGAAGGAGCTCTAGGGGTCTCTTTGAATAGATGATAGTCGTGGGAGGGTGATCCGTCTCATTTAACTTTCCTTCAATGCAAGCCCTGCAAGCACGATCTTTGGCAAAGCTAACATTTGTTAGTCCATGGACATGGCCCCCCTTGAGAAGACTTTGCAAAGATCTCATATTGACATGGGCCAAACGGCGATGCCAAAGCCATCCCACATCAACTTTAGCCATTAAGCATGTCGCGACCTTCGTGGGTTGCTTCAAAAAGTTAACCACATAAAGACCATTCTCGACATGCCCAACATAGGCTACTTTAAGAGTCTTGCTCCACAAGAGGGCCACGGTATCAATATCAAAGAATGTAGCAAAGCCCATGAGTGCAAGTTGGCGAACAGAAAGTAAATTGTATGCAAGGGACTCAACAAGCATGACTTTCTCGATCGTGAGATCATGAGAGACAACAACCTTGCCGAGCCCCAATACCTTAGAAGATGAAGCATCACCCCATTCGACGTTGGTGGCCATAGATGAACCTAGATGCACGTCCACCACCAAGTCTTTGCTTCCGGTCATATGATTTGTGGCTCCACTATCGAGCAACCATCATCCCCCACCGGAAGCAAACTCCTACAAGAGATCAATGCTTGGATTTAGGTACCCATTTGGTAATAGGTCCTTTGAGGTTAGTAACAAGGGTCTTAGGAACCCAAATGGACCATTCAATGTACTCATAAGAAGAACCAACAAATTTAGCAAACACATGACCATCACTAGCACGACATAAAACATATGAAGGATTAAAGTCGCCGGCCATGTTTGATGGTATGGTGGAGTTTTTCTTGACACCACCACCTTTCACCGTTTTCTTCTTCTTTGATTCGCCCTCTCCTTCTTTCACAAAAGTTTGTCGGAGAAGGGGTGGTTGCTTGGTCTTGTCATTCTTGTTCTTCTTGGGCTTAGGAAAAAACCCAATTCATTCCTTTGCCACAACCTCCTTTTGATTGCTCAAAAGGTTGTTGAGGTTCATCTCACCTTGTATACATGTCACAAGGCCTTTCTCAAGTTGCTTCTTCAACTCGGCATTTTCTTCAACAAGATGCACATGCTCGCAACATGGGTTAGTAGCATTTGCATTATCAATTAATACCATGCGAAGAAAGATAGCCTTTTCCTTGGTTAGCGAAACTTGGAGTTGATCATGAGACTCCTTGAGAGTAGCATGCATACCTTTCAAGGCCTTGTGAGCCTTGTCGAGTATGACAAACTCTTCTTTGAGTTTAGCATGGTCAACCTCAAGTTTTGCCTTCTCAGAATTGAGCACACGAGAGACAACTAAAGCATGATCAAGATCTTTCTTTAATTTAGCATGATCATCGTTGTGTGACTCCTCAAGAGCCAAACGAAGACCACGCTCTTCCTCTAGGGCGTTAGAGAGATCCGGTATCTCATCGGCATAGTCTCGACTATGTCCTTCCATTTTAGTAATGGTTTCCTCGTGAGCCTCGATCATGTCATTGGCCTCACCGAGTTGTTCCAAGAGAGCAACAAAATGCTTCTTGGTTTGCCCTTGAGATTTTTCATGAACAACTCAAATTCATTCTTTCCCTCCTTAGTTCCCTCACTCTCATCAATACAATCCTTCAATGAAGGATTAGAAGTGATAGTAGTATTGATGTTTGGGGTTACCTTGTTGGTGGCCTTCGCCATGAGACACTTGGCGGTGATGTTCTCATTTGGTGAGTCGAAGAGAGATGAATACGGAGTATTAGCAATAGCAATTGTGGCCATGGTGACCATCTCATCATCTTCATCATTATCATCATCCTCAACATATTCTTCTTGGGCCACCAACCCTTTAGGAGGAGTTTTCTTGTTGAAGTTGTTCTTGTTGGGATAAGACTTTGACTTGTCCTTTCGGATAAGCTTGCCTCCAAAGTCTTCTCTTTTCTCATATGGGCAATCCGCAACGAAGTGGCTTACATTTCCACAGTTGAAGCATGTACTCACTCGTTGCTTGCCCTTGTACCACTTGAGTTGTTCATGTTGAAGTTGGGTCTTGTGTTCTTCTTGTTGCCCCAGAATTGCCTTGAAGCAAGAGCCATGTGCTCATGATAGGCATATTTGGTGTCCTCGGGGCTACACTCATCATCATCCTCCACCTCCTCTTCTTCCACACAAACCTTGGCCTTCAGGGCAAGATTAGGCTTCTTCGATCGTTGAGCTCTTAAGACCGCATTGTCGGCGGTCATATCCAAGATCCTCATGGCAACGAACTCATCCAACACTTCATTTGAGGATAAGTGGTGGAAGTCCGGTCTTTGACGAATGACAGAGGACATGGCCTTATGATAGGGCATCATGGCCTTGAGGAACTTGCGCTTGATCCAATTGTCATCCGTGTCCTTACTGCCATGATCTCGAAGAGAGACCGCAAGGGTAGTTAATCTTCGATAAAGTTCACGAGGATCTTCTTCTTCGATCATAGCAAACTCATCGGCTTCATCTTGCACAACTTCATAGTTAGAGCGTTGAATGCTAGTGATTCCCTTGTACATAGTGCCAACATGCTCCCAAGCTTCCTTGGCCACAGTGAAGGGTCGAAGATGTGCAATGTCTTCTGGAGGAATAGCATATTGAAGAATGCAAAGAGCGGACTCGTTGAATTGATGATCCGTAGTTTCTCTTGGAGTCATGTTGTCGGGATCACGCGGATAAAAACCATGCTCAATGATTCTCCAAAGATTAGTAGAACAATGATTTATATGACGTTTGAAATGAAACACCCAAGTAGCAAAATCAGATTTTTTTTATAAACTTGGGAGGAGGCCCAACGGAATTTAAATGCAGTGTAGGAACGGGTCCTCCATAGTGAGTAGGAGGAGCAGAGTGGGCAAAGATCCCACTCCCATTCTTAGTAACAGGGGCTTGTTCACTACTAGCTTCTCCTTTGTCGGGATTAGCCTCCGACAAGTTGGTAGCGGGACGAACCACTTCCAATAGTGCGGTGGATAATTTAAGCCCCTCAAGCAAATCTTGAAACATGCCTTTGACCTCGGTCGCTAGTGAATCTTTCAATGTGGTCAAGGCCACATTGAACTCCTCACGAGAGACCGAGGCTCCCCCATCGGACGTAGGCAAGGACAAAGTTCCACCGGAATGATCCTCCGTCTCGACTACGTTGTCACCCATACTCTTTGGGCGGTAAAGTCCTTAAAAAGAGACGAGGCTCTGATACCAATTGAAAGGATCGATATGGTTGACTAGAGGGGGGGGGGGTGAATAGGCAACTAATAATTTTAGCTTTTCTTAACCACTTTAAATTCAGCGTCAAAGTAAGTTGTCTAGATAAGTTACTAAGATGATAACTAGATGAAAGTAAAGAACACAACTTCACAAGCAAGCTATATAAGGTAAACAAGTAAAGCTTGCACAAGTAAAGGATAGAAATAACCACAAGTGGAGACGGTGAAGACGAGGATGTGTTATCGAAGTTCCTTCCCTTTGAGGGGAAGTACGTCTCCGTTGGAGCGGTGTGGAGGCACAATGCTCCCCAAGAAGCCACTAGGGCCACCGTATTCTCCTCATGCCCTCACACAATGCAAGGTGCCATGAATCCACTAGTGGTGCCCTTGAAGGCGGCAACCGAACCTTTACAAACAAGGTTGGGGCTCTCTCCACAACTTAATTGTAGGCTCCCAACGAAACCCCGGAGCTTCACCACAATGGAATGTGGCTCCGAAGTGACCTCTTCCGTCTAGGGTGCTCAAACACCCAAGAGTAACAAAATTCACACAAGAAAGTATGGGGGAATCAAGTTTCCTTTGGTGGAAGTGTAGATCTAGGTCTCCTCCTTCAATCCCTAGCAAATCAACAAGTTTGGTTGGCTAGGGAGAGAGATCGGGCAAGAAAGCTTTAATGGCATTAATGGTGGAGAGAGAGAGGCAAGAGATAGGATGGAGGTGGGAGAAGGGCCTCCTTAAATGGGGTCACCAACAATCCAACCGTTATGTGCAGAAATGCATAGGACCGGTTTTTCGGCTCACCACACCGGTAGTACCGGTGAGTGAAGGAACCTGTGTCCATGGCACCAAGGCGGTACTTCCGGTGGCGCACCCGGTAGTACCGGTCTTCCGGAGAAAACCGGAACTACCGCCCCACCACCGGTCAACTACCGCTTTGAGACCAGAAGGTTTCACGCAAGGGAGGTAGTTGGGACGGTGGTTGGGCCGGAACTACCGTCAGGCAGATAGTTTCTGTGTGATGGCAGTCAGAGCAGTACTACCGCCCTGAACACCGGTAGTACCTGTTTAGTTGGAAGAACACCGGTACTTCCGGGCCACCACCGGTCTACCACCGCACCCAGTACAGAAGGTATCACCCCTGAGCGGTACTTGGGGCGGTGGTTCGACCGGAACTACCGGCCACCGGTACAACCGCCTACAACGGCGGTACTACCGCTGTAGAGGAAACTACACAAAAGGAAGAATAGAAGGGGACCACTCTCTCCACGAACGAAGGCAATATAGTGGGTGCAAAGTATCTGTGTACGTGACTTGATTCACCGATTACCTTCCGATGTGGGTTCCCTCTTAATAGTACGGATTTCCTATGACCAAGAGAAACAAAAAGGCATCGGAACATCCGTCTTTGATCTTTTCCTTTTAGAGCGAAGGCCTAATCGTCTTGTGCCACAAGCTATAACCTAAGTAATATTGACACACGATTAGTCCACACACGGATTGTCATCATCACCAAAACCCTAGGCAAGAGATGCCCTTACAATAACATTATGACCCTGATTTGGTGGTACTAAATGCCATGTCTTATTTTTCATGAGTACATCATATTCATGATCCATAGCTTCTTTCCAATCTTTATGTGCAAGAGCATCATGCAAATGAGTTGGCTCACCAATAGTACTGAGAAAAGCACGTTTATTTCTGTCATACCTGACTGTGCCATCAGTGTATATTCTTTCCTTGACAATACCTGACTGTGATCTAGTGTGCCGACGAGAAGGTTGATGGGCTGTTGGTGCAGTTGGCGCAGAAGATCCTGAGTCAGCAGGAGCAGTAGGATCCGGTGCAGAAGATCCCGGCTCTGGATCCGAGGAGGATTCGGAAGCAGCAAGCGCAGGAGATCCCGGCTCATGATCCAACGCCGATCCTGGCCCCGCAAACTCTCGGGTGTCGGCGGCTGACTCGACACACGTGCTCCTAGACCCGCGCGCGCCGCGTGGAGACGCAGCGTCGTCCACGCATCGGCTGGCGGGGTCCACCCGACCTAGGCTGTCGGCCACATCCACCTCGGGACCGAACGGGCCCATGCTGGCATCGTCCTGATTGGCTGCATGGGGATCTGCCGCCTCGGATCGCGCGGCGCCAGGGACAGGGCTGACGCGCGGATCAGCGCCGGATCGCGCGCCGCTGCTGTCAGGAGGATCAGCTCCGTTTTCTGTGCCTGCCTTGTCTTTTCCTGCGCACATAAATTGATAGCCCAAATCTGCACAAAACACATCAGAACCACCATTTTCGACGGAGGTTTGCACATAGTCAGTTTTATTTAATTCCCCCTCGTGACCTGAAAGGAGTGCTATCTCAGCACGAAGTAGGGCTCCGACGTTGGGATGGAGTTTGGCAAATGGAAAAAGAGTTTCATCATACACCACATCACGAGAAATATAGATCCGTCCAGTTGCAATTTCTAGGCATTTGTATCCTTTATGAAGATTGCTATAGCCAATAAAAACACATTGAGTGGAACGGAACTCAAGTTTATGTCGATTATAGGGACGGAGATTGGGGTAGCAGGCACACCCAAATATTTTGAGAGAATTGTAGTCAGGTTTTTGATGACATAAACGCTCTACTGGAGTGGAGTTGCCAATAACTTTGCTGGGAAGACGGTTTATAAGATAGGTGGCAGTAATGAATGCTTCATCCCAATACTTGAGAGGCATAGATGCATGAGCAAGGAGAGATAGACATACTTCAACAATGTGGCGATGTTTTCGCTCAGCAGAACCGTTTTGTTGATGAGCATGAGGGCAAGATACATGATGTTCAATGCATATGCTACGAAAGAAGGAATTGAGTTTTTCATACTCTCCTCCCCAGTCACTTTGGACTGTTAGAATTTTGCGGTCAAAGTGTCTCTCAACAAGCTTTTAGAATTCTTGGAACACAGAGAAAACTTCAGATTTGTATTTGAGCAAGTAAATCCAGGTAAACTTGATGTAGTCATCAATGAAACTAACATAGTATTTTTTTTCTTCCAAAGGAATCTCTTGCATGACCCCATACATCACTGAAAATAAGCTCTAAAGGAGCATGAGAAACACTATTTGACTTGGGATAAGGTAGTTGGTGACTCTTGGCATATTGACAAGCTTCACAAACAGACTCACTAATGTTACCACACGACAATGAAAGATTGCCATTATTTATTACTTGTTTGACAATGATCGATGATGGATGTCCTAATCTTTGATGCCACCTTTCCAAAGTGGTTTTGATGATGGAGTAGACTTGACGACGCTTGCGACTAAGTGCTCCGGATGTGATGGGGTAGAGACCTCTAATGCATCTACCGTGATGGAGGAGTTCCCTCGTTGCCCGATCCTTTATAAAAAAGTAACGAGGATGAGTTTCAAAGAAGATATCATTATCATGGGCTAAACGAGACATGGAGGCAAGATTTTTGTCCGCTTAAGGAACATGAAGAACATCTTTTAAGACTAGATCACGTTTAAGTGTAGTGGAATTAATAAAAGCTTGACCGATGTGTTGGATATCCATACCTCCACCGCTTGCGGTGTGAATCTAATCATTGCCATGATACTGTTCACGGAGAGCAAGTTGCTCTAGTTCACTTGTGACATGGTCCGTTGCACCAGAGTCAATGTACCAAACTCCTTCTCCTTCTTGTTCACGCATGGCAGCAGCAACATGACGGGCATCGGGAACAAAGTTTTCATCAAACCTATGCCAGCAGTCCATAACCTCATGGCCAGCCTTTTTGTAGAGCTGGCATCGAGGACGTGGACGGGAGGAGGAGGGACGGCGGCTGTTGTTGGTGTTGAAGCCGCCACCCCCTGTCCTGTTGTTGTTGTAGCCGCTGCTGCCACCGTTGTTGGTGTAGTCGGTGCTGCCGCGCCCACGCCCGCCGGTGCGTTGCCCCTGGTGACCGCGCCCATGGCCACGGCCACGGGAGGCAGAGTTGGCGGAGGACTGACGAATGTTGGCGTCGAAGCTCAAGAGCTGGCTGTACAGCTCCTGAACGGTGATTGGTTCCACCCGAGCAGTGAGGGCTGAGACCACAGGATTGTAATCCATGTCGAGGCCAGCAAGGATCTTGGACACGATCTCCGGATCAGAGAGCGCGGCGGCAGTGCAAGCTACTTCATCTATAAGACATTTAATTTTTCCAAGATATTCAGCCATGGTCATGTTACCTTTCTGAAGATTCGTGAGCTCAATGCGAGTGTTAATGGCTTGAGCTTGGCTTTGAGCAGCAAACATGGCATGGTTAGCATGCCACACTTCGGCCGGCGTTGAGAGCGTCGCGACCTGGGCCAGGATCTCACGGGATAGGGATCCCATCAAGAAACCCTGGAGCTGCTGCTGCTGTGCATACCATAGGGAACGTGCGAAGTTGACGACCTGATCGTCCTTGTCGTCCTTGGTGATGGTGAGCGTGGCCGGCGGTACTGGGCTCGTGGCGTCGAGGTGGTGCTCCATCTGTGCGCCCTTGATCTGGGGCAGCACGATGGCCTTCCAGAGCAGGAAGTTGCCCCTCGTACGCTTCTCTTGTGGTGGCGATCCGAGGAAGGAGGTGTTAGTGGTGGTGGAGGAGGAGGCAAAGGATGAAGATGTGGTGGTGGTGAGCGCGCCCATGGTGGAGGGCGTCATGGCAGCGGAGGAGGTAGACATGTCGCTCGGTCGCGGGGTAGCTAGATGTGATCTATTCCTGATCTATCGAGGAAGAGGCTCTGTTACCATGTGAAAGTAGTTGGAAGCGTATGCCCTAGGCGGGGACGTTTGCATGTTATATAGAAGACAAGCCGTGGTTTACAAGAAAGAGATCGTAGGATCGATCGATAGGAAGAGATCGATCCAGACCCGATCGGTTACAAGAGAGAATAACAGACGAAGAGATAAGAGAGAAGATTACAAGTTTAAACTACTCCTTATCTCTATACGATATATTCTAACAAGTTTGTCCCTTGCACACTAGTGCACTTTGGCGGCCTATCATCATATCTCTGGGTGGCCCAGATGAGTTTTTCTATTTCTTAGAAAGAAGGGGCTTCGACACACTGGTGATTGCCATTGCCTTGTCACTATAGAAACAACGCAATGCGCGTGTGCCTTCGGCAGAACGGCGCAGCAGAGGGGGACACAGCAGCTGGTGGAACAGTTCATGGATGAGGTTAAACATGCCGTGGGTAGACTTATGCCAACTACTATGCGCGATTCCAAACGGACATCCGCCTGGTCCTAATTCCGTCCGTTTGAGTGTGGCAATGGGGCCGTGTCCCTCCGGATTCATAGATGCGTCGGCCCTGCATCCAACGTGCGGCCGTATTTCGGCGGCATCTTGTCCCTGTGCATGCCAAAGTGAGAAACAAAGGATTTAAAGCCGCGGACGCGCTTCGCACTAGTTCATGCCGGCAGGCAACGCAAGCCAGTCCCTACAGTCTGACACCGGCAACAAAGCCAGCAGCCGGCATAGGAGCCAGCCTTCAAAAAGACATGTTTCACGGCGGCAACAAAGCCAGCCTTTAGAACGAACAAGTTTTATCGCCAGCAACAAAGCCAACGGCCGACACAGTAGTCAGCCTTCAAAAGAGACAAGTTTTCTCGCCGGCAACAATGCCAGCGGTCGGCACAGGTGCCAGCCTTCACAAAAGGACCGCCATCGCGGTCGTCGTCTCACCTAGATCATGTCGTCGCGGGCACATCTCTTTCCACCGGTTCGTCAACCAAAGCCTTCTTCTCCGGTGACATGTTGTTCTTATCGACGATCATGATCGCTAGTGGCACCTCCTTGGCTTTTGTGTCAGCATTGGTGGCCTCAATCTCTAGATTCTTGAGTTGACGGCCTCCCCGATGTCAAGCTTCCTCTTCTTCATGGCTTCCTCCATGTCAAACTTCTTCGTTTGAAGATTTAGGTATATCTTCATTTGCTCCTCCCTCCCTTTGGTCTTCCTCTGATCCCGCATTTCCTTTTGGCTCATGATATCCACCAAAGTTCCTTGCAAGGCTATAGAAGACGCATCACACTTCTCGTCGGTCTTCGAGCTTGTCTTGCCCCTCGGCCTCTTGAGCACGTCTCCCGCATCAGCCCCGGCCGCCGCCTCCTTCTCTCCTCTCTTCTTCCTACGAGCATTGTATTGGTCCTTGAACTTCGGCAATCTTTGATTAGCACCAAACAATCTGTGAGAGTGAATAGCTTGTCTTTGTGCCGGGCCTTGAAGGCTTCTAAAAAATAGAATGCCTACACAATCAAACATGCGGCCATCGTGAAAGGACATAGAATAGATGAAACTTAAATGGCATGCTGATGGGCCTCGAACCCCTCGTTGGTTACCCCAAGTGGAAGGTGTAAGATGCAGTAAGTAGAAGTGTTTTCCCTTAGCAAAGATGCCAAGGATCGAATCCCCAGAGACTCCTAGGTTCAACAAGTAGGTGTCAACTGCTAACGGCGCAATTAGCAATCAACGTGGACCTGCACACAGATACAAATAACTTTGCTCCCAACGAGTACAGAGAGGTCGTCAATCCCTCCGGCCTTGTAGTTCACAAAGGGTTAAAAGCAATGATAGTAGTGATAGATAGTGTTTTGCAATAGTAAATAATAACGAAAAGTAAATAGCAGGTGTGATCAATGATGGTAATAAGGACCGGAGTCTCATGATGTTCACTAGTGATGTCTCTCTCCCAAAAGACGATAAAACAGCTATGTGAGGTAAACAAATTACAGCTGGGCAATTGACAGGACCACGAACGCAAACCAATCCTGACTACATTGCAAGAAAGGTTGAGGTTCAAAGCATGGGCGGTACGCCAAAGTAAGTAGACCGAAATCCATCAATGCCTACTACTAATCATCCACCTTGAGATATCTATCCAGAACATCTCGCTGGTATTAAGTTGCGACTCCCACCCATAGTGTAAACTCAATGCAACAGACAACTGCATTAAAAGAACTTTGCGTAAAGTAAACAATCCTAGCACCCGCGGGCACAAGCACCGTTGTTTTCCCCCTTGTGGCAACAGCACATCCCCTAGACTCATGTTTCTGTCACTCAAGCCAGTCATCGAGGGGCATGAACCCACAATCAAGCATAACGTTCCCTCTTGGAGTCACTACCTACTACTTGGCCAAAGCAATAAATAACAACGGAGAACATGCAAGAATTACTTATGAACATAAATATAAAAGAGGTGAATCAAATATATTACTCAAGATCAATCTGAACATAATCTCATAATCCATCGGATCCCAGCAAACTCAACATAGCAACAGCATAAGGATTACATAGGTGCCTCGATCATGTAGGGCAGCTCATGAGGACTAATTAGTGAAGCACAAGAACGGGAGGAGAACATCACATAGCTACTGGTCATGGACTCATGGTCCAAGGGAGACTACTCACGAGTCATCCGGCAGGCGTCCATGGTGGTGGAGAAGCTCCCGGTGGTGATCCTACCCTCCGGCAGGGTGCCGGGAAGAGTTCTACTGCTGCTCCTGATCTTGGAAGCGGCGGCAGCGGAGGAACAGAGATGGGATCGCGAAAAGAAGTTCTGTTCTGAGGGTTTCGGAGGTCCCTCTAAATATATGCCAAAGGGGGGCACCGGACGGGCTTCGGGGGGCCCAGGCGCCCCCCGGCGCGGCCCAGGGGGGGGGGGCGCCACCAGGGCGCCTGGAGCCCTGGTGGCCCCCCCTAGGCTGCCCTTCGGACGCAGTGTTGTTTCCGGATCGCTGATTTTTTATATAATTTTTCTGGATTTTTCTGGGCAGTTCTCGAAACGTGAAAACCTTAAATACAAAAACATCCGAAAACAGAAACTGGCACTGGGGTGCACTGGATTAGTAAGTTAGTCCAAATATGATCAAAAGTGTATGGAAGTGTATGAATATCATAGCAATATCACCCAAAAGTGGCATGGAGCAAGCAGAAATTATAGATTCGTTTTGGACGTATCAACATCCCCAAGCTTACTTCCTGCTCGTCCTCGAGTAGGTAAATGATAACAAGAATAATTTCTGTGGTGACATGCTATTAACCATATATGACTTTTTCATAGTCATATGACAAAAGCTTACTGAGATAATGATTCTATAGTAATTAAGTTGCCTCAAGAGAAAATCACAAATGACTGAAAGTTTTACAATATGAAACTGAAACATCAAAAAGATTTGCAATGAACATGATGTGCAAATATGATACAGTGATATCTAGCTTGCCCCCTTTAGTGATGCAAAACATAAATACAGGGGCACCTTCAAGGTTTAAGTGATGACTAGATACAATGATTTCAGAATAAACGATATCTCAATCATGCAAAAGACAATGCTACTTTGGGACAATGCACATTACACTCAGAATGACAATCATGCTCTCAGTAGTTGGTGCTTCAAGAAAGAAGAAACTCATAAAAGTAAAGGAAAGGTTATGTGCTAGAGCTTTTTATTTTGAAAACATGGAAGCAATTTTGTCAATGGTAGTAGTACTTCATATGTGTCATGCATAAGACATCCTATAAGTTGCAAGCCTCATGCATCGAATACCAATAGTGCTCGCACCTTGTCCTAATTAGATCGGATTTCCATGTGTTATCATTGCATTACGTATGTTTCAACCAAGTGTCACAAAGGGGTACCTCTATGCCACCTGTACAAAGGTCCAAGGAGATAAATCGCATTTGATTTCTCGTTTTTGATAGATCTCAACTTGAGGACATCCAAACCGGGACAACATAGAAAATAGATGATGGACTCCCCTTTAATGCATAAGCATATTCTCATGAGAGATTGAGGATTAAGGTCCAAGCTAAAACTTCCACCATGATGCATGGCTTTGGTTGGCGGCCCAATGTTATTCTCTAACAATATGCATAGTCATTCAACCCACGGTAAATCACCCTTACTTCAGACAAGACGAACATGCATAGCAACTCACATGATATTCAACAAAAGTGTGACAGTTGATGGCGTCCCCAGAAACATGGTTACCGCTCAGCAAGCAACTTATAAGAAATAAGATACATAGGCAACATATTCTTTACCACAATAGTTTTTAAGCTACTTTCCCATGAGCTATGTATTGCAAAGTTAGTTTGCTTAGTACAGGTGGAGGTTAGCAAAAAGATTGGGAGCGACCAACTAAGAGAGCAATGACGGTCATAATCATGCAGAGCGACAAAGCAATATTGAATCAGGCATGGTAGTTATATCGCTACTCAGAAACAAAAGATCATCTAGGTTTGACAGACTTTCTTTACAGTCTTAAATATGCGTGAGCATACGCCAAGTCAATCAAAATAAATTCTCGAAGGAAGATATTACTAAACCATACCATATCATAGGCAAACAGATCAAGTTGGTACTCCAATAACACATTGGGAACCCCCCAGCTATTTGAGATTAACCATAAGAAAACCTAGACTACTAAGCACCATCATGCAAGTAGCATCTTTATCATAGACACATTAACCAATGCAATGGAAGCAAACTCTCTTAATAAGGTGAGCATGATAATTAAAGAGAGTTCAAGCAACCAACTAGACAAAAGCTCTTTGAAAAGATAAGCATGAATACTAAGAGCAGAGCACGATAGTAGCTATTTAAAAGACAAAGAACACACATAGCATAGATAGACATGAAAATTCTATGTTATGTTCTAGGTAGAAGTGGAGCCTGTTTCTCTCCCACATAAAGGAATGCTGAGTTCCGACTCGTTATGAAAAACTAAAAAGAAAACTAAAAGCAAGACGCTCCAAGCATAACACATAACACATGAAGTGATTAAAATATAGTGGAACGAAAGACGAACTGATAATGTTGATGGAGAAGGGGATGCACGGGGGCATCCCCAAGCTTAGACGCTTGAGTCTCCTTGAATATTTCTTGGGGGTGCACGGGGGCATCCCCAAGCTTGAGCGGTTGACACTCCTGAATCTTTTTATCATCTTCCCTCGCACACTTGAAAACTCCCTTCATACATAACTCATCATAATCTGATTAGCGAGGTTAGTACCCTTAATAAAATAATTATACCTTGCTGGAAATAAGGATATTCTTGATGTTCTACTGTTTCTCAAGATTGCCAAAAGGTTTTTGCAAAGAAAAAGCAAGTTCTTGATTTGCAAAGTGAAGGAAAGGCAAAACAGGACAGAATCTGTGAAAAACAGAACAGCAGGCAGTAATCGATCTGTTCGGGATACTTCTGTAACTCAAATCAAAAAACTCAGAACAGATGCACGAAAGACAATTATATAGAGAATGCTGTAGAAAAAATTCAGACCAAAAAGATGATCTGGTGATTTTATACGAATTTTTCTATCCAAGGACAGAATCTGTTTCCTGGACAGCACCTCGCAACTTTTGAACTTTCTAGCAATCGGAGGCTATACTTGGCACAAATATGAAAAGCAAAGATACAATGATGATGCTACAGCAGTAAACAACATCAAGACACAACAAAAGCAAAAAAAATATTCATGTGGGCTGCCTCCCAAAAGCGCTTTCTTTTATGCCTTTAAGCTACGCATAATGCATAGAGGAATCAATAACCATCATAATAATCGGAGTTATAAATTGCTTCAAATGGTTCCTCAACAAGTTCATTCTTGTTCCTTCTAGGAAAGGGGTACACACCTTTTGCCTTCCCGCGTAAGCGGATTTGTCCCTTACCTATATCAATGAAGCCTTTAACTGCTCGGAGGAAGTCCCTTCCAAGCACTATATTTCCTTGCTTTGGCTCTACGATGGAGAAATCAATCATTGCAATCCCTTTAAGGAATTTAACTGGCACGTCTTTTATTTTTCCCTGGATTTCAGAAATATCTCCATTAGTGTGTTCATGATAAGATGGTAATCTATCCATGTTAAATTTTAAAGAATCATGAACAATTTTTGGCATAGTAGAAACCATAGATCCAATATCACAATAAGCAAGGAAGTCTTGATTAGAGATGCTAATCCTAACAAAAGGCTCCCAATCATCTTCTATTTCCAAAATATCTCTCTTGTTGGGTTTAGGTTTCTCTACCTTCATTAAGTCTAGAGCATCCATTCTCTTTTCAATAGTAGGAAGTCTATCTATGACAGTATCAAAATTATGATCGTAAACAAAGTAACTAGATAGACCATGCATAATTTCAAGAGCTCTAGCTTCATCACATTCTAGGAAATCTCCCTCGGCTATAATGTCAAGGGAGTGTTTACACCATTTAAAAAGACCATGGAAAAATTTCTAAGCACAATTTTCATAGGTATCCAAGGCATAATTCTCCTATGTGCATCAGAAATTCTGTCCCATGCCTTCTTCATATTTTCTCCATCCCTTTGATGGAAATCTAAAACTTCTGATTCCCTCAAAGCACCAAATCCTAACATGTTTAACTAAACAGGTAGGACTACTAGCAGGAAGGTAAATAATTTTTTTGTGATTTTTGATAAAAAGGTACTGAAAGCAAAAACTGAAAGGTAAACTAACAAGACTAAAAGCAAAGGTAAAAGATAGCATGCAACTCCCCTATCCTGAAGAGTGGAGTCCCCGGCAACGGCGCCAGAAAATACTCCTTGATGGGCCTCGAACCCCTAGTTGGTTACCCCAAGTGGAAGGTGTAAGATGCAGTAAGTAGAAGTGTTTTCCCTTAGCAAAGATGCCAAGGATCGAATCCCGAGAGACTCCTAGGTTCAACAAGTAGGTGTCAACTGCTAACGGCGCAATTAGCAATCAACGTGGACCTGCACACAGATACAAATAACTTTGCTCCCAACGAGTACAGAGAGGTTGTCAATCCCTCCGGCCTTGTAGTTCACAAAGGGTTAAAAGCAATGATAGTAGTGATAGATAGTGTTTTGCAATAGTAAATAATAACGAAAAGTAAATAGCGGGTGTGATCAATGATGGTAATAAGGACCGGAGTCTCATGATGTTCACTAGTGATGTCTCTCTCCCAAAAGACGATAAAACAGCTATGTGAGGTAAACAAATTACAGCTGGGCAATTGACAGGACCACGAACGCAAACCAATGCTGACTACATTGCAAGAAAAGGTTGAGGTTCAAAGCATGGGCGGTACGCCAAAGTAAATAGACCGAAATCCATCAATGCCTACTACTAATCATCCACCTTGAGATATCTATCCAGAACATCTCACTAGTATTAAGTAGCGAGTCCCACCCATAGTGTAAACTCAATGCAACAGACAACTGCATTAAAATAACTTTGCGTAAAGTAAACAATCCTTGCACCCGCGGGCACAAGCACCGTTGTTTTCCACCTTGTGGCAACAGCACATCCCCTAGACTCATGTTTCTGTCACTCAAGCTAGTCATCGAGGGGCATGAACCCACAATCAAGCATAACGTTCCCTTTTGGAGTCACTACCTACTACTCGGCCAAAGCAATAAATAACAACGGAGAACATGCAAGAATTACTTATGAACATAAATATAAAAGAGGTTAATCAAATATATTATCAAGATCAATCTGAACATAATCTAATAATCCATCGGATCCCAGCAAACTCAACATAGCAACAGCATAAGGATTACATAGGTGCCTCGATCATGTAGGGTAGCTCACGAGGACTAATTAGTGAAGCACAAGAACGGGAGGAGAACATCACATAGCTACTGGTCATGGACTCATGGTCCAAGGGAGACTACTCACGAGTCATCCGGGAGGCGTCCATGGTGGTGGAGAAGCTCCCGGTGGTGATTCTCCCCTCCGGCAGGGTGCCGGGAAGAGTTCTCCTGGTGCTCCCGATCTTGGAAGCGGCGGTGGCGGCGGAACAGAGATGGGATCACAAAAACAAGTTCTGTTCTGAGGGTTTCGGAGGTCCCTCTAAATATAGGCCAAAAGGGGGCACCGGACGGGCTTCGGGGGGCCTAGGCGCCCCCCCGGCGCAGCCCAGGGGGGGGGGGCGCCGCCAGGGCGCTTGGAGCCCTGGTGCCCCCCCAGGCTGCCCTTCGGACGCAGTGTTGTTTCCGGATCGCTGATTTTTTATATAATTTTTCTGGATTTTTCTGGGCAGTTCTCGAAACGTGAAAACCTGAAATACAAAAACAGCCGAAAACAAAAACTGGCACTGGGGTGCACTGGATTAGTAAGTTAGTCCAAATATGATCAAAAGTGTATGGAAGTGTATGAATATCATAGCAATATCACCCAAAAGTGGCATGGAGCAAGCAAAAATTATAGATACGTTTTGGACGTATCACATGCCAACATGAATGGACGCATGATGGAAAACAGAGGGGTTCATAGAAAGTCACCAAGGCCTAGGCCGCTCACGGGACGGGCTTTGACGCTCTCAAGCGCGGCACAATATTTGTTACATTCTTGTTGGATGCATTCCCACTTTTTTTGGATTGAATTCATGGCGTGAGTGCTTGTGAATTGGTAGGGGGCAAACTTTCTTCCCTCATGAAAGTTCTTGTGAACCCTTGTCGAAAAGACCACTCATTTTTGCTCGCCACGTTTGATTGGATCTTGGTCGATTTCCTTCCAACTCTCGCAAATCAAAGTGTCCTCGGCTTGGGTATATGATCCCGTGCAAATGCTCTTCCTCCTCTTTGGGTCGCGTCAGCATCAAAATGTTGCTCTTGGCCGTAGTCGTGGAACACCTCACCACGATCCTCGAAGATGACGTTCTGCATGAACGAGGAGTAGTACGGGTCGTCGACCGTCCTCGTCTGCATCGGTGGTGGCATATCACCGAACAGCTTGCGAGCGCCGGCAATGTTAGCAGACTCGAACGACCGGGGCTGCTTCCTTTGCGCGTCATCTTCACAATGGCCAGCGCCACTATAGCCTGGCGTGATGTTGAGGTCGATGACACCTGCGGGCGTAGTCGGGTCGGCCACCATTCAGTCTAGCGACGAAGAGAATCACGTCTGCCCATGGCCGTGCGGTGATGGACCACGAAAATCTGGTGTGCCGTGTCACACGAACGAGCTAGGGGAAAGGTGTTGCGGCGGCCGATTGACCGACGAGCCTGTACTGGCCGCGGCCATGTGTTGGCTTCTCGCCCCTCGTTGGTTACCCCAAGTGGAAGGTGTGAGATGTAGCGTAGCGGTAGTTTTCCCTTGGCAAAGATACCAAGGATCAAATCCCATGAGACTCCGAGGGTCGACAAGTAGGTGTCAACTGCAAACGGTGCCAGATACTTAGCGATTGACAGGACCTGCACACAGATACAAATAACTTTGCTCCCAACGAGTACAGAGAGGTTGTCAATCCCTCCGGCCTTGTCATTTACAAAGGATCAAACACAAGAGATAACAGTGATAGGTATGACTGCAAATAGTAAATAAGAACAGGAAGTAAATAGCGGGTGTGATCAGTGATGGTAATATGGACCGGGGTCTCATGATGTTCACTAGTGATGTCTCTCTCCCAAAAGACGATAAAACAGCTAAGCGAGGTAAACAAATTACAGCTGGGCAATTGACAGGATTATGTGCGCAAACCAATGCTAACTATGCTGCAAAGAAAGGTAGAGGCTCAAAAGCATGGGCGGTACGCCAAGGCAAGTAGACCGAAATCCATCTGCATCTACTACTAATCATCCACCTTGAGATATCTATCCAGAACATCTCGCTGGTATTAAGTTGCGAGTCCCACCCATAGTGTAAACTCAAAGCAACAGACAACTGCATTAAAAGAACTTTGCATAAAGTAAACAATCCTTGCACGCGCGAGTACAAGCACCGTTGTTTTCCCCCTTGTGGCAACAACACATCCCCTAGACTCATGTTTCTGTCACTCAAGCTAGTCATCGAGGGGCATGAACCCACAATCAAGCATAACATTCCCTCTTGGAGTTACTACCTACTACTTGGCCAAAGCAATAAACAGCAACGGAGAACATGCAAGAATTACTCAAGAACATAAATATAAAAGAGGTGAATCAAATATATTACTCACACACAATCTGAACATAATCTCATAATCCATCGGATCCCAGCAAACTCATCATAGCAACAGCATAAGGATTACATATGTGCCTCGATCATGTAGGGCAGCTCACGAGGTCTAATCGGTGAAGAACAAAGAGGGGAGGAGAACATCACATAGCTACTGGTCATGGACCCATGGTCCAAGGGGGACTACTCACAACTCATCCGGGAAGCGTCCATGGTGGTGGAGAAGCTCCCGGTGGTGGTTCTCCACTCCGGCAGGGTGCCGGGAAGAGTTCTCCTGGTGCTCCCGATCTTGGAAGCGCGGCGGCGGCGGAACAGATATGAGATCGCAAAAAAGGGTTCCGTCCTCGAGGGTCTGGGACGCGGTGTAAATATATGCCAAAGGGGGTCACCAGAGGAGGTAAGGGGGGCCCAGGCGCCCCCCCCGGCGCGGACAGGGGTGGGGCCGCCCCCCCAGGGCGCCTGGAGCCCCTGTGGCCCCGCTCTGGCCCTACTTCTACCGCATGGAAGCTTCTGGAGCGCTGATTTTTTATATATTTTTCCCGGAATTTTTCTGGCAATTTAAGTAATGGGAAAACCTGAAATAGAAAAACAGCAGAAAATAGAAACTGGCACTGGGGTGCACTGAGTTAATAGGTTAGTCCAAAAATGATCAAAAGTGTATGGAAGTGCATAAATATCATAGCAATATCACACAAAAGAGGCATGGAGCAAGCAGAAATTATCGATACATTTTGGACGTATCAACATCCCCAAGCTTAATTCCTGCTCGTCCTCGAGTAGGTAAATGATAACAAGCATAATTTCTATGGTGACATGCTACCAAAGAATCTTTCGCAGTCACATGAAAAATGCTTACTGAGATAATGAATCTTTAGTAATTAAGTTGCCTCATGAGAATATCACAAAGAACTGAAAGTTTTACAATATGATACTGAAACACCCAATAGATTTGTAGTGAGTATGATGTGCAAACATGACAAAGTGATACCTCGCTTGCCCCCTTTAGTGAAGCAAAACATAAATGCAGGAGCACCTCCGAAGTTTAAGTGACGACTAGATACAATGCTTTCAGAATAAGCGATATCATAATCATGCAGAAGACAATGGTACTTTGGGACAATGCACATTACACTCAGAATGACAATCATGCTCTCAATAGTTGGTGCTTTGAAGAAAGAAGGTGGAGACTCTCGATATCGCTACTCAGAAATTAAAGATCATCAAGGCTTGATAGACTTTCTTTACAGTCTTAAATATGCGTGAGCATATGCCAAGTCAATCAAAATAAATTCTTGGAGGAAGATATCACTAAACCATACCACATCATAGGCAAACAAATCATGCTGGTACTTCAATAACACATTAAGAACCCCCAGCTATTTGAGACTAACCATAAGAAAACATGAACTACTAAGCACCATTATGCACATAGCATTTTTATCATAGACATATCAACCAGTGCCACAGAAGCCAACTCTCTTAACAAGATAAGCATGATAACTCAAGAGAGTTCCAGAAGCAACCAACTAAGCAAAAGCTCTTTAAGAAGAAAAGCATGAAAACTAAGAGCTAAACATGACAGTAGCTATTGAAAGACAAAGAACATACACAGCAAAGATAAGCATGAAAATCCTATGTTGTGTTCTAGGTTGAAGTGGAGCGTGTTTCTCTCCCACACAAAGAAAGCTGGGTTCTAACTCGTTATGAACAGCAAGCAAAGCTAAAGAAAACTAAAAAGGAAACTAAAAGCAAGACGCTCCAAGCATAGCACATAACGCATGAAGTGATTAAAATATAGTGGAACGAAAGACGAATTGATAATTGTTGATGGAGAAGGGGATGCACGGGGGCATCCCCAAGCTTAGACGCTTGAGTCTTCTTGAATATTTCTTGGGGGTGCACGGGGGCATCCCCAAGCTTGAGCGTTTGACCGTCCTGAATCTTTTTATCATCTTCCCTCGCACACTTGAAAACTCCCTTCATACATAACTCATCATAATCTGATTAGCGAGGTTAGTACCCATAATAAAATGATTTTTCCTTGCTGGAAATAAGGATAATCTTGAAGGGCTACTGTTTCTCAAGATTGCCAAAAGGTTTTTGCAAAGAAAAAGCAAGCTCAAGGTTTGCAAAACGAAGAAAAGGCAAAACAGGACAGAATCTGTGAAAAACAGACCAACAGGTAGTAAATAATTTTTTCGGGGCACTTCTGCAACTCAAATCAAAAAACTCAGAACAGACGCCCGAAAGCCAATTGTATAGAGCACGCTGTTGAAACAATTCAGACCAAAAAGATGATCTGGTGATTTTATACAAATTTTTTCGTCCAAGGACAGAATCTGTTTCCTGGACAGCACGTCACAACTTTTGAACTTTCTTGCAATCAGAGGCTAAACTTGGCACAAAGCTGAAAAGTAAAGATACAATGATGATGCTACTGTAGTAACAAACATCAAGACACAACAAAAGCAAAATAAAATTTTATTCATTGTGGGCTGCCTCCCAAAAGCGCTTTCTTTTATGCCTTTAAGCTAGTCATAATGCAAAGAGATCAAGTTGAACCATCATCAAGATCATCAAAAAGCTCTTCAATAGTACAACTAGTCTTAAGAGGACTTTCAAATAAAGGCCTAATAGAGATACTTCTAAGGAGAAGACCAAAAGGTAAAAAGTCAATGGAAGATTCATTTATAAATTTATCAAAGAGAGGTGTTTCTTCCAAAGTCTTCACAGTTTCAACCCTTTTGGCAATAGATGGATTATCTTTGGAACGAGGAGTCTTTGGAACGTAAACGAACTTAGGCTCCTTCTTTGCCGGAGTTTCTACCTTTTTGGTTTTGATTGAGGAGAAAGTAGTTCCTAAAGTATCAAAGATTTCCTCAATCTTGTCTATCCTAGAAGAATCCAAGTCATGGGATTTGATGGTCTCCAAAGTTTTGAGAATTTTATGCATGGAGCTATCATGCCTATTTAAATTCCATTGGATCTTACGGTCCAACTCATTTATCTTATTAATGTTTGGCATCTCTAGCTCTATCTTTTCAAGTTTTTTCATAATGTGAGCTAGGGTAATGTCCTCTTGAATGCTAACAAGAGGGGGATTATCAACAAGATTTTCAATAATACTAAGAGATTCCCAAACTGGGGCTTCTAGGAAATTTCCATTGATAGCAGAATCTAGAATAAACCTATTCCAAGAAGTAATTCCAACATAAAAATTTCTAAGCAGGATAGTAGTAGATTGCTTCTTGGTGGCTCTTTTATGAGAATCATTAATTCTATACCAAGCATCTTTTAGACTTTCCCCACTTCTTTGTTTAAAAGTGAGAACTTCTGCCTCACCAAAGGCAAAAGGACCAGACATAATGCTAACTAAAAAGCGAGATAACTATTTTTGTGATTTTTGATAAAGGGAACTAAAGCAAAAACTGAAAGGTAAACTAACAAGACTAAAAAGCAAAGATAAAAGATAGCGTGCAACTCCCCTATCTTGAAGAGTGGAGTCCCCGGCAACGGCGCCAGAAAACTCTTGCTTGATGGCTTCTCGCCCCTCGTTGGTTACCCCAAGTGGAAGGTGTGAGATGTAGCGTAGCGGTAGTTTTCCCTTGGCAAAGATACCAAGGATCGAATCCCGTGAGACTCCGAGGGTCGACAAGTAGGTGTCAACTGCTAACGGCGCCAGATACTTAGCGATTGACAGGACCTGCACAAAGATACAAATAACTTTGCTCCCAGCGAGTACAGAGAGGTTGTCAATCCCTCCGGCCTTGTCGTTTACAAAGGATAAAACACAAGAGATAATAGTGATAGGTATGACTACAACTAGTAAATAAGAACAGGAAGTAAATAGCGGGTGTGATCAGTGATGGTAATATGGACCGGGGTCCCATGATGTTCACTAGTGATGTCTCTCTCCCAAAAGCAATAAAACAACTAAGCGAGGTAAACAAATTACAGCTGGGCAATTGACAGGATTATGTGCGCAAACCAATGCTAACTATGCTGCAAAGAAAGGTAGAGGCTCAAAAGCATGGGCGGTACGCCAAGGCAAGTAGACCGAAATCCATCTGCATCTACTACTAATCATCCACCTTGAGATATCTATCCAGAACATCTCGCTGGTATTAAGTTGCGAGTCCCACCCATAGTGTAAACTCAGAGCAACAGACAACTGCATTAAAAGAACTTTGCGTAAAGTAAACAGTCCTTGCACCCGCGAGTACAAGCACCGTTGTTTTCCCCCTTGTGGCAACAGCACATCCCCTAGACTCATGTTTTTGTCACTCAAGCTAGTCATCGAGGGGCATGAACCCACAATCAAGCATAACGTTCCCTCTTGGAGTTACTACCTACTACTTGGCCAAAGCAATAAACAGCAACGGAGAACATGCAAGAATTACTCAAGAACATAAATATAAAAGAGGTGAATCAAATATATTACTCACACACAATCTGAACATAATCTCATAATCCATCGGATCCCAACAAACTCATCATAGCAACAGCATAAGGATTACATATGTGCCTCGATCATGTAGGGCAGCTCACGAGGTCTAATCGGTGAAGAACAAAGAGGGGAGGAGAACATCACATAGCTACTGGTCATGGACCCATGGTCCAAGGGGGACTACTCACAACTCATCCGGGAAGCGTCCATGGTGGTGGAGAAGCTCCCGGTGGTGGTTCTCCCCTCCGGCAGGGTGCCGGGAAGAGTTCTCCTGGTGCTCCCGATCTTGGAAGCGCGGCGGCGGCGGAACAGAGATGAGATCACGAAAAAGGGTTCCGTCCTCGAGGGTTTCGGGACGCGGTGTAAATATATGCCAAAGGGGGTCACCAGAGGAGGTAAGGGGGGCCCAGGCGCCCCCCGGCGCGGCCAGGGGTGGGGCCGCCCCCCAGGGCGCCTGGAGCCCCTGTGGCCCCCCTCTGGCCCTACTTCTGCCGCATGGAAGCTTCTGGAGCGCTGATTTTTTATATGTTTTTCCCGGAATTTTTCTGGCAATTTAAGTAATGGGAAAACCTGAAATAGAAAAACAGCAGAAAACAGAAACTGGCACTGGGGTGCACTGAGTTAATAGGTTAGTCCAAATATGATCAAAAGTGTATGGAAGTGCATAAATATCATAGCAATATCACACAAAAGAGGTATGGAGCAAGCAGAAATTATAGATACGTTTTGGACGTATCACCATGGCAGCCACCGAGAGAATGGCCAGCGTGGGGCGGGACATACCACACATCATGAGGAGGGTGTGCGCCTTGGAGACGATGGACTCCTTGCCGTCGATCTTGGCCTGGTGCTCCATCGCACGCCGCAGGGCACTCGGATGTGTACTGCGCGGCGACCTTCTTCTCCTTTTCCACGGCTCGCCAGTCTCTCCTCTTGGTCGATTCCCTGTCGAGCTTGGCGGCGGATATCGGCGAGGGCTCCGATCGTGGCTTCTTCGCCACGGGCTTCTTCGTGGCAGGTGGTGGGTCGCCGTGATTCACATCGTCGCCCATGGTGGACAGAGAGAGGGGGAAGGCGGGGGCGCGGGAGAGTGGACGCCGGGGCGTGGGAGAGTGTAGGTCCGGACGCGGGAGGTTTTGGAGGAAAATGAGGGAAAATGGTCGGTTATGCCACCAACGGGCGGGCCAGGAGAGGACAATCGCACGTCTGCGCGCTGTGCATTCGGCCGCAAACTCGGCTCAAACTTAGACCGGGAATGGGTTGAAAGCTGACAGAAAACGGACGACGGTCCATTTGCAGCCGCACGTTGGGAGGCATGCTTTGTCCATTTACCCCCAAACAGATGCGGGCGAACAGAATGGGGTAGCACGTTGGAGTTGGCTTTATCTCATGGAGCAGGAAGAGAGCAATCTAGAGATCTTGTCCGGCGTAGCACGGCGGGTGTGGGTAGACATTGAAGATTTGTGAGAGTGTAGGCTAGAGTTCTTACATGTCGTGTAGTGGGTGTGGGTTATATCTAGAATGTCCGTGGATACTCTCTTGACATATATTTGCTTCTTTCGATAAAATTATGGTACGCCTTGGATGTACCATAATTTTTTTTTTTTACTGTTAGAGCTGTGGCTTCAGGTGTCTTTCTTTTTTCTGTCCATGTTGAGAAAACAGAGCATGGGCTTCAAAGGTTAATCCCAAGCATATAGTAGAACAGAATTAACTGTTAAGCTAGCACACAATTGATTTTCTTTTACTGTTATAGAGCCTGGCGTCGCACAAAAAACTTGAAATGATGGGAACACTCAGACCCGCACCTTATGCGTTCCGATAGATTTAGACGAATACGATTGTATTTGTTGAGTATATAAATTAGGAGTGTACTCCAAGTAGATCAATGTACTTCTACATATAAGCCCACGAGGTTCAAGCAATACAACAACTATTCCATCAAATCTCTCTCTCCCTTCTATTATGATATCAGTCTAAATCGATCCTAAACCCTAGCCGCCGCCACCACTTCCGCAACTGCGCGCTGATGGGCCTCTAACCCCTCGTTGGTTACCCCAAGTGGAAGGTGTAAGATGCAGTGTTGTGGAAGTTTTTCCCTAAGCAAAGATGCCAAGGATCGAATCCCCAGAGACTCCTAGGTTCAACAAGTAGGTGTCAACTGCTACGGCGCCAGATATTAGCAGTCAACGTGGACCTGCACACAGATACAAATAACTTAGCTCCCAACGAGTACAGAGAGGTTGTCAATCCCTCCGGCCTTGTAGTTCACAAAGGATTAAAAGCAAATGATATTAGTGATAGATAGTGTTTGCAATAGTAAGTAAAAGCGAAAAGTAAATAGCGGATGTGATCAATGATGGTAATACGGACCAGAGTGTCATGATGTTCACTAGTGATGTCTCTCTCCCAAAAGACGATAAAACAGCTATGTGAGGTAAACGAATTACAGCTGGGCAATTGACAGGACCACGAACGCAAACCAATGCTGACTACATTGCAAGAAAGGTTGAGGTTCAAAGCATGGGCGGTACACCAAAGTAATTAGACCGAAATCCATCAATATCTACTACTAATCATCCACCTTGAGATATCTATCAAGAACATCTCGCTGGTATTAAGTTGCGAGCCCCACCCATAGTGTAAACTCAAAGCAACAGACAACTGCATTAAAAGAACTTTGCGTAAAGTAAACAATCCTTGCACCCGCGGGCACAAGCACCGTTGTTTTCCCCCTTGTGGCAACAGCACATCCCCTAGACTCATGTTTCTGTCACTCAAACTAGTCATCGAGGGGCATGAACCCACAATCGAGCATAACGTTCCCTCTTGGAGTCACTACGTATTACTTGGCCAAAGCAACAAATAACAACGGAGAACATGCAAGAATTACTTATGAACAAAAATATAAAAGAGGTAGATCAAATATATTACTCAAGATCAATCTGAACATAATCTCATAATCCATCGGATCCCAGCAAACTCATCATAGCAACAGCATAAGGATTACATATGTGCCTCGATCATGTAGGTCAGCTCACGAGGACTAATTAGTGAAGCACAAGAACGGGAGGAGAACATCACATAGCTACTGGTCATGGACTCATGGTCCAAGGGAGACTACTCACAACTCATCCGGGAGGCGTCCATGGTGGTGGAGAGGCTCCCGGTGGTGATCCTCCCCTCCGGCAGGGTGCCGGGAAGAGTTCTCCTGGTGCTCCCGATCTTGGAAGCGGCGGCGGCGGCGGAACAGAGATGAGATCGCGAAAAAGAGTTCCTGTCCCGAGGGTTTCGAAGGATGCTTTAATTATATGCCAAAGGGGGACACCAGACGGGGCTCGGGGGGCCCAGGCGCCCCCCCGGCGCGGCCTAGGGGGGGCGCGCCGCCAGGGCGCCTGGAGCCCTGGTGCCCCCCCCCCGGCTGTCCTTCGGGCGCAAGGTAGGTTCTGGAACGCTGATTTTTTATATAATTTTTCTGGATTTTTCCTGGCAGTTCTGGTAATGTGAAAACCTGAAATACAAAAACAGCCGAAAACAGAAACTGGCACTGGTGTGCACTGGATTAGTAGGTTAGTCCAAATATGATCAAAAGTGTATGGAAGTGTATGAATATCATAGCAATATCACCCAAAAGTGGCATGGAGCAAGCAGAAATTATAGATACGTTTTGGACGTATCAACATCCCCAAGCTTAATTCCTGCTCGTCCTCGAGTAGGTAAATGATAACAAGAATAATTTCTGTGATGACATGCTATTAACCATATAGGACTTTTTCATAGTCATATGACAAAAGCTTACTGAGACAATGATTCTATAGTAATTAAGTTGCCTCATGAGAAAATCACAAATGACTGAAAGTTTTACAATATGAAACTGAAACATCAAAAAGATTTGCAATGAACATGATGTGCAAATATGATAGTGATATCTAGCTTGCCCCCTTTAGTGAAGCAAAACATAAATGCAGGGGCACCTTCAAGGTTTAAGTGATGACTAGATACAATGATTTCAAAATAAACGATATCACAATCATGCAAAAGACAATGCTACTTTGGGACAATGCACATTACACTCAGAATGACAATCATGCTCTCAGTAGTTGGTGCTTGAAGAAAGAATATGGAGACTCAAAAAGTAAAAGAATGGTTATGTGCTAGAGCTTTTTATTTTGAAAACATAGAAGCAATTTTGTCAACGGTAGTAGTACTTCATATGTGTCATGCATAAGACATCCTATAAGTTGCAAGCCTGATGCATCGAATACCAATAGTGCTCGCACCTTGTCCTAATTTGCTTAGATTTCCATGGGTTATCATTGCATTACATATGTTTCAACCAAGTGTCACAAAGGGGTGCCTCTATGCCACCTGTACAAAGGTCCAAGGAGATAAATCGCATTTGATTTCTCGTTTTTGATAGATCTCAACTTGAGGTCATCCATACCGGGACAACATAGAAAATAGATGATGGACTCCTCTTGAATGCATAAGCATATTCTCATAAGAGATTGAGGATTAATGTCCAAGCTAAAACTTCCACCATGATACATGGCTTTTGTTGGCGGCCCAATGTTCTTCTCTAACAATATGCATACTCATTCAACCCATGGAAAATCACCCTTACTTCAGACAAGACGAACATGCATAACAACTCACATGATATTCAACAAAAGTGTGACAGTTGATGGCGTCCCCAGAAACATGGTTACCGCTCAGCAAGCAACTTATAAGAAATAAGATACATAAGCAACATATTCTTTACCACAATAGTTTTTAAGCTACTTTCCCATGAGCTATGTATTGCAAAGTTAGTTCGCTTAGTATAGGTGGAGGTTAGCAAAAGACTGGGAGCGACCAACTAAGAGAGCAATGACGGTCATAATCATGCAGAGCGACAAAGCAATATTGAATCGGGCATGGTAGTTATATCGCTACTCAGAAATAAAAGATCATCAAGGCTTGACAGACTTTCTTTACAGTCTTAAATATGCGTGAGCATACGCCAAGTCAATCAAAATAAATTCTCGAAGGAAGATATTACTGAACCATACCACATCATAGGCAAACAAATCATGTTGGTACTCCAATAACACATTGGGAATCCCCCAGCTATTTGAGATTAACCATAAGAAAACCTGAACTACTAAGCGCCATTATGCACGTAGCATCTTCATCATAGACATATTAACCAATGCAACGGAAGCAAACTCTCTTAATAAGGTGAGCATGATAATTAAAGAGAGTTCAAGCAACCAACTAAACAAAAGCTCTTTGAAAAGATAAGCATGAATACTAAGAGCAGAGCATGATAGTAGCTATTAAAAGACAAAGAACACACACAACAAAGATAGACATGAAAATTCTATGTTATGTTCTAGGTAGAAGTGGAGCATGTTTCTCTCCCACATAAAGAATGCTGAGTTCCGACTCGTTATGAAAAACTAAAAAGAAAACTAAAAGCAAGACGCTCCAAGCATAGCACATAACACATGAAGTGACAAAAATATAGCGGAACGAAAGATGAACTGATAATGTTGATGGAGAAGGGGATGCACGGGGGCATCCCCAAGCTTAGACGCTTGAGTCTCCTTGAATATTTCTTGGGGGTGCACGGGGGCATCCCCAAGCTTGAGCGCTTGACACTCCTGAATCTTTTTATCATCTTCCCTCGCACACTTGAAAACTCCCTTCATACATAACTCATTATAATCTGATTAGCGAGGTTAGTACCCTTAATAAAATAATTGCACCTTGCTGGAAATAAAGATATTCTTGAAGTTCTACTGTTTCTCAAGATTGCCAAAAGGTTTTTGCAAAGAAAAATCAAGTTCTTGATTTGCAAAATGAACGAAAGGCAAAACAGGACAGAATCTGTGAAAAACAGAACAGCAGGTAGTAATTGATTTGTTCGGGATACTTCTGCAACTCAAATCAAAAAACTCAGAACAGATGCACGAAAGAAAATTCTATAGAGAACGCTGTCGAAAAAATTCAGGCCAAAAAGATGGTCTGGTGATTTTATACGAGTTTTTCTATCCAAGGACAGAATCTGTTTCCTGGACAGCACCTCACAACTTTTGAACTTTCTAGCAATCAGAGGCTATACTTGGCACAAATATGAAAAGAAAAGATACAATGATGATACTACAGCAGTAAACAACATCAAGACACAACAAAAGCAAAATAAATTTTTTATTCATGTGGGCTGCCTCCCAAAAGCGCTTTCTTTTATGCCTTTAAGCTAGGCATAATGCATAGAGATCAAGTTTTATCAAGAGTAAAAGAATAGCTAGCCCGTACAACGGACTCAAAAGGTAACTTGATCTTCTTTCGAGGGAAGTGTTCCATCCCTTTCTTGAGAGGAAACTGAAATTTTATATCACCCTCTTTCATGTCAATGATAGCACCAACGGTGCGTAAAAAGGGACGTCCCAAAATAATTGGACAAGAAGGATCACATTCAATATCCATAATAGTGAAATCAACGGGAACATAATTATCATTAACAATGATAAGAATATCGTCGATCCTCCCTAAAGGTTTCTTTATGGAAGAATCAACGAGACGAACACCAAAAGAACAAGAATCATAAGGTTTCAATTTAAGCATATCATATAGTCTTTTGGGCATAACAGAGGTACTAGCACCAACATCACATAATGCATAGCAAGAGAAGTCATTCAAATTAATTTTTATCATAGGATCCCAACCATCTTCTAGCTTTCTAGGTATGGAGGCTTCTACTCTAAGTTTCTCCTCCCTAGCTTTGATGAGAGCATTAGTGATATGCTCTGTGAAGGCAAGATTAAGCGTGCTAGTGCGGGGGTCTCTAGACATCTTGTGAAGGAAATCAATAACTTCGGTAAGAGTGCAATTATCAAAATCAAGGTCACGAGCATCAAGTAAAGTGGTAGTGGTGTCCTTTAGGTTCATTTGTTTGGTAGTTTCTATAGTCATAGCATCACAATTAATAGGTCCAATGGGACCAGGAGTACATTGGGTGCTAAGAGTTTGAACATCCTCAACAGCTTGGATAGTAGCAACAGTGTGGTGGGTAGGAAGGCTCTTAATTCTATCCTCTTCCTCCCTTTCTCTAGCCCATCTCTCTTTAAGTTTAGCCATTATCCTAATGTTTTCATTAATTTGCACTTGAAAAGCATTTATAGGAGTGACTTCCCTCTCCTCGAGAGGAGAAGTTTTAATTTTTAGCAATTTTACCTCATTGGCTAAATGGTCTACCTTAAAATAAAGATCATCTAGTTTATGTAGTTTTTCTTCTACACTCTTATTAAAGGCTTTTTGGGTAGTGATGAAATCTTTAAGCATAATCTCTAGTTCAGTAGTGGAGTTCTTGGTACTAGGATAAGCATTATTGTTCCCATAAAAATTAGAGGGGAACGGTCTAGGATTGTTACCAAAGTTACTCCTATAAGCATTGTTGTTAAAATTGTTTCTAGAGATAAAATTCACATCTACTTGTTCTTGAGCAATCAAAGAATTTAAAGGAACATCATGAGGATCAACAGTAGATTGCTTCGAAAGTAGAGACATGATCAAGTCAACTTTTTCATTAAGGGAGGAAATCTCCTCGACAGAGTTTACCTTCCTACCTGTTGGAGCGCGTTCGGTGTGCCATTGGGAATAGTTGGTCATCATCTCATCGAGAAGCTTTGTGGTAGCACCAAGTGTAGTTGACATAAAAGTTCCTCCCGCGGCCGAATCTAACAAGTTCCGCGAGGTAAAGTTCAAGCCTGCATAAAAAGTTTGGGTAACCATCCAAGTAGTCAAACCGTGAGTAGGGCAGTTCTTGATAAGAGATTTCATACGTTCCCAAGCTTGGGAAACGTGTTCATTATCCAATTGTTTAAAATTCATTATGTTACTTCTAAGTTGGATAATTTTAGCAGGTGGATAGTATTTTCCAATAAAAGCATATTTGCACTTGTCCCATGAATCTATGCTGTTTCTAGGCAAAGACTGAAACCAAATTTTAGCTCCTCCTCTCAAGGAGAAAGGAAAAAGCTTAAGCTTAACAATATTACCATATATTTCTTGGTACTTTTGCATATCACAAAGTTCAACAAAGTTGTTTAAGTGTAAAGCAGCATCATCTCCAGCACCGGAGAATTGATCTTTCATGACTAATTTCAGTAAAGCAGGTTTAATTTCATATGAAGGTGCTGAAGTGGCAGGTGTAGTGATAGGTGTGCTGATAAAGTCATCGTTGTTGTGACTAGTGAAGTCACACAACTTGGTGTTCTCGGTGGAACCCATAGTAGCAAGCAAGCAAGATAACTATTTTTGTGATTTTTGATAAAAGATACTAAAGCAAAAGCTGAAAGGTAAACTAACGAGACTAAAAACAAAGGTAAAAGATAGCGTGCAACTCCCCTATCCTGAAGAGTGGAGTCCCCGGCAACGGCGCCAGAAAAACTCCTTGATGGGCCTCTAACCCCTCATTGGTTACCCCAAGTGGAAGGTGTAAGATGCAGTGTTGTGGAACTTTTTCCCTTAGCAAAGATGCCAAGGATCGAATCCCCAGAGACTCCTAGGTTCAACAAGTAGGTGTCAACTGCTACGGCGCCAGATATTGGCAGTCAACGTGGACCTGCACACAGATACAAATAACTTTGCTCCCAACGAGTACAGAGAGGTTGTCAATCCCTCTGGCCTTGTTGTTCACAAAGGATTAAAAGCAAATGATAGTAGTGATAGATAGTGTTTGCAATAGTAAGTAAAAGCGAAAAGTAAATAGCGGATGTGATCAATGATGGTAATACGGACCAGAGTGTCATGATGTTCACTAGTGATGTCTCTCTCCCAAAAGACGATAAAACAGCTATGTGAGGTAAACGAATTACAGCTGGGCAATTGACAGGACCACGAACGCAAACCAATGCTGACTACATTGCAAGAAAGGTTGAGGTTCAAAGCATGGGCGGTACGCCAAAGTAAGTAGACCGAAATCCATCAATATCTACTACAAATCATCCACCTTGAGATATCTATCCAGAACATCTCGCTGGTATTAAGTTGCGAGCCCCACCCATAGTGTAAACTCAAAGCAACAGACAACTGCATTAAAAGAACTTTGCGTAAAGTAAACAATCCTTGCAGCCGCGGGCACAAGCACCGTTGTTTTCCCCCTTGTGGCAACAGCACATCCCCTAGACTCATGTTTCTGTCACTCAAACTAGTCATCGAGGGGCATGAACCCACAATCGAGCATAACGTTCCCTCTCGGAGTCACTACGTATTACTTGGCCAAAGCAATAAATAACAACGGAGAACATGCAAGAATTACTTATGAACAAAAATATAAAAGAGGTAGATCAAATATATTACTCAAGATCAATCTGAACATAATCTCATAATCCATCGGATCCCAGCAAACTCATCATAGCAACAGCATAAGGATTACATATGTGCCTCGATCATGTAGGGCGGCTCACGAGGACTAATTAGTGAAGCACAAGAACGGGAGGAGAACATCACATAGCTACTGGTCATGGACTCATAGTCCAAGGGAGACTACTCACAACTCATCCGGGAGGCGTCCATGGTGGTGGAGAGGCTCCCGGTGGTGATCCTCCCCTCCGGCAGGGTGCCGGGAAGAGTTCTCCTGGTGCTCCCGATCTTGGAAGCGGCGGCGGCAGCGGAACAGAGATGAGATCGCGAAAAAGAGTTCCTGTCCCGAGGGTTTCGAAGGATGCTTTAAATATATGCCAAAGGGGGGCACCAGACGGGGCTCGGGGGGCCCAGGCGCCCACCCGGCACGGCCCGGGGGGGGGGGGCGCCGCCAGGTCGCCTGGAGCCCTGGTGCCCCCCCCCCCCGGCTGTCCTTCGGGCGCAAGGTAGGTTCTGGAACGCTGATTTTTTATATAATTTTTCTGGATTTTTCCTGGCAGATCTCGTAATGTGAAAACTTGAAATACAAAAACAGCCGAAAACAGAAACTGGCACTGGGTGCACTGGATTAGTAGGTTAGTCCAAATATGATCAAAAGTGTATGGAAGTGTATGAATATCATAGCAATATCACCCAAAAGTGGCATGGAGCAAGCAGAAATTATAGATAAGTTTTGGACGTATCACGCGCCGCCCCTGGGGCGGTCGGCCTCCATGACCGTTGTCGGGGGCCGCGCCGCCCGTACCCAGGGTTCGTCTGCCGGTCGTGTTACCGGCTGCCCTAAAGAGTCTTTTCTCGAGCCCTTGCTCCGGATTTTTTTCTCTCTTCCGTCGGTCATCTTAATCGGCGTTTATTTTTTGTTTTCCGATCTAAGAAGATCGGGTTGCGTCTCCTACCGCCGCCGTCGACCCCGCGCCTCTAATTCGACCCCGGCGTGACCAGTTGGCCTCTCCTTCGACCCAGCGGACACGCGCCGTGGCGGCCCGTCAGGGCCAACCACCCTCCGCGCATCGACCCGCCCGTCGCCCTACGCCAACCATCACCGCCCTGCTCCGACCTGTATACCTGCATCGCCTCGACTCGGCGGCCTCGCGCAATGCGGCGGCCCATCACAGCCGCCCTGCGCGCGCCGGCCCGCCCGTCGATCCACGCCGCGCCTGTACGGCCGCTCTGCCGGCCATCATCGCTGGCTTCATCTTGGACTCCGCCACCACCCCACCTCCACCGAGCGGCGTCCTCGACATCGCGCGCGATCGACTTGATCACCCGCTCGCCGCCGCGATCTGTCTCATTACGCCGTGCGACCGACCTGGCCTGTCGGTTGTGCGCGCCTCCGCAGGTCCCGTGAAGAGCGTCATCGTTTAGCGCGCCCCTCCACCGATCTAGCATAGGGCTGCCGTTGTGTCGCCCCGACGGGCCACAGAGTCGCCGCCCCGTGGTTCTCTCCGCGGCGGCACCGATCCGCGTCACCGCTGCGTCGTCCCTTAGGGCAGTAGTGCTGCGGACCGCGGTCCACCGCCGCCCCGAGGCGTCTACTCCAGGTCGTCCTCATGGCTGCGCCGACCCTCGCGCCGCCACTGCGTTGCCCCGTCGGGCCATAGCGAGCGTGGCACGTGATCCACACTACTACCTCTTGAGCTTGTGTTGTATTCCCTCGAAGAGGAAAGGGAGATGCAGCACAGTAGCGTAAGTATTTCCCTCAGTTTTTGAGAACCAAGATATCAATCCAGTAGGAGACCACGCACGAGTCCCTCGCACCTACACAAACAAATAAGAACTTCGCAGCCAACGCGATAAGGGGTTGTCAATCCCTTTACGGTCACTTACGAGAGTGAGATCAGATAGAGATGATAATTGAATTTTTGGTATTTTTGGTTAAATAAAATAGCAAATAAAAGCAAGAAAAGTAAAGTAGATGTAGATTGATATGTTGAGAATAGACCCGGGGGCCATAGTTTTATCTAGTGGCTTCTCTCATGATATCGATATTCTATGGCGGGTAAACAAATTACTATCGAGCAATTGATAGAAAAGCGAATAATTATGAGACTATCTAGGCATGATCATTGTATATAGGCATCATGTCTGAGACAAGTAGACCGACTCCTGCGTGCATCTACTACTATTACTCCACACATCGACCGCTATCCAGCATGCATCTTGTGTATTGAGTTCATACGAACAGAGTAACGCCTTAAGCAAGATGACATGATGTAGAGGGATAAACTCAAGCAATATGATGAAAACCCCATCTTTTTATCATCGGTGGCAACAATACAATACGTGCCTTGCTGCCCCTACTGTCACTGAGAAAGGACACCGCAAGATTAAACCCAAAGCCAAGCACTTCTCCCATTGCAAGAACTATAGATCTAGTAGGCCAAACCAAACCAATGATTCGAAGAGACTTGCAAGGATATTATGAGCACACATAAAAAGTTCAGAGAAGAACCAAATATCTTTCATAGATAACCTTGATCATAAACTCATAATTCATTGGATCTCGACTAACGCACCGCAAAAAGAGATTACATCGAATAGATCTCCTCGAAGACCGAGGAGAACTTTGTATTGAGATCCGGAGAGAGAGAGAAGACGCCATCTAGATACTAGCTATGAACCCGAAGGTCTGTGTTAAACTACTCACAACTCATGGTGAGGGTGATGATGATGATGATGAAGGCCTCCGTGATGGATCCCCCTCCCGGAAAAGGCTCCAAGATGGGATCTCCACGGGAACAGCAGTTACGGCTGTGGAATTAGGGTTTCCTCTCTGCGTATGGAATTTCTGGGGTACGTAGGTATATATAGGAAGAAGGAGGGCATGGGGGGCCGTGTGGGCCAGCCTCGAGGCAGGGGGCGCGCCCTGGGAAGGGGGGCGCACCCCCACCCTCGAGGGCTGGCTCTTTGCCCCCTGACTTGGTCTTGACATTTCCCGAGCGTGATTTCCACCAAAAATATCTCTCGCGAAGGTTTCATTCCGTTTGATATTCCTTTTCTGCAAAACCCTGAAATAGGCAAAAAACAGTAATCTGGACTAGGCCTTTGGGTTAGTAGGTTAGTCCCAAAAATGATATAAAAGTGAATTTTCCGAGATGCTTGTGGTGGAAAAGGGTTGTAGATGAGATCACAGAGGTATAGATGCTTGTGGTGGTAGAGTCCAAGGTCTAGGTTAACTTTCAGGGTTTTCCCTATTTATAGGAATTTTCTGAGTTGGAATCACGCGAAAAGGTGCCATGGGGGGGGGGCACTGGCAACCAGGCCACGACCAGCCCCCTGGGCGTGCCCTGGTGCCATGTGGGGGCCCTGTGGCTCTTCTGGTCCTCCCAAAAAGCTTCGGGAGTCTCTTGTGTTCCAAAAAAAATGTCAAAAAGTTTCATCCCCTTCCGAGAACTTTTATTTCTGCACAAAAAACAACACCACGGTAGTTCCGTTGAAAACATCATCAGTCTAGTTTAGTTCCATTCAAATCATACCAAAACCATATAACTTTTTTTATAAACCTGTCATGAATACTTCATAAATTATAGATACGTTGGAGACATATCACCAGGCCCCCTCGCCGGCCTCTTTCCGTCATCGCTCCCCTCACCCTCGACTCGCCGCCGGCCTCTTCCGTGACCCCCTGGCCCACTCCCACCTCCACCCCTCCTTCCCGACACACTCGCCCGCCGCCAGCCTCCCTCCCCGGACCCCCTCCCATCACGGCCGTTGCCGCGTCCCATCCAAGACGAGGAGCTCGCGCCCTCACCAAGGCCGTGACCGGTGGTCCATCTCCGTCTTCTGCATCCTCATGGCTAGCACGGAGGGCCGTGCCATCCCGTCACTGGGGCGGAGGTTCCTGACGCTAAGCCTGGACACAGACATGTTCTTCGCCGTCGAGGTCTTCACAATGGGAGTCGACGGGCCGTGGAAGAAGTTCCCGTTCGTCGTCCTCATCACAATGCTCACGTCCATCACCACACTCGTCATCAACACCATCACCACGGGGTACTTCCAGCTCGCCACGCATGCCAAGAAGGTCGCGGCCGTCATCGTGGCGGCGACGTGAAGGCCACCTCGGCTCATCACGCGCACGTCGATCACTCCCATGGCGTATCAGCCATCGTCGCGATGTCTGAGAACTGGTGACAGCTTCAGATTTTCTTGGTCAATTTCCAGAGAGTTCGATTTTTATTGCTTATGGAGAATGTTTGTGATGACGATTGTGCTTGGCAAGTGTTAGATGAAAGGCACAAATGAAAAATAAGTTTTAACCCGCTAGATATAGAAGATCGGATAGGTCCGGCTAAAACTTAGTGGAGTAAATATACTCCACTAAGATTTAGTCCAATGTTTACTCCTATATTTTTTAGGGGTCGGTTAGAAATGCGCTTGCATCTTCATCACTATTTTCATCTGTTGATTCAGTTCTAGTAAGAAAACATTAGCATCTCCATCGCTTCCTCCGATTTGTATGATCACAAATACATGCCACAATCGTACCTTTACATTTGTTGTCACATGAAATAAATATTCGCACATTTTTTATTAATGTAATTCGATTATGTTTTGTGTGTATCATTGCAGTTCTCTAGATATTATTTGTACTTCACACAACCTAAAAAAATTAAAGACCAATTGAAACAGTGGCAGAAGATATCGACACACCACACTAGGAATCGACACACCACACTAGGAAGGCTTCGTCGATGTAGAACAACGTTGTTGTCGTCATAACTTCTCCCTCGAGCCAGCGTCATCGCCATTCCATCTCTATGAGCAAGAGACTCAGCTCCACCTTCACTTTATACGACCGTGGACTGAACCGATACCATAGAGCATACACAGAGAGGCACGTGAAGGTCCACACCAAGCACTCAGACACCCGCGATGAGGAGAACGTAGTGAGATACAAAGGGGGACTATGCAAGGTTGGTGCCACTAAAGATCACCGAACAGACTATCTGCCACTAGTCATCGCCTTGCCACCGGGATCTCGCTGTCGTAGCACCGACTTCATAGCAGCAAACAACCCAAGTAAATCTGGCACGCACGTCGGAGAAGACCTGACTACCGCAACCATTGTCATGACCCCGATATCGCCCATCCCATCATCGTTGTTGCAGGAGCCCTGACACCTATATTGTGCCTTCCACTGGCCCCCAACTAAATCCTCCAAAAGCGAAGCCCTCAATAGGGGCATGACGCAAGGCATTGCCATCGTTCGATCCAGGACACAAATATGAAGTAAGGGCCGATAGAGGAGAGGAGCACTTTATCACTACAATACTTTCAAGAAAGCAATCTACGACCATTGGTTCAACTATTGCTGGATCCGCTAACTTGCCCGTGGCAAGTTTTTGCCCATTGTCGCCTCACAGTACCCAAACCAAACTAGATGAATTGTTTGTCCTGCACCCCTACCCACCGCAACAACCCAAGTGGTTGAAGCCATCGACTAGGAGTCGCCATCGTGATATCCAAGCCCATATCCTATGGCCACCACGTCGTGCCAGATCCCACACCAACTGTTGGAAGAACCGCAACCTTCTACATTGGATCCGCACCATGCCCCATCAACCTTGACACGGGATCCCACGTCACCATCTGTACCACCCGCCAAAGAGGGCTACAAGTGACAGCGAGCAGATCCCTATGGGGCTCGCTAGTTGAAGGACAATGTCTATGCACACACGATCCCCACAAGGAAACCACCACCCCTACCGCCGCCCACATGCCTCGTCGTCACAGGTACTGAGCACGAAAGGCCATCACCCACTGAGTCCAGCCAGATCTGGCTACCTCTCACCATAAGTCACTGCTGCAGCTCCTCCATCAACCCGTTAGCCCACCGCAACCACCTTTGGTGCCCAACTGTTGTGCTCAAGCCGACAGCCCCGCTTCACGTCAGGTTTGGCCACCTACAGGCGCTAGCCCTGTTGCTGCCCACTAATAGAAAACAGGGCTTTGGTCTAGGCCAGAAAAGGGCATTAATCCCGATTATCCTATGAACCAGGACCAATGGATGCATTAGTCCCGGTTCATGAGGCCAAGGCGCCGGCTGGGCCTCGGGGGCCATTGATCCCGGTTCGTCTGACCCGTTTGGTCTCGGTACTAGACACGAACTGGTACCAATAGGCCTCGCTCCTGGTGCAACACCTTTAGTCCCGGTTTGTGGCTAGAACCGGGACTAAAGGTCAGTCTTCTGTCCCTGTTCTAGCCACCAACTGATACGTCCAAAACGTATCTATAATTTATGCTTGCTCCATGCCTCTTTTGTGTGATATTGCTATGTTATTTATACACTTCCATACACTTTTGATCATATTTGGACTAACCTATTAACTCAGTGCACCCCGGTGCCAGTTTCTGTTTTCTGCTGTTTTTGTATTTCAGGTTTTCCCATCACATAAACTGCCAGAAAAATCCAGGAAAAATTATATAAAAAATCAGCGTTCCGGAAGCTTCCACACGGCCGAAGTAGGGCCGGAGGGGGGCCACGAGGGCTCCAGGCGCCCTGGTGGCGCGGCCCCCCTCCTGGCCGCGCCGGGGGGGCGCCTGGGCCCCCCAGGTCTCCGCTGATGCCCCCCTTTGGCATATATTTAACACGCGTCCCGAAAGCCTCGAGGACGGAACCCATTTTCGCGATCTCATCTCTGTTCCGCCGCCGCCGCGCTTCCAAGATCGGGACCACCAGGAGAACTCTTCCCGGCACCCTGCCGGAGGGGAGGATCACCATCGGGAGCCTCTCTACTACCATGGACGCCTCCCGGATGAGTTGTGAGTAGTCTCCCTTAGACCATGGGTCCATGACCAGTAGCTATGTGATGTTCTCCTCCCCTTCTTGTGCTTCACTAATTAGACCTCGTGAGCTGCCCTACATGATCGAGGCACATATGTAATCCTTATGCTGTTGCTATGTTGAGTTTGCTGGGATCCGATGGATTCTGAGATTATGTTCAGATTGTGTTTGAGTAATATATTTGATTTACCTCTTTTATATTTATGTTCGTAAGTAATTCTTGCATGTTCTCCATTGCTATTTATTGCTTTGGCCGAGTAGTAGGTAGTGACTCCAAGAGGGAACGTTATGCTTGATTGTGGGTTCATGCCCCTCGATGACTAGCTTGAGTGACAGAAACATGAGTCTAGGGGATATGTTGTTGCCACACGGGGGAAAACAACGGTGCTTGTGCCCGCGGGTGATACGTCCAAAACGTATCTATAATTTCTGCTTGCTCCATGCCACTTTTGGGTGATATTGCTATGATATTCATACACTTCCATACACTTTTGATCATATTTGGACTAACTTACTAATCCAGTGCACCCCAGTGCCAGTTTCTGTTTTCGGCTGTTTTTGTATTTCAGGTTTTCACGTTACGAGAACTGCCAGGAAAAATCCAGAAAAATTATATAAAAAATCAGCGTTACGGAAACTAC
>LR738709.1:688641554-688657447 GCA_902687465.1 Secale cereale | reverse complement strand
GGGGGGGCGCCTGGGCCCCCCGAAGCTTCCCCGATGCCCCCCTTTGGCATATATTTAAAGCGTCCTCCGAAACCCTCAGAACAGGAACTCTTTTCGCGATCCCATCTCTGTTCCGCCGCCGCCGCCGCTTCCAAGATCGGGAGCACCAGGAGAACTCTTCCCGGCACCCTGCCGGAGGGGAGGATCACCACCGGGAGCTTCTCCACCACCATGGACGCCTCCCGGATGACTCGTGAGTAGTCTCCCTTGGACCATGAGTCCATGACCAGTTGCTATGTGATGTTCTCCTCCCGTTCTTCCGCTTCACTAATTAGTCCTCGTGAGCTGCCCTACATGATCGAGGCACATATGTAATCCTTATGCTGTTGCTATGTTGAGTTTGCTGGGATCCGATGGATTATGGGATTATGTTCAGATTGATCTTGAGTAATATATTTGATCTACCTCTTTTATATTTTTGTTCATAAGTAATTCTTGCATGTTCTCCGTTGTTATTTATTGCTTTGGCCGAGTAGTAGGTAGTGACTCCAAGAGGGAACGTTATGCTCGATTGTGGGTTCATGCCCCTCGATGACTAGCTTGAGTGACAGAAACATGATTCTAGGGGATGTGCTGTTGCCACAAGGGGGAAAACAACGGTGCTTGTGCCCGAGGGTGCAAGGATTGTTTACTTTACGCAAAGTTCTTTTAATGCAGTTGTCTGTTGCTTTGAGTTTACACTATGGGTGGGACTCGCAACTTAATACCAGCGAGATGTTCTGGATAGATATCTCAAGGTGGATGATTAGTAGTAGATATTGATGGATTTCGGTCTACTTACTTTGGCGTACCGCCCATGCTTTGAACCTCAACCTTTCTTGCAATGTAGTCAGCATTGGTTTGCGTTCGTGGTCCTGTCAATTGCCCAGCTGTAATTTGTTTACCTCACATAGCTGTTTTATTGTCTTTTGGGAGAGAGACATCACTAGTGAACATCATGAGACTCCGGTCCATATTACCATCATTGATCACATCCGCTATTTTACTTTTCGTTATTACTTACTAGTGCAAAACATTATCTATCACTACTATCATTGCTTTTAATCCTTTGTGAACTACAAGGCCGGAGGGATTGACAACCTCTCTGTACTCGTTGGGAGCAAAGTTATTTGTATCTGTGTGTAGGTCCACGTTGATTGCTACTATCTGGCGCCGTAGCAGTTGACACCTACTTGTTGAACCTAGGAGTCTCTAGGGATTCGATCCTTGGCATCTTTGCTAAGGGAAAAACTTCCACAACACTGCATCTTACACCTTCCACTTGGGGTAACCAACGAGGGGTTTGAGGCCCATCAAGGAGTTTTTCTGGCGCCGTTGCCGGGGACTCCACTCTTCAGGATAGGGGAGTTGCATGCTATCTTTTACCTTTGCTTTTTAGTCTTGTTAGTTTACCTTTTAGTTTTTGCTTTAGTATCTTTTATCAAAAATCATAAAAAAAAATTATTTGCCTTTTTGTTAGTAGTCCTTTCTGTTTAGCCAAACATGTTAGGATTTGGTGCTTTGAGGGAATCAAAAGTTCTAGATTTCCATCAAAGGGATGGAGAAAATATGAAGAAGGCATGGGACAGAATTTCTAATGCACATAGGAGAATTATGCCTTGGATACCTATAAAAATTGTGCTCGGGAATTTTTACCATGGTCTTTCTAAATGGTCTAAACACTCCCTTGACATTATAGCTGAGGGAGATTTCCTAGAATGTGATGAAGCTAGAGCTCTTGAAATTATACATGGTATATCTAGTTACTTTGTTTATGATCGCAACTTTGATACTATCATAGATAGACTTGCTACTATTGAGAAATGAATGGATGCTCTAGACTTGATGAAGGTAGAGAAACCTAAACCCAATAAGAGAGACATTTTGGAAATAGACAATGATTGGGAACCTTTTGTTAGGATTAGCATCTCTAATCAAGACTTCCTTGCTTATTGTGATATTGGATCTATGGTTTCTACTATGCCAAAAATTGTTCATGATTCTTTAAAATTTAACATGGATAGATTACCATCTTATCATGAACACACTAATGGAGATATTTCTGAAATCCAGGGAAGAATAAAAGACGTACCAGTTAAATTCCTTAAAGGGATTGCAATGATTGATTTCTTCATCGTGGAGCCAAACCAAGGAAATATAGTGCTTGGAAGGGACTTCCTCCGAGCAGTTAAAGGCTTCATTGATATAGGTAAGGGACAAATCCGCTTACGCGGGAAGGCAAAAGGTGTGTACCCCTTTCCTAGAAGGAACAAGAATGAACTTGTTGAGGAACCATTTGAAGCAATTTATAACTCCGATTATTATGATGGTTATTGATTCCTCTATGCATTATGCCTAGCTTAAAGGCATAAAAGAAAGCGCTTTTGGGAGGCAGCCCACATGAATAAATTTTTGCTTTTGTTGTGTCTTGATGTTGTTTACTGCTGTAGCATCATCATTGTATCTTTGCTTTTCATATTTGTGCCAAGTATAGCCTCTGATTGCTAGAAAGTTCAAAAGTTGTGAGGTGCTGTCCAGGAAACAGATTCTGTCCTTGGATAGAAAAATTCGTATAAAATCACCAGATCATCTTTTTGGTCTGAATTTTTTCGACAGCGTTCTCTATATAATTTTCTTTCGTGCGTCTGTTCTGATTTTTTTGATTTGCGTTGCAGAAGTATCCCGAACAGATCAATTACTACCTGTTGTTCTGTTTTTCACAGATTATGTCCTGTTTTGCCTTTCCTTCACTTTGCAAATCAAGAGCTTGCTTTTTCTTTGAAAAAACCTTTTGGCAATCTTGAGAAACAGTAGAACTTCAAGAATATCTTTATTTCCAGCAAGGTATAATTATTTTATTAAGGGTACTAACCTCGCTAATCAGATTATGATGAGTTATGTATGAAGGGAGTTTTCAAGTGTGCGAGGGTAGATGATAAAAAGATTCAGGAGTGTCAAGCGCTCAAGCTTGGGGATGCCCCCGTGCACCCCCAAGAAATATTCAAGGAGACTCAAGCGTCTAAGCTTGGGGATGCCCCCGTGCATCCCCTTCTCCATCAACATTATCAGTTCGTCTTTCGTTCCACTATATTTTTATCACTTCATGTGTTATGTGCTATGCTTGGAGCGTCTTGCTTTTAGTTTTCTTTTTATTTTTTCATAACGAGTCGGAACTAAGCATTCTTTATGTGGGAGAGAAACACGCTCCACCTCTACCTAGAACATAACATAGAATTTTTCATGTCTATCTATACTGTGTGTGTTCTTTGTCTTTTAATAGCTACTATCATGCTCTGCTCTTAGTATTCATGCTTATCTTTTCAAAGAGATTTTTGTCTAGTTGGTTGCTTGAACTCTCTTTAATTATCATGCTCACCTTATTAAGAGAGTTTTCTTCCGTTGCATTGGTTAATGTGTCTATGATAAAGATGCTACTTGCATGATGGCGCTTAGTAGTTCAGGTTTTCTTATGGTAAATCTCAAACAGCTGGGGGATTGCCAATGTGTTATTGGAGTACCAACTTGATTTGTTTGACTATGTTGTGGTATGGTTTAGTAATATCTTCCCTCAAGAATTTATTTTGATTGACTTGGCGTATGCTCACACATATTTAAGACTATAAAGAAAGTCTGTCAAACCTTGATGATCTTTTATTTCTGAGTAGCGATATAACTTCCATGCCTGATTCAATATTGCTTTGTCGCTCTGCATGATTATGACCATCATTGCTCTCTTAGTTGGTCGCTCCCAGTCTTTTGCTAACCTCCACATGTACTAAGCGAACTAACTTTGCAATATATAGCTCATGGGAAAGTAGCTTAAAAACTATTGTGGTAAAGAATATGTTGCTTATGTATCTTATTTCTGATAAGTTGCTTGCTGAGCGGTAACCATGTTTCTGGGGACGCCATCAACTGTCGCACTTTTGTTGAACATCATGTGAGTTGCTATGCATGTTCGTCTTGTCTGAAGTAAGGGTGATTTGCCGTGGGTTGAATGAATATGCATATTGTTAGAGAAGAACATTGGGACGCCAACCAAAGCCATGTATCATGGTGGAAGTTTTAGCTTGGACATTAATCCTCAATCTCTTATGAGATTTTGCTTATGCATTAAAGAGGAGTCCATCATCTATTTTCTATGTTGTCCCGGTATGGATGTCCTCAAGTTGAGATCTATCAAAAACGAGAAATCAAATGTGATTTATCTCCTTGGACCTTTGTACAGGTGGCATAGAGGTACCCCTTTGTGACACTTGGTTGAAACATATGTAATGCAATGATAACCCATGGAAATCCGAGCTAATTGGGACAAGGTGCGAGCACTATTGGTATTCGATGCATGAGGCTTGCAACTTATAGGATGTCTTATACATGACACATATGAAGTACTACTACCGTTGACAAAATTGCTTCTATGTTTTCAAAATAAAAAGCTCTAGCACATAACCATTCTTCTACTTTTATGTTAAAGCACCAACTACTCAGAGCATGATTGTCATTCTGAGTGTAATGTGCATTGTCCCAAAGTAGCATTGTCTTTTGCATGATTGTGATATCGTTTATTTTGAAATCATTGTATCTAGTCATCACTTAAACCTTGAAGGTGCCCCTGCATTTATGTTTTGCTTCACTAAAGGGGGCAAGCTAGATATCACTTTATCATATTTGCACATCATGTTCATTGCAAATCTTTTTGATGTTTCAGTTTCATATTGTAAAACTTTCAGTCATTTGTGATTTTCTCATGAGGTAACTTAATTACTATAGAGTTATTGTCTCAGTAAGCTTTTGTCATATGACTATGAAAAAGTCCTATATGGTTAATAGCATGTCACCACAGAAATTATTCTTGTTATCATTTACCTACTCGAGGACGAGCAGGAATTAAGCTTGGGGATGTTGATACGTCCAAAACGTATCTATAATTTCTGCTTGCTCCATGCCACTTTTGGGTGACATTGCTATGATATTCATACACTTCCATACACTTTTGATCATATTTGGACTAACTTACTAATCCAGTGCACCCCAGTGCCAGTTTATGTTTTCGGCTGTTTTTGTATTTCAGGTTTTCACGTTACGAGAACTGCCAGGAAAAATCCAGAAAAATTATATAAAAAATCAGCGTTCCGGAAACAACCTTGCGTCCGAAGGACAGCCGGGGGGGCCACCAGGGCTCCAGGCGCCCTGGCGGCGCGCCCCCCCTGGGCCGCGCCGGGGGGGGGGGGGGGCGCCTGGGCCCCCCGTAGCTTCCCCGATGCCCCCCTTTGGCATATATTTAAAGCGTCCTCCAAAACCCTCAGAACAGGAACTCTTTTCGCGATCCAATCTCTGTTCCGCCACCGCCGCCGCTTCCAAGATCGGGAGCACCAGGAGAACTCTTCCCGGCACCCTGCCGGAGGGGAGGATCACCACCGGGAGCTTCTCCACCACCATGGACGCCTCCCGGATGACTCGTGAGTAGTCTCCCTTGGACCATGAGTCCATGACCAGTAGCTATGTGATGTTCTCCTCCCGTTCTTGTGCTTCACTAATTAGTCCTCGTGAGCTGCCCTACATGATCGAGGCACATATGTAATCCTTATGCTGTTGCTATGTTGAGTTTGTTGGGATCCGATGGATTATGGGATTATGTTCAGATTGATCTTGAGTAATATAATTGATCTACCTCTTTTATATTTTTGTTCATAAGTAATTCTTGCATGTTCTCCATTGTTATTTATTGCTTTGGCCGAGTAGTAGGTAGTGACTCCAAGAGGGAACGTTATGCTCGATTGTGGGTTCATGCCCCTCGATGACTAGCTTGAGTGACAGAAACATGAGTCTAGGGGATGTGCTGTTGCCACAAGGGGGAAAACAACGGTGCTTGTGCCCGCGGGTGCAAGGATTGCTTACTTTACGCAAAGTTCTTTTAATGCAGTTGTCTGTTGCTTTGAGTTTACACTATGGGTGGGACTCGCAACTTAATACCAGCGAGATGTTCTAGATAGATATCTCAAGGTGGATGATTAGTAGTAGATATTGATGGATTGCGGTCTACTTACTTTGGCGTACCGCCCATGCTTTGAACCTCAACCTTTCTTGCAATGTAGTCAGCATTGGTTTGCGTTCGTGGTCCTGTCAATTGCCCAGCTGTAATTTGTTTACCTCACATAGCTGTTTTATCGTCTTTTGGGAGAGAGACATCACTAGTGAACATCATGAGACTCCGGTCCATATTACCATCATTGATCACATCCGCTATTTTACTTTTTGTTATTACCTACTATTGCAAAACATTATCTATCACTACTATCATTGCTTTTAATCCTTTGTGAACTACAAGGCCGTAGGGATTGACAACCTCTCTGTACTCGTTGGGAGCAAAGTTATTTGTATCTGTGTGCAGGTCCACGTTGATTGCTACTATCTGGCGCCGTAGCAGTTGACACCTACTTGTTGAACCTAGGAGTCTCTGGGGATTCGATCCTTGGCATCTTTGCTAAGGGAAAAACTTCCACAACACTGCATCTTACACCTTCCACTTGGGGTAACCAACGAGGGGTTCGAGGCCCATCAGCGGGTGCAAGGATTGTTTACTTTACGCAAAGTTCTTTTAATGCAGTTGTCTGTTGCTTTGAGTTTACACTATGGGTGGGACTCGCAACTTAATACCAGCGAGATGTTCTGGATAGATATCTCAAGGTGGATGATTAGTAGTAGATGCAGATGGATTTTGGTCTACTTGCCTTGGCGTACCGCCCATGCTTTGAACCTCTACCTTTCTTGCAACATAGTTAGCATTGGCTTGCGCACATAATTCTGTCAATTGCCCAGCTGTAATTCGTTTACCTCACATAGCTGTTTTATCGTCTTTTGGGAGAGAGACATCACTAGTTAACATCATGGGACCCCGGTCCATATTACCATCACTGATCACATCCGCTATTTACTTTCTGCTTTTACATACTAGTTACAGTTTTACCTATCACTATTATCTCTTGCGTTTGACCCTTTGTAAATGACAAGGCCGGAGGGATTGACAACCTCTCTGTACTCGTTGGGAGCAAAGTTATTTGTATCTGTGTGCAGGTCCAAGTTGATTGCTAATATCTGGTGCCGTTAGCAGTTGACACCTTCTTATTGAAACTAGGAGTCTCAGGGGAAATCTATCCTTGGTATCTTTGCCAAGGGAAAACTACCGCTACACTGCATCTCAAACCTTCCACTTGGGGTAACCAACGAGGGGCGAGAAGCCATCAAGCAAAGTTTTCTGGCGCCGTTGCCGGGGACTCCACTCTTCAAGATAGGGGAGTTGCACGCTATCTTTTACCTTTGCTTTTTAGTCTTGTTAGTTTACCTTTCAGTTTTTGCTTTAGTATCTTTTATCGAAAATCACAAAAATAGTTATCTTGCTTGCTTGCTGCTATGGGTTCCACCGAGAACACCAAGTTGTGTGACTTCACTAGTCATAACAACAATGACTTTATCTGCACACCTATCACTACACCTGCCACTTCAGCACCTTCTTATGAAATTAAACCTGCTTTACTGAACTTAGTTATGAAAGATCAATTCTCCGGTGCTGGAGATGATGCTGCTTTACACTTAAACAATTTTGTTGAACTCTGTGATATGCAAAAGTACCAAGAAATAGATGGTAATATTGTTAAGCTCAAGCTTTTTCCTTTCTCCTTGAGAGGAGGAGCTAAAATTTGGTTTCAATCTTTGCCTAGAAATAGCATAGATTCATGGGACAAGTGCAAAGATGCTTTTATTGGAAAGTACTATCCACCTGCTAAAATTTTCCAACTAAGGAGTAACATAATGAATTTTAAACAATTGGATAATGAACACGTTGCCCAAGCTTGGGAACGCATGAAATCTCTTGTCAAGAACTGCCCTACTCATGGTTTGACTACTTGGATGGTTATCCAAACTTTTTATGCAGGCTTGAACTTTACCTCGCGGAACTTGTTAGATTCGGCCGCGGGAGGAACCTTTATGTCAACTACACTTGGTGCTGCCACGAAGCTTCTCGATGAGATGATGACCAACTATTCCCAATGGCACACCGAACGCGCTCCAACGGGTAGGAAGGTAAACTCTGTCGAGGAGATTTCCTCCCTAAATGAAAAAGTTGACTTGATCATGTCTCTACTTTCGAAGCAATCTTCTGTTGATCCTCGTGATGTTCCTTTAAATTCTTTGATTGCTCAAGAACAAGTAGATGTGAACTTTATCTCTAGAAACAATTTCAACAACAATGCTTATAGGAGTAATCTTGGTAGCAATCCTAGACCGTTCCCCTCTAATTCTTATGGGAACAACAATGCTTATCCTAGCACCAAGAACTCCACTAATGAACTAGAGATTATGCTTAAAGATTTCATCACTACCCAAAAAGCCTTTAATAAGAGTGTAGAAGAAAAACTAAAGAAACTAGATGATCTCTCTTCAAAGGTAGACAATTTAGCCCATGAGGTAGAATTTCTCAAAATTAGAACTTCTCCTCTTGAGGAGAGGAAGGTCACTCCTATGAATGCTATTCAAGTGCAAATTAATGAAAACATTAGGATGTTGGCTAAACTTAAAGAGAGATGGGCTAGAGAAAGGGAGGAAGAAGATAGAATTAAGAGCCTTCCTACCCACCACACTGTTGCTACTATCCAAGTTGTTGAGGATATCCAAACTCTTAGCACCCAATGCACTCCTGGTACCATTGGACCTATTAATGGTGATGCTATGGCTATAGAAACTACCAAACAAGTGAACCTAAAGGACACAACTACCACTTTACTTGATAGTAGTGACCTTGATTTTGATAATTGCACTCTTACCGAAGTTATTGATTTCCTTCACAAGATGTCTAGAGACCCCCGCACTAGCACGCTTAATCTTGCCTTCACAGAGCATATCACTAATGCTCTTATCAAAGCTAGGGAGGAGAAACTTAGAGTAGAAGCCTCCATACCTAGAAAGCTAGAAGATGGTTGGGATCCTATGATTAAAATTAAGTTGAATAACTTCTCTTGCTATGCTTTATGTGATGTTGGAGCTAGTACCTCTGTTATGCCCAAAAGAATATATGATATGCTTAAATTGAAACCTTTTGATTCTTGTTCTTTTGGTGTTCGTCTCGTTGATTCTTCCATAAAGAAACCTTTGGGGAGGATTGACGATGTTCTTATCATTGTCAATGACAATTATGTTCCCGTTGATTTTACTATTATGGATATTGAATGTGAACCTTCTTGTCCAATTATTTTGGGACGTCCTTTTCTACGCACCGTTGGTGCTATCATTGACATGAAAGAGGGGAATATAAGATTCCAATTTCCTCTCAAGAAAGGGATGGAACATTTCCCTAGAAAGAAGATTAAGTTACCTTTTGAGTCCGTTATACGGGCTAGCTATTCTTTTACTCTTGATAAAACTTGATCTCTTTGCATTATGCCTAGCTTAAAGGCATAAAAGAAAGCGCTTTTGGGAGGCAGCCCACAATGAATAAATTTTTATTTTTGCTTTTGTTGTGTCTTGATGTTGTTACTACAGTAGCATCGTCATTGTATCTTTGCTTTTCAACTTTGTGCCAAGTGTAGCCTCTGATTGCAAGAAAGTTCAAAAGTTGTGACGTGCTGTCCAGGAAACAGATTCTGTCCTTGGATAGAAAACTTCGTATAAAATCACCAGATCATCTTTTTGGTCTGAATTTTTTTGACAGCGTGCTCTATACAATTGTCTTTCGGGCGTCTGTTCTGAGTTTTTTGATTAGAGTTGCAGAAGTGCCCCGAAAAAATCATTTACTACCTGCTGGTCTGTTTTTCACAGATTCTGTCCTGTTTTGCCTTTCCTTCATTTTGCAAACCTTGAGCTTGCTTTTTCTTTGCAAAAACCTTTTGGCAATCTTGAGAAACAGTAGACCTTCAAGAATATCTTTATTTCCAGCAAGGAACAATTATTTTATTATGGGTACTAACCTCGCTAATCAGATTATGATGAGTTATGTATGAAGGGAGTTTTCAAGTGTGCGAGGGAAGATGATAAAAAGATTCAGGAGTGTCAAGCGCTCAAGCTTGGGGATGCCCCCATGCACCCCCAAGAAATATTCAAGAAGACTCAAGCGTCTAAGCTTGGGGATGCCCCCGTGCATCCCCTTCTCCATCAACATTATCAGTTCGTCTTTCGTTCCACTATATTTTTATCACTTCATGTGTTATGTGCTATGCTTGGAGCGTCTTGCTTTTAGTTTCCTTTTTAGTTTTCTTTAGCTTTTCATAACGAGTTGGAACTCAGCTTTCTTTGTGTGGGAGAGAAACACGCTCCACTTCAACCTAGAACACAACATAGAATTTTCATGTCTATGTTTGCTGTGTATGTTCTTGGTCTTTCAATAGCTACTATCATGTTCAGCTCTTAGTTTTCATGCTTATCTTTCTAAAGAGCTTTTGTTTAGTTGGTTGCTGGAACTCTCTTTTGTTATCATGCTTATCTTATTAAGAGAGTTTGCTTCTGTTGCATTGGTCGATATGTCTATGATAAAAATGCTACGTGCATAATGGTGCTTAGTAGTTCATGTTTTCTTATGGTTAGTCTCAAATAGCTGGGGGGTTCCCAATGTGTTATTGGAGTACCAACATGATTTGTTTGCCTATGATGTGGTATGGTTTAGTAATATCTTCCTTCAAGAATTTATTTTGATTGACTTGGCGTATGCTCACGCATATTTAAGACTGTAAAGAAAGTCTGTCAAGCCTTGATGATCTTTAATTTCTGAGTAGCGATATAACTTCCATGCCTGATTCAATGTTGCTTTGTCGCTCTGCATGATTATGACCGTTATTGCTCTTTTAGTTGGTCGCTCCCAGTCTTTTGCTAACCTCCACCTGTACTAAGCGGACTGACTGCTTGTGCATCCAAAATCCTTTAAACCAGTTATGTCATATGAGTCCACCATACCTTCCTATACATGGTATTTACCTGCCATTCCTAACGAAGACTTTCATGTACCATCTCGAAATTATTCAAAAAAGCATTTCTCTTTTGTGACTCTGTTTTAGCTCATGAGGAAGTAGTAGTTAATTCATGATCTTTTTAAGTTGGACAAGCTTCACCCCGGGATTGCATGTCTAATGTGCAAACCCATAATACGAGAAGGAACTGGCATAGAGTGCGCCCGGCTCATTAAAAAAATAATATAAACAAACAAACCCTCCTTCACGCTTCGTTCATGAGAAATCAGAATACTTTGGCAGTGATAAACAAAGGAGATTAAGAGGATGTGATCGTCCTCATTCGGGAGCCGTTCCTCGAAACTTGTCCAGCTCGAGAAGTAATTGAGTTATCTGCTAGCATTCGTTGACGAAACTTGTCCAGCTCGAGAAGTAATTGAGTTATCTGTAATTCGTTCACCTCACATAGCTGTTTTATCGTCTTTTGGGAGAGAGACATCACTAGTGAACATCATGGGACCCCGGTCCATATTACCATCACTGATCACATCCGCTATTTACTTTCTGCTTTTACATACTAGTTACAGTTTTACCTATCACTATTATCTCTTGCGTTTGACGCTTTGAAAACGACAAGGCCGTAGGGATTGACAACCTCTCTGTACTCGTTGGGAGCAAAGTTATTTGTATCTGTGTGCAGGTCCAAGTTGATTGCTAATATCTGGCGCCGTTAGCAGTTGACACCTTCTTGTTGAAACTAGGAGTCTCAGGGGAATCGATCCTTGGTATCTTTGCCAAGGGAAAACTACCGCTACACTGCATCTCAAACCTTCCACTTGGGTTAACCAACGAGGGGCGAGAAGCCATCACCAACCGGGACTAAAGAGATCCCTATATATACCCTCATCCATGCCCGCTCACTCCTTTGTTTTTTGGCCGTGTGAGAGGTGTGTGCATGAGCTATGTCTCCCTTCTATGCATGCACATGAGGTGTTCGATGAAATGCCTAAGCCACAATTAAGCTTTCTACTCTCCAAGCTCGACCTTCAAGCTTGATTTTTCTCAAGATTTGTCTAGGTTTGGCAATTTGTCCCGTCCCGTCCCCGTTCTCACCGCCGTCGATCGCCTGCGCCGATCATGTTGTCGGCACCATCGTGGCGAGCCTCTTGTTCTTATCTTCTTTTTAAAAGAAAAATATATTCTTATTTGTATAATTTTTTTACTTTTATTATTGTTTGTTATTATATAGTGTCATGGTTTTGGTATCCGCCCCCGTCGGCCCTCGTCCTGTCTATGATTCGGATGTTGTATATTATCTTTTATTACTATTTGTTTCATTTAGTGTTTATGACAATTATGATGTCCAATGTGACATAGATGTTTTTATCTAGGAGGTATGTGAACCGGAAATTTCAACCGACCCTCTTGTCGAGAGGTAAAATTTTGTTTGAAAAGAAAAAATTTACTTGAAGAAAAAATTGAAAAAAACCGAGGAGTAAAAGATGGAATTTGAGTTGTATGTTGTGGATTTCGTCGATGATCACAAGATCAAGATGGATGCTATGCGCTTGAAGATTAGAAAGATTAGAAAATATGTCATTCATAATGAAGCTTGGTGTCATTATGCCGTTGGATCAATTGTTAACTTAGTTGCGGTTATGATCGCATTTGTTATTGCATTTAAATATTTTTCATAGTTTCAATGTATGTTTGAATTAGATGCTCTAGAGTGCTATATGTTGTTCAATGAGAACTATGTATGAACTTTATGTATTTATTTTTTTAGTAAGAATATTTGATCACTACTGTACTTTGGTTTTAATGTGATGATGAACTTGTATTAATTTGGTCATTTCTTTATTCATTATGTTCTGTAATGGCTTTTGATACACTTAATAATATAATGCATGCAGATGAACCGGCAATGAATATACGGTGACCGACGCACCGATGACTACATTGACGGCATGCATATTTTTCTCGTGATGCCTATTGAATACTTCAGTTATTCAATCAAGAGGCCCTCGACAAACAATTCATGACTTGCTACTGTCTGTAAGTATTACTGCTGTAATTAAGTCTCTAGCTAAGCTCATTCATTGCATGTATATATAATTATCCTTACTATATTATGCAAATTAAAGATCGCCGAATTCAAAAAAGCACAAATCTATGACATTGGGTTCATTAGCCCAAATACCGTAAATGAATGGTCGGTAAAAAACAAAGTTAAAGATACCGAGGAAAACTTGCTAAATGCGTTCCTTCGACACCAAAACAAGAGCCAAATACTCTTTCCTTACAACTTCCAGTGAATGTTACTTTTTTGTACATATTCGTTTTCTCTTACTCGAGGTTACTTAAGTAATGTAATTGATGAGTTATGTGTGCGCATCTTCCACTTTATTCTGGTATCCATTAAGCTTGATGAGGGACTAGTAACTATTTTAGACTCGAGACGTAAAGATCCCAAGGATTATGCGGACATGACTGCAATGCTCGAGAAGTAAGTTCAATCATAATTGTACCATATCGACAACTTTCGTTCATTTCCTAATATCAAGTAATCATTTTCTTTTCCGGCCGGGCAGGGTCTGTGAAAAAGATCACCGGAATGGTTCCGGGTCTGAAGAACGAGCTGTGATTTAGACACCCCTATGTAAGCAGTAGTAGCTAGTTCTGCACATCTCTCATTGATTCTAATTTCATCAATACCATTATCATGCTTGATTATTAGTTTAATTGAACTCCATTCTCGTAAAGTGATTGTGCCAGGTAGGCGGGAGTCATTTATGTGGATACTACGTTTGCGAGTTCATTCGCCATCATACCTCTAAGCGGGACTTCTTTGAAAAACAATTTGAAGTGCGTAAACAATATTCGTAATTTTATTTTATTACCATCAATTGTGTTGAGTCTCATTCATATATATGTATTAACCCCCTTCTTTAAATTAGATGTGGCAGATGTGGGATGAAATCCTACCAAATAATCGCATACGAGCTATTCAAGAGGAATTGGTGGGATTCTTTATTGACGGCGTCATACATAAGAATGGAGAATACCATACATAAATTCAATGGGGGTGCTTGATGATGTCAGGGATATTATATTGTATATATGTAGTAGCGTCGGATAGATATACGAAAACTTGTTGTTCAACCAAGCACGCAGACAGAGATGTCACTTCTCTCTCTGTATGTAGTAGCTACCGTCGACTAAGCACGGAGAAAGGGAGGTCACTTCTCTTTATATGTAGTAGCTAGCTAACATAATATGAAACCCCTAAACCCAAAACCCCTAACCCCCCCCCCAGCCCCCCTTAAAGAAATCCAATGCCTGAGGGCTGTTGACGTGTGGTGGCTTTTTGGTCACGGTTGCTGTTACCAACTGGGACTAAATGTCCTTCTACCTAAGCATTCCGCAGCAGCCACGTGGAGCCTTTTAGTCCCGGTTGATGTTACCAACCAAGACTTAAGGTCCTCCTACCTGAGCGTTGCGTAGCAGCCATGTGGAGCCCCTTTCGTCCTGGTTCGTAAGCTAACCGGGACTCAAAGTTTTAGGCTTTAGTTCCGATCGTTTTGTCCCGGTTGCAGAACCGGGACTAAAGGGCCTCTGGAACCGAGACTATTGGCCCATTTTATACTAGTGCCACTGAACAGAGTTGTCCTGTGTTGTTGTCGGCCATGCGTGCTACTCCCCAGGCATCCTCCGGCAGCGGCCCGACGACATTACGAGGAGGGAGGTCTCGCATTGGCGGTAGCTAGGTCGGCCGCACAACAAAGCGATGCCACACACCCAACCATTTGGTGCTATAGGTGCATCCACTTTAATCACTATCTAGAATCTAAAAAAATCAGAAAATAAACTATGTTGTGGTAGTAACAAGAACATGCTATACCATCAATTTTTGGATGCAATTTCGAAACACGGTGTGATTCAAAAACAAAGCTAAATTCAGATCGTTCGGAATTTTATAACAGGCCCGACGCATCGTCCTAGCTACATCGGATCATCAACGTACGATCCCTCATCCACGTTCTTCCCTTGCATGCCTCCTCCAGTCCTCGATTTTCCCTCTCTTACATGTTCTTCTCCCCAAATTTTTCCTCTCTGTCCCATTTTTCTCTCGCACTCAATCCCATTTTTCTCTTGCACAATTGTTCACTTTCAAAAAAGAAGGGATAAAAATAAAGGTTGCACCTGGGATTTGAATCCAGGCCTCTACATTTTCTTAGATAATCCAATGGCCATCCACCAACTCATCTAAGAAATTTTTTGTGCTAAAAGCCTAAAATAGAAGACTTATTTGTAAGGAGTGGAGCTTCTGCTCCTAGGTGGAAATCCACAAATGAAAAGTAAAATTCCAAAAAAAATCAACTTTTTGTGTGCCATGTGATTTGAACCCTAGTTGATGTAGTAGTGTAGTAGTTAATTTAACTAGGCAACCATCTCACCGATGCCCCCTTTAACTACAGAAATAAAAGGGAATATGTTTTTTCATATTTTTACACGAACTTTGATACATATTTTTTTATTAAAACGTACCTCGATAATTTATGTGTAGATAGCATGATCATTTACACATTGTAGACTTGTAACTTAGGCAAAAATATCGACTAGGTGAAAAAATATATTAAAGATATACCCCGAAAACTTTTATGTAAATAACATGATAATATACACACCGCGCACCCGATAACTTACATACAAACATCATGGAAAAATTGATGAGGTGATTTTTGTTTTTGAAAACATCCCACGGCAGCTTCTGTGTAAATAACACGACGACAAAGCTAAATTTTGATCGTTCGGTGTTCCGCAACAAACCCAAATGCTGTGGGCGTCCAATGCGCATCGAGCGCCCGCTGCTACCGCATGTCACGGAGACAGTTTCCCTCATTTGCGGCCTTTTTTTTGTTCGATCTCAAAAAAAGGGGG
>LR738709.1:688563608-688638521 GCA_902687465.1 Secale cereale | reverse complement strand
CCCTATAATAAATCACGGACTAGACTAGAACTGCTCCTCCCACAAAAATAAAATAAATAATGTTACAACTCCAACGTTCGAGAATAGAAAAAATTTGTACAACGGGCAACACGGCCCATCTACAATGGTCGGCCAGGTCCATTGAGGTGATGTTTTGGGCTGGCCAGGTCGCTACCGAAAATTCTCATATAGGCGCCAATACACCCAAGTGTTATTTATCGCTTAAAGTGAGACCAAACGCATCGCTCGCTGAATGGTGTTAACTAATCGGCCGGCCCAGGTTGATGAAGTAAAAGGAAAATAATATGCAAGAAACGGGATTCAATCCCTGGTCTCCTTATGGAGAGCTAGCGTTCCTAGCCAATCCGCCCAAGTATCGCACATCATAAGTATGAGACGCATTTTGTAGTTGAGGCGAGTGAAGCCGGTTTTCCATTCGTTTTCACAGTTTTTTCTGCTTTTCTTTTTGTTTATTCATTGTTTGTTTTGTTTTCTTTCTTCTTCTCCACTTTCTATTTAGTTTTCTTGTTTCTCTTTTCCTTTTCCATTTTTTGCTTTTTTTTCTTCTTTGTTTTTTTTCTTCTTTTTTGGTTTTCCTTCAAATACTTGTTCACCAATTTTCAAATACTTATTCAACATTTTTATATACATGATCAACATTGTCTCAAATAATTATCAACATATTTTTCAATACTTGTTCAACATTTTTCAAATATATGTTCAAAATTTCTCAAATACTCGTTCAACATTTTTATATACATGATTAACATTTTTTCAAATACTTGTCAACATTTCTTTCAAATATGTGTTAAACATGTTTTAAATACGTATTCAACATTTCTCAAATACATGATCAACATTTATTCTGATATTTGTACAACATTTTTGCAAATATGTGTTTAATATTTTTAAATACTTGTTCCATATTTTTTAAATACTCATCCAACAGTTTGAATTTTTTTTGTAGAGTGTTTTTTTGTAACATCCTTCCCCATCCCAAAATAAGTGTCTTGACCTGACTATAATTTTATATTAACTCTAGTATAAAGTTGAGACACTTATTTTGGCACGGAGGGAGTACGTATATATTTAAAATATTTTCAAGTATAAGCAAAGTACAAAAATAAAAGCAAAAAAGACAACAATAAACAGTAAACATAAAAAAAACTGAGAATGTACCCTCCAGCAAACCTGGGACGGCCTATGTGCAGCACGCGAGCGTTTCGCCAGGTCTCTCGCTGAACAAGACAAATACACGCGTCCGCCAATACATGCACTTCCTATTCTGCGTTTCTGGCGCTGGTTACAGTACAAGCTGTCAACCGGCGCACGCCAGTCGCACCGGTCCATATAACATCTCTCTTTTCTCTGTTAGTACTAATTTAGGCTTCCATTGTCCCCTACTATCTACTCCCTCCGTCCCAAAATTCTTATTTTAGATTTTTCTAGATAGATATGTATCTAACACTAAAGTGTAACTAGATACATTTGTATTTAGACAAATGTAAGACAAGAATTTTGGGATGGAGGAAGTAGAACCTTTGAAACCGTTTGATTATAACAGTTGGAGACAAGTAACAACATGAAGAAGACGTTCAGAAAAAATGAAATATTATATTATTATTAAATTGCCACATTAATTATGTTTTTCTTGTCCTATATTGCTTCTTTTTCTTAACATCCTTCGGGTTTAGAAGACTTCATCTGATTTTGCATATTATTGGGTTAGGGATGTGAGATCTTTTTCTCTCCCGTTGCATCGCACGGGCATGTTTGTTAGTATATAGAAAAGTAACTAATGTTTGTTGCCAAAATTAGCTTGTGTAAGTTTCTAACCAATACATCTAACCTGTTTTCCTCGTAATTTTTCAAAACTTAGAAATGAGTATATTTTTTTGCAAGTTTTTGGAAGTGATTTCCGATATTTAATTATTTCTGAGAAGTTTTTTTTAGCAAATATGCTTGAGAGGGTGAGTTCTCATAATCGATGGTGCAAAATCTGCTCTCCTCCATCGAAAAATATATATTTCCGCTCTCCTTTAAGCCCATCTTTTTATTTGGCAAGTTCGATGGTATACTTAATTCGGTCTCCTTTAACTTGTTCGAAGATGGATCAACGATCAATGATGATATGTTATTTGGCAGGTGATGTAAACTGCTTGCATCATTCCAACAGCTTAGTTAGGCCGATCAACGATGCAAGCTTGACATATTATCCATTGCTCAGAAATGGACACGTCCACATGGAGGCTACTTCTCAAAGGCCGAATCCTCCTGCATGTCGACCAACGGCTTGATTAATGGGTCACATCAAACCTACGACTAGGACAGGGGAGCATCGCACAGCCACAAGCTTAGCTAGGCATTGAAATGCAAATGGGTCGCGTGACCCCATTCGGTCTCTCCCTGATTCGTAGCCTTTTTCAGCTGGTGGACAAGTGGATCCTCCAGCTCCAGTTGGGTGGGTGCTCCATCAGCTATGAACAATGGCGATAATCGACGAAGGACACAAGGGTTTTATTCCGCGTACGACTCATTGCCCGGACCTGCTAACGGCCGGCCTGATTTGCGCTGTCATGCAAAAGCAAGTTGCTCACTGCCGGCATTCGTAGTACATTGCCTGCTCGACACCAGAGTTGAAGAAAGCGGGATCTCATCCGTGTGTGCGTCCGTCCATGACATGCATTGCACGTCGTGGAAAGGGAGATATGAGGGCGGGCAGTTGGAGCAGGGGTAGAAAGAAGCTCGTCTGGGAAGCACGGAATTGGGTTGGGCGGCTGATACTGCCTGCTACTGATACTGATAGATCTTTTCTGCGAATCAGACTGTTGTATTAATCACGTCCATGCATATGCGGCTGCAAATGGGTCCTCTGTCCGTACACATGACCTTAGAGCCCCGTCCCGTCGGTCTCACTCGACACTAACCAGCTCATTGATTGATCGAGCACGTGCCAGCTTCGCGTGGACGTCTTGTCATGCTCGATCTCGGTCGCGCCATTTATTTCCCCACAGTACAGCTACGAAGAATGGAAAAAAAGTCGTCTGAATCTGGAATTTGGGTTAGTCTATTTTCATACGAAGAAAGGAACAGCCCGAGTGAAGGAATGACCTCGCTGGACGAAAGGGTATGCCTCGTCAGAGAATACTTAGGGTGGCAGGCTACCATATTATATATCTTAGGGGTGTGGAGATGGTGCAAGTTCGCCGGAAAAAAAACCGATCATCGCCGGGGTTAAAGGAAAGTCCGGGCGGCGGCAGCATTGGCGGTGGTCGATGCTTAGGGGGAGAGCGGAGCGGCGAGGCTGACGCTGGAGCGCCGCCAGTGGTGGGCGGCGGTAGCTGGCAGCCCGGTTGGTGATAGCAAGCGGTGGAAAGAAGGAGATTGTGATCTGTTTTCCAACGGCTCAAACCGATCCTGGCAAATCGACTGCCCCAGTTTAAGTTCCCAGGCGACTTGCACTTATCGAGTCCTTATTTCCTGATGGATACTGCATGGCTTGGTCTGGCTTTTTCACCAAATCGTGATAGTGATCTACATGCTCTTATATTTCTTTACAGAGAGAGTAGTACAAGAATACCATGTGATTGAAGATTTGAGTTGAAGCATCCGTCGGTGCCTACCTGCTGTGAATGACTGCTAATTGTTCATGGCCAACGGCCATGAACCTCTTTTTTTTTTTTGCGAAAATATTTCTGATCTAATCATATTCTACCATTGCAGTATAACGAATATCAAAAGAAAAAAATATATTTTGATTCATAGACCACATAGCGACGACTACAAGCACTAAAGCGAGTCGAAGACGCGCCACCGTCATCGCCCCTCCCTTGTTGGAGCCGGACAAAACTTGTTGTAGTAAACAGTCGGGAAGTCTTCGTGCTAAGGCTTCATAGGACCGGCGCACCAGAACAACAACCGCCGCTGATGAAGAGTAATGTAGATCGGAAGGATCCAACCTGAAAACACACAAATATAGACGAACAACCAAATCTAAGTAGATCCACACAAGATAGATCCGCCGGAGACACACCTCCACACGCTCACCGACGACACTAGACGGATAATTGGGACGGGCGCTAGGCGGGGAGGAGCTTATTCCATCTTCAGGAAGCCATCGCCGTCTCGTCTTCCTGAGCATCACACAAATCCTAACAAAACTAATAGAACCATCTAAAAACGGAGCGCTCCCCTCGGCAAGGGTCAGGATCCACCGCGCCCTCATGGCTCTAAGGCCATCGGAGATGAGGCGGACCGACTGTAACACCGGCGGGAGGCAGAGAAACTCTAATGTCTCTTGGGAAGGAGGAAAGGAGGAGCCAGCGAGGCTTGTTGCGACCGTGAACCTCGTTGTTGATGTCTTGACAACATATCTGTACATAGTAAAGCCGCTATCGATTACACCGCCCGAACCTTGAACCGTGGCAATCAGGAGGCCCCTCGTCTACGCATGACCTTGTGCCGAGGCGGCAGCTGACAGGCATGGACTAACGGATGCATGGGCAAGGCAGCAACCATTGAGCAGAGACTAGAGAGATTTCGAACTAGGCGTCCGCTCTGCCTATATGGTGACGCTCTCATCGGTCAATCGATCTGGTAGGTCGATCGGTCCCTTTCGGAGATGTCAGATGGCCTCCCCCGAAACCGTTAGGTGAGATGGCCTTCCCCCACATGTCTATCCTGCCCCACGCCGCCCGCAATATGTTCGCATTCCTCGCTCCCGCGTCTGGAATCACCACGACGAAGCTTGCCAATGCCACCACTGGATTCGCCCGTGCAATTGGGCCTACATCAAGTGATGCAAGTCGAGGGTCGCAGTGCTATCGTGTGGCCTCGCAGCATGTGTCTTACCTTGTCGCAATATCGGAGCTCGTTGTCAATGGTCTCGTGGTACCATCATGGCATGGTAAGAGCATCCACACCCAGAGTTGACAAATCCGGCACGCCAAACGCCCGTAGACGCGTCTGGACACGTCTACAGGCACTGATCGATCACACCTTAAATTTTCCTTCTCACAATCGAACAACTCAATTAGCATACTGTTAGCAATTAAGCTTCGGGTTAGGTGACAACTCAATTAGCATGCTGATAGCAATTAAGCTTCGGGTTAGGTGACGTGCTGTGTTAGGAAGTGTTTGAGTCGGTTCAATATACGTACAAGGATAGGTCGTATTAGGAAAGGTTTTGTAAACCGGCGTTGTACCGGGTCGCGTCATGTTGGGCCTGTGTCGTGTTGGACGCGAGTTGTATCCCCTATATAATGCAATGAAAAAGACAACGAAAAGCAGCTCATATTGCTGCACCAAATTATCTTCTTTCTTGTTCGTACGTTTAGGGTTTGCTTAGCTCGAGATTGAGTTCTGCGGATCCGATTTTTGCCCTGAGATCCATTAGTTGGTATTCAGATCCTGGCTGCGTGCTAACCTAGTAACGGGAAGCCATGGACGGAGGCGCGGACAGATCACTGGACAGCGGTTAAAATTATCCTTAGTAACTGGAGGACTAAGGAAATGTTTCGCGATTATGGAGGTGATAAAGAGTTGGTCGTAAAGGGTTACGCCGATGCAAGCTTTGACACTAGTCCAGATGACTAAGTATCAATCTGGATGCGTATTGAAAGTGGGAGCAATTAGCTAGAGTAGTTCCATGCAGAGCATTGTAGACATAGAAATTTACGAAATACATACGGATCTGAATGTGACAGACCCATTGACTAAACTTCTCTCACAAGGCAAAACATGATCACACCTTAGTACTCTTTGGGTGTTAAATCACATGGAGATGTGAACTAGATTATTGACTCTAGTAAACCCTTTGGGTGTTGGTCATATTGCGATGTGAACTATGGATATTGATACGTCCAAAATGCATCACTATTTTGTATTATAATTTATCCTTATTCATTGATATATTTCACGTTATGATGATGTTCTTATGTTGTTTTGGTCTATTTTACACAGTTTACAACTTTCCGATACCGGAACAGCAGACGCAGGATTCAGCAGGAAAAAGTGGATGCTGAGTTGCTGAAGAAGAACACCTCCAAATTACCTGAAAATTGACGGGAGGTATTTTTCAGACGAATAACGAAGACACGCAAAAGGGGAGTCAGAGGGGGGCCACAGGGTGCCCAGGCGGCCTAGGGGCGCGCCCCCCCTGGCCGCGCCGGGGGGGCGCCTGGAGCCCCTGGCCCACCTCTGGTCGCCCCCTTTTGCATATATGTTCTCCGTTCTCCGAAAACCCTAGGCACGGGACTTTTTACGGAGTTCCGCCGCCGCTTCAAGGCGGAAACCTACAGAGAAGAAAAGGGCATCTTCGGTGGGCAGATTCCGCCGGGGAGATCACCTCCCGGAAGGGGAGATCGTCGCCATCGTCATCACCATCATCACGGGCATCATCGAGATCATCATCAACATCATCCCCAACACCAGAACCATCTCCATCTTCATCCAAATCTCATCTTACCATCGCAACTCATGTTGTAACTCGTACTACCTATCCTCTCTACTCCATCGGTGTTGATTATTACTTTGTGGTGAATGCTATTGAGTTTTGTTGGAGAAATATTATTATGTCCAGATTGTTTATCACATATTTATCCCCGCTGATCATGATCTCTTTTATGTCTTGTGAGTAGTTACCTTAGTTCTTGAGGACATGGGGGAAGTCTTGTTGTTAGTAGTCATATGCTGTTGAAGTAATATTTGTTGTTTGATACTTAAGTTGTGTTGTCATTCTACTAGTGGTGTTGTGTGAGTCGAACACCCAACACTTCGCCTTATTAAGGACCTAGGAGAATACATTGTGTATAAAGAATGCTTATGGTGGGTTGCCGGAGCGACAGAAACCTGAACCCCAGTTCGCACGCTTTTGCATAAGGGAATAATGGATCCTCGATCGTATTGCTATGGTTAGGCTTTTGCCTTAAATTCTATCTTGTATTTGCGGATGCTTGCAAGGTGTTTAATCATAAGAGTGCATTGATCTTAGTCTAGAGAGTGCACTAGCATAGATCCACCCACTCAACACTTATCAACACATAACATAGTATCGATACGGAATATGGCGAAAGCACATGACTACCTCTCCCGTGTGTCCTCAAGAACGCTTTAGTCTTTATAAGTTCAGTTGCTATTCCTCTCCTTTGCTAAGAAAGGATTGGGCCACTTGTTACTCTCAGTACCTTTTACATTACTTGCCTTTACATTCCTGTAGCTTATACCGAGAAAACCCCTAAAAGTTATCTTTCAGTGCTTGCAGTAATTTCTTGCTCAGAATCGCTTATCAATACCTTCTGCTCCTCATTGGGTTCGACACTCTTACTTATCGAAAATGCTGCAATAGATCCATTACGGTTGAGGGTCATCAAGTACCGTTTTCTGGCGCCGTTGCCGGGGAGCGTAGCGCTATTGGTAAAGTGAAACTGGTAAGGAAGTATTTTTATAATTCTGTTTTTATTTTTGCTATTGCTGCTCTTTGTCCTTATGGACAACCCTATTATTGGAGCGTTGCTTGCGGGTAGACGCCCCACACCTGTGGTGGTTGATCCTCCCCCTACTGAAATTGTGCCTTATAAAATACAAGCTGGCATTATCGATTATGTTTTGGCTAATCGTTATGCAGGAGACAGACATCCCGGTGAACACTTGCTATATTTGTCACGACTATGTTCATTATTTAAGCTTGCAGGTGTATCGAGGGAGTTTGTCATGAGGAAATTGTTTATCGTATCACTTATAGATAAATCTTCAGATTGGTATGGGCTTCTCGATAACTCACATTTGCTGGACTGGCAGGAGCTTATGTCTCTCTTTTATACTAAGTTTTATCCTCTTCATGAAATTCATCGAGACAGGAATTATATATATAACTTTAGGTCTCGTGACGGAGAAAGCATTGCTCAAGCTTGGGGGAGATTGAAGTCTCTAATGCTCAAATGCCCTATTCATAAGCTTCCCAAGGAAATTATACTTACAAATTTTTATTCCAGGCTTTCTCGTCAGGATAAGGAGATGCTGGATGCCTCCTCTAGTGGGGTATTTCAGAAGAAGAGTGTTGAAGAAAGGTGAGATCTCCTTGAAAGAATCCAGAGGAATACCGAAGATTGGGAAATTGATAAAGGTATTGAACCCGCTATAAATTATGAATATGATTATATTGAGAGCTATGTGGAAACTGATTACTTCAATACTTTTTGCTCTAAGATTGGTCTTGATTCCCATCTAGTGATTGATTTGTGTAAGAATTTTGCCTCTCACGTTGATTCTTTTAAAAAGAAGAGAGACCAGCACCATGCACCTTTTAAAGAACCACCTATTGATATTTTTGTTGCTGACCCTATTTTGCCTGCAATTATATATGAGCAGCCTCCTTTTCCCACGAGGATAGAGGAGCACTCTCTTGTGACAGGCATAATAAATAAAAGTGAGAGAAGAGTTGATGAGCCTGAGGACCAGATCAGGGTCGATCCTCAAGTTGCATTGATTAAAGACCTTGCTACTGATGATGTTTTGGATCCCAATATAACTTTTTGTGCTATTTTCACTAACCTTGTCACAGCCAAGAATAAAGGCCCAATTTCAGGTACTCCGGTGGTATCTGTTAAAATAGGAGATCACAATTATTATGGTCTATGCGATTTGGGATCGAGTGCAAGTGCTATTCCTTATTCACTTTATGAAGAAATCATCGGTGAGATTTCCCCTTGTGAACTTGAAGAAGTTGATGTTACTATTCATCTTGCAAATAGATCAACTATCTCTCCTATCGGAATTGTGAGGGACGTTGAAGTCCTATGTGGAAAGGTAAAATACCCTGCCGACTTTCTGGTACTTGGTTCAGCCAGGGACAATCGTTGTCCCATCATTTTTGGTAGACCTTTTCTTAGAACTTGTGGAGCTATAATAGATTGCAAGAAAGGTAAAGTTTCTGTTGAATTCGATGGTGAGCCATATGAATTTAATTTTTCTAAGTTCTCTATGCAGCCTCGTGGTACTGATTTACCATGTGATGATAAAATTATTGAAAGTGTTGCCTCTATTGCTATTCCCCCTGATGATCCCTTGCAGCAATACATGGAGGACCACGAGAATGATTTGCATATGCAGGAAAGAAATGAACTAGATGAAATATTCTTGAGGCAGCCTGCTATCCTGAAGCACAACCTTCCGGTTGAACCTTTGGGAATTTTATCAAAACCGAAAGAAGACCCGGTGTTCGATCTTAAACCTCTTCCCGATACGCTCAAGTATGCTTATTTAGATGAAAAGAAAGTATATCCTGTTATTATCAATTCTAACTTTTCAGGATATGAAGAAGAGCGATTATTGGAAGTACTTCGTAAACACCGAGGCGCAATTGGCTACACCCTTGATGACCTTAAGGGGATTAGTCCATCTATCTGTTAACATACTATCAACCTTGAGCCTGATGCTAAACTAGTTGTTGATCATCAACGAAGGTTGAACCCGAAGATGATGGATGTCGTGAGAACTGAGATTCTCAAGCTTCTAGCCGCAGGTATTATCTACCCTATAGCTGATAGTAAGTGGGTAAGTCCGGTACATTGTGTTCCTAAGAAAGGAGGTACAACTATGGTTCCTAATGATAAAAATGAATTAATACCTCAGAGGATTATTATTGGATATAGAATGTGTATTGATTACAGGAAGTTGAACAAGGCAACCAGGAAGGATCACTGCCCGTTGCCGTTCATCGACCAAATGCTTGAAAGGTTATCCAAAAATACCCACTTTTGTTATCTCGATGGTTATTCTGGCTTCTCTCAGATTCATGTTAACACTGCCGATCAAGAAAAGACCACTTTTACTTGTCCCTTTGTGTCAGTGTACTAAGGTAGGGGTACCTCAGTACCCCAACTTGTGCACGGGCAGTAGCAGCTTCCCGCGGCGGGGCTCACCACGTGTTTGCCGGAGACCTTCCTGCTCCATATAAAACCATTCAAAAACAAAGTATACAAGACAGAAGATCAAGACCCCGGCAAGTGGAGCTTGTCGGGGAGGCCGTCCCAGGCTCAAGATTACCTCACTAACACAAGACCCTGGTGAGAGGAGCTCGCCAGGAAAACCAGAAGACATGCCTCGGCGCAACATGCGCCCCGGCGGGGCTCGGGGAGCGACAAGCTTCAGAGCCCGGCAAGCTTCCGGGCCCGGCAAGGTCAAGACCCCGGCAAGGTGCTTGCCGGGGGGAGTTGCGCTGTGTGCCCGCGCTCCAGCTCATCGGTCCACGCGTCGCCCTGGGGCCATTCCAGAGACGCGTGGCGGATGGCTGCGCAGCCTGGGGGACACGGTGGCACTCCACGGTGATAAAGCTATCGCCGTGGCAAACGGAGACGCAAGGGCGGGCGCTTTTGGGGTCAACGGCGACGGGCATTAAATGCTCTTGTCCCCCACTGTCAAAGTAGGTAGCGACCACTGTTCATCCATTGTTGCTCCACTATTCCCGCACTGTTACAACTACCACCACTATTACATTTTTACCCTTTCTCCTACGTTGACACCTGTCGGTGACCCCTTGAGCTATAAAAGGAGGCCCATGCACAACGTAGAAAGGGTTCGGAACCTAGATCGCTCATTCGCTCGGTGTAGCTAGTTCTTCAAGCTCCCGAGCTTCCCAACTCAATACTATCTAAGCAGGAGTAGGGTTTTACGCGTCCATCGCGGCCCGAACCTGGGTAAACTGCCCGCGTGCTCACCACGATCTGCTCTTTGTGCTCCCTCCGCTCCCTCACCGCAACGACAAAGGGGCTCCGGTCCCATAGGTGTTCGTGGTGGACAGTTTCCCTCGACATCTTTGGCGCGCCAGGTAGGGGCGCGTCGAGGTTGTGCGAACCTGATCCGGTGTTCACGCGGGCGCATTCTTCATCAACCTCTCCAAATTCGTCAGCTTCATCAACAACTGCGCCATGGCCCCGAAGAAGAAGGTTTCGGAGGTCGCAGGCCCGTCTGCGTCTCATCCGCCGCCACCGGAGCCAACGGTGGGCGGGGGAGACGCCGTCGGAAGGGTGTTCGCCGGCGAGGAAACTCGCGGCGCCACCAAATCCAAGGACAAGACGGACGACCGAGCCTCGGTCTCCGTGGATGCGCCACGTCCATCTCAACAAACGACGACCCAGCAGCGCCATGCCACAGGAGGTGGCATCCGCTTGCTGGGCCAAGGGCAAACCGGAGGCTCGCGGGATGCTCCGGGCCATCGTCCTGGCACAAGCAAGGCACGGTCGCCGGGGCGGGATCCTGCTCCTTCTAACCCTGTTAGGAGTCCGAGCATATCCCGCTCCTCGCACCGCTCGCCCCCGCTCCCCTCCTCTCCAGCAGAAGCGCTCGCAAGAGCGCAACTACTCCTCGACTTCCCTCCAGCGGCAGACAAGGCCGAAGACTGGAGGGCCACCATCCAGAGCCTGATCCCCTTCGCCAACAACGATACGCCGCAGCAGCCGGCGACGTCGCGGCCGCGGCAAGTCGAGAAGACGAAGGCCGACGGCGACAAGACCGCCGGGGGTGCAACCACCGTGCACTCCCCGCCGCGGAAGCAGAAGACGCCTCCCCGCCGGATCAACGTCGACGACGACTCCACTGCGTCGTCGGATCCGCGGGCTCGTCGGGACCAGCGTCAGGTCCTTGACGACCGGCGACAAGAAGACGCTCGAACGACGATCGAGCGCCGCCGAGAAGCTCGGCGACAATCAGATCAACGAGCTGGGAACACTGTCGACGCGCACGCGCCCGGTGAACCAGGCGACTTGCCATACGCTGCAGGTTGCCCTGCGTTTACCCGTGAGTTGCGGCGCGTCCAGTGGCCCAGCATGAAGAACTTCAAGCCCGACGTACCGGAGAAGTACGACGGCAAGACGCACCCCTCGGAATTCCTCAGCATTTACACCATCGCGGTGCAGGCTGCCGGGGGGCGCGACGAGAAGATACTGGCGAACTACTTCCCGCTGGTGCTTAAGCCAAACGTACGTTCTTGGCTTATGCACTTGCCGGAAGGCTCCATTTCTTCTTGGGCGGACCTCTGCCATCAATTTGTTGGTGCCTTCACGGGCGGCCACAAACCCCACGGCCAGGAGAGCGATCTCCATATCTTGGCCCAGAAGGAAGGAGAACCTCTGCGCAAGTACATCCAGCGCTTCAGCCGCGTGCAGCACAACATCCCCGACGTCCACCCTGCCGCGGTTATCAGGGCGTTCCATCAGAACGTGCGCAACCGCCGCATGCGTGAGGAGATGGCCATGACCAAGATACGGGATGTCAGCGAGCTCTACGCTCTAGCTGATAAGTGCGCACGCGCCAAAGAGGGGAGGAGACTCCCCGAAGAGGATACTGGCGCAGGGGGAAGCGACAGCGACGACGCCGCCCCGGCAAAGAAGAGCCGGCGGCGGAACAACAGAAGGAAGAACAAGAAGGAAGTGCTTGCCGTCGAGAAGTCCGGCAAGGAGGCTCCCGCCAAGCAAGCACAGGCAGGCGGCTCCGGCAAGGAGCCTGCCCCTGTAGCGGCAGCCGACAAGCAGGACGGCTCCGACAAGCAATACTGCAAAATCCACCGCACCAAGGGCCACGACCTCTCCAACTGCAAACGCGTCGAATACCTCGTCGAGCAGCAGAAAGCTGAGTACGAGCGGCGCGACAAGGAGAAGGCCCAAGGTGGCGGAGGAGAACCAAGCAAGAAGCGGCCATTCAATGGCCGGGGAGGACGCCGCGGCAAGGCCAAGCAGCGGCAAGGTGACCGACCTCCCCGGGGCCGCGACAAGGACGAAGAAGACGACGACGATGACATGGAGGATGAAGATAACAGCGAGCAGGAGTTCCAGAAGGCCACGGAAGTCCTGTGCGTCGACGGTGGCGCCTCTCTGCACACCTCCCACCGCCAACTCAAGCAGTGGGTGCGGGAGGTGAATGCAGCAGAGCCGCCCGTGGAGTCGCGCAGGCTCCTCAAATGGTCCAGCACGCCCATCATTTTTGATCTTGAGGATCACCCTGACCACACCACTGCGGTCGGGTGTTTGCCGATGCTGGTCTCACCCACCATCCGCAACCTCAAGGGCACCAAAATGTTGGTTGACGGCGGGGCCGGGCTGAACTTGATCTCCTCTGCTGTGATCAAGAAACTCCAAATCCCAGATGGCGAGCTCGAAGAGACCGGTTCTTTCCAAGGAATCAACCCGGGGAGGAGCAAGCCCAAGGGGAAGATAACTCTGCCGGTGACCTTTGGCGGGGAGCTCAACTTCAGAACTGAGCGCATTACATTCGACGTCGCCGATATTCCATTGCCATACAATGGAATACTCGGCCGTCCCGCCCTCGCCAAGTTCATGGCAGCTTCCCACTACGCCTACAACGTACTCAAGATGCCGGGGCCGATAAGCGTCATCACTGTCCATGGCGACAAGAAAGATGCGCTTGTCTGCGCCGACAAGATCTACCGGGACGCAGCAGCCGCAGCAGAGAAGGATACACTTGCCGCTGAAGCTCCCGGGGGGAAGAAGACGAAGACCAAGTCCGGCAAGTGCTCTGGGGCCTACTCCGGCAACCGCACCTCTTCGGAGTGCTGCGCTGCCGTCGAGGACGTTCCATCGAGCTCCACCGGCAAGTGCAAGAAGGGAATGGCTGCTCCTCCGGCAACCAAGAAGGTGTCCGCCAAGGAGGACGGCACTGGTGGTACCTTCACCATCAGTGCCACACTTGACAGCAAATAGGAAAGCGCGCTCGTTGCCTTCCTGCGGGCGAATGTCGATGTGTTTGCCTGGCAACCATCTGACATCCCCGGTGTTCCCAGGAAGGTGATTGAGCACAAGCTTGCTGTTTGTCCTCATGCGCGGCCCGTCAAGCAGAAGGTCAGAAAGCAAGCCGTGGAGCGCCAAGAATTTATTGCCGAAGAAATCAAGAAGCTAGAAGCAGCAGGCCTAGTTAGAGGCGTGATCCATCCGACGTGGTTGGCAAACCCAGTCGTCGTGCGTAAGGCCAACGGGAAGTGGAGACTGTGTATAGACTTCACTGATGTGAATAAAGCATGTCCCAAGGATCCATTTCCCTTGCCGCGCATTGACCAGACTGTTGACTCCACTGCCGGATGTGACTACTCTCTTTCCTTGATGCGTATTCAGGCTACCATCAGATTTTCATGGCCAAGGAAGATGAAGAGAAGACTGCATTTATCACTCCATGTGGCACATATTGCTTCATTCGCATGCCCTTTGGATTGAAGAATGCAGGCTCGACGTTTGCAAGGGTAGTGCACACTGCTTTCGAGCCACAGATCCACAGAAATGTAGAGGCTTACATGGATGATATCGTGGTGAAGAGCAAGAGCAAGGATACCTTAATTCAAGACTTGGAAGAGACATTTGAGAATCTGCACAAGATCCAGCTTAAGTTGAACCCCGAGAAGTGCGTTTTTGGAGTCCCCTCCGGCAAGCTTCTCGGGTTCTTTGTGTCACAGAGGGGAATCGAAGCTAACCCCGACAAGATAAAAGCCATCGAGCAGATAGAAGCCCCGAAGCGCGTCAAGGATGTCAGGAGGCTTGCAGGTTGTGTGGCTGCCCTCAGTAGGTTCATTTCAAAGTCTGCGGAACGCGCCCTTCCTTTCTTCAAAATTTTGAAGAAGCCAGGTCCAATGAAATGGACTCCGGAAGCGGAGGCAGCGCTGCAAGACTTGAAACGGTACCTATCCTCTACTCCAGTACTTGTCGCACCTAGACCACAGGAGAAGTTGCTGCTGTACCTAGCGGCAACCAACCAGGTGGTTAGTGCTGCGTTAGTAGCAGAGAGAGAGGCCGACGAGGAATCAGCACCACCGGCAAACGAATCCAGCGACAAGCAGGGGGCTCCTCCGACAAGCTCTGGCCCCGACAAGGACAACTCTGCGCAGGATCAAGGAGAAGTGCGAAGAAAGATGGTGCAGCGCCCGGTGTATTTTCTAAGTTCCCTCTTGCAGGGGGCTAGATCAAGATACTCCGGGGTGCAGAAGTTGCTTTTCGGCCTCCTCATGGCCTCGAGAAAGCTGCGCCATTATTTCCAAGCACATGAGATAACAATGGTCACTCGCTTTCCGCTGAAGAGGATATTGCACAATCCGGAAGCAACAGGCAGGATCGTTGAGTGGGCACTGGAACTGTCGAGCGTTGGACTCAAGTTTGAAAGTACTTCAACCATATAGAGCCGAGCTTTAGCAGAATTCATAGCTGAATGGACCCCGACGCCCGATGAAGAAGTCCAAGAGACAAGTGTACCCGTACAAGAAGCGACAAATGAATGGGTAATGTACTTCGATGGTGCCTTCTCGCTGGAAGGCGCCGGTGCCGGCGTGGTACTCATCGCGCCCACCGGAGAGCACCTCAAGTATGTTATCCAGATGCACTTTCCCAGGGAGCAAGCGACTAACAATACTGCTGAGTATGAAGGCTTGCTTGCCGGCCTCAGGATTGCGGCTGAACTTGGGATTAGGAAGCTGATTGTCCGAGGAGATTCTCAGTTGGTGGTCCGACAAGTTAACAAGAGTTACCAGAGCCCTTTGATGGAAGCTTATGTAGATGAAGTGAGGAAGCTTGAAGAACACTTTGAGGGTCTGCAAATGGAGCACGTCCCAAGAGCTCAGAATGACATTGCAGATGGCCTTTCAAAGTGCGCTGCGATGAAGTTACCTGTGGAACCAGGGACCTTCTTGCTCAAGCTAACTCAACCATCCGTTACACCAAGTTGGTCTCCGGCGATTACTTGCCGGCGGATCTTCCCGAAGCCGCCGCCAAGGTCCCCAAGATCAACGAACAGAACGCTGAGGAACAGTTTGCTCCTGCAGATCCTCGGATCTGTACAGTTGAAGCAAACGTTCTCGACAAGCCTTGCCCCGGCGAGCTTGCCGGGGGGCCCTCTGCTCCGGCAGAACCAGAGGTTCTTGCCGTATAAGCAGAGGTTCCCGCAACGGCCCTCATGCCTTTAGTCCTTGCCGTTGAGCCCCAGGCTCCGGCATGGGCACAGCAGATCGTCCGTTTTCTGCAAACTGGAGAACTTCCCGACGACCCTCAAGAGATAAAGAAGATAACCAGGCAGTCAAGTATGTACCAGTTCGTGGATAACGAGCTGTACAGAAGAAGACTCAATGGTGTCAGGCTGAAGTGCATTTCCAGAGAAGATGGACAGAAGCTGTTGGCAGAAATACACGGAGGCATATGTGGCCACCACATTGGCGCAAGGGCGCTTGCCGGGAAGGCGTTCCGGCAAGGGTTCTTTTGGCAAGAAGCCCTCCAAGATGCAACTGCACTAGTAACCAAGTGTGAAGCGTGCCAGTTCCATGCAAAGCAGATTCATCAGCCAGCTCAAGCTCTCCAGACGATCCCTTTGTCCTGGCCCTTCTCGGTCTGGGGGCTCGATATCCTCGGCCCCTTCCCCCGTGCGGTCGGGGGCTTTGAGTACTTGTACGTTGCAATCGACAAGTTCACAAAGTGGCCAGAAGTGGAACCGGTGAGAAAGGTGACAGCACAGTCAGCGGTCAGGTTCTTCAGGTCGATTGTTTGCCGTTTCGGGATCCCTAACAGGATCATCACCGACAACGGTACGCAATTTACTAGTCGCACCTTCATGCAGTACGTCCAAGACCTTGGCTCCAAGGTCTGTTTCGCTTCTGTTGCTCACCCGAGGAGCAATGGTCAAGCAGAGAGGGCCAATGCTGAAGTGCTGCGCGGACTCAAGACAAGAACCTTTGACAGGCTGCGCAAGTGCGGAAGAAACTGGATATAGGAGCTACCGGCGGCTCTTTGGTCAATCAGAACGACACCAAGTCGAGCCACCGGACAGACACCCTTTGCTCTAGTCTATGGAGCAGAGGCAGTTCTCCCCACGGAACTCGTATACGGATCTCCTCGAGTGCTCGCTTATGATGAGCTCGAGCAAGAGCAACTGCGACAAGATGATGCATTGCTCCTCGAGGAGGAACGTCTCTAGGCTGCTGTACGAGCTGCTCGATACCAGCAAGCCTTGCGCCGCTATCATAGCCGCAGGGTTAAAGCCAGGAGTCTCGAGGAATGCGACCTTGTTCTTCAGCGTGTTCAGTCCGCCAAGAATTCCAACAAGTTGACGCCGAAGTGGGAAGGCCCTTATCGGGTGAGACAAGTAACAAGGCCCGGCGCTGTCCGCCTTGAGACCGAAGAAGGCTTACAGGTGAGCAACTCCTGGAACATAGAGCATCTTCGCAAATTTCACCCATAAGGCGCGGTTGCCGTGATCCGCTCCGGCAACCACCTTTTGTACAAGCTTTGCCGTTGTTGCATGTAACCCTTTGTACAAAGCCGGGCGCAGATCCCGTGCATCAGTAAAGCTTTCGTGTTTTGCGCTATTTGCCTTTTCAATGCTTTTCTTCGCTATTTGCATGCGTTATTTGGCATTTCTTGTGCAACATACGTATCCGGTAAGCATTAGTAAGCCGAAAGGCCATATACTTGTTTCCCTCTTCTTTTTCCTTGCTTCTTAAGCAGAAGGAATGTTCCTCGCGCACAAGTTTGCCGGGGGGGAAGGAGATGGAAGATGAACCAAGTGCTATTCAAGAAAGAGAAGCCTTACCGGGAAGCAAGCAATATATAAAAGCTAAGTTATTAGAATTTGAGCAGTTCAAATTTTTAAATTTTAGTTGTCTTCCTTGAACAATCACACTTTGTATGGAAAACCTGTGCGCGGAGGAACCTACCCGTGGCTGGCCGCACCCTTATCTTGTTTTCGAATACGCTCAACGACTTAAGTGAGCTGCGACAAGTGTCGCGCCCTTGTTTCGTTTTCGAGTTCACTCAACAAGCTAAGTGTGTTGCGACCAGCTGCGGCAAGGTTGCTTGCCGGTGAGACCTTGGCCAGCAGGCTGCTCAGAGTCCAGCACTCAGCGCTCGCGGCAAAGGACCCTTGCCGGCGAGCTCCCTGGAAGCGTAGGGTGAAAAGCATACAAAGTAAAAGACCAAGACAAGGGAGATAACATTGCACTAATTGATCAAAAATAAGATAAATATATTACAAGGGATAATTTGTCGCAATAACTAATAGGTTCATGACACACTATGCAGCAACAAAAGAGATAAAGAAAAGGAGGCCTAATCTACGCGGTCGCCCTCAATCCTAGAGATCTTGTTCACTTTGGCGATAATGTGGGCGACCTGCGCCTTCAGTGCCTCCATATCCGCGTCGGCCGGCAAGCTGCGGAGAATGTTGGCGAGGTTTATACCAGGATTGCGGTATACTATCTTCGTCAGAACGCGCTCCAAGGTTCCCGCGCAGAGCTGGCGTGACTCCTCGGCCAGTTGCGCGGGGAGCTTCTTCTGAAGATCTGCAAGAGCTGGCGCGATCCCTCTGAAGAAGAGGCTTAGCTTGGCGCTGTGGGGGAGGTTTGGATCCGGAGAGTATATGAGATGCTCAACCTTCAGCGCCAACAGCTCCTTGTCGATGTTAGCTGCAGAGGCCACCAAGTCTTCGGTCCATACCTCGACGGTTTGGCGGAAGTTGTTGGCCGCTGTGGTGGCGCTCTCCACCAAGCCTCGCTCCTTGCGGAGCTCTTCCTTCAGCTTGGTTTCCCGGTCCCGGACGGCGTCGAGCGAGTCCTTCAACGTGGAAACCTTCAGCTCCAGATCCTCAATTGAATCCTTGGCGGCCTTCAGTTCGTCGCCCTGCTTGGAGAGGCGCACCTGGAGTTCAGAGTTAGTGGGGGCGTCCTTCTCGCGCTCTGTGTTGAGCGCGGTGACCCTCTCCACGCTCGCTTTCAGGAACTCCTCCAGCTGCGCAACCTTGGCCTCGAGCTCCTTCTTGGCGGTCTCCGCGGCGGCCGCGGCGGCCTTCGCCTCCTTCAGCTCTCCGCCGAGGGCCTGCTCCCGGGCGGCAAGGTCCTCCTCGTGAGAGTCGAGGTTGACCTTCCGTTGGGTGAGCTCTCCTTCTCGCCGGGACAGCTCCTCTCCAGCGAGTCGCTGCTGCTCCTCGGCCTCGGCTTTCTCCAGGAGCCACTCCTGGTACTCCCCGGCGAGCCTCTCGCGCTCCTCCGCCACGTCGCGGAGGGCAGCCTGGTTGGCGGCGCGGAGCTCCGCCGCGCGCTTCTCCATGTCAGCGGCGGCCTTGGCGGTGAGGGCCTCCCGGGACGCGAGCTTCGCCTGCCTGTCCCGGTAAAGGGCCAGGAGCCGGTGGAGCAGCTTCTCCTCCTCGGGCTCGTCACTCCCGCCGGGCGCCTCGACAACCTTCAGACCCGCGGAGGCGAGGACCTCCCCATCAAAGGCCTCTCCCTCCGCGGGGGCTCGCGACGAAGATCCCCACGGCACCTGAATGTAGACGCCGTTGGGGGCCTCAAGATAGTAAGCGGACGGCTCCTTCTCGGTGGAGGGGTCAGCGGCCGGCGCAGCGCTCGACGCTCCTGCCGCCTCCGGGCCGGCAGTATGGCCGCCATCCCCCTCCCCGGCCGCCGCGTCTGCGGCCGGAGCAGTCTCCTCCGCAGCCGGCTCGGTGGCTCCCGCCGTGTCCTCAACGACAGGGGCGTTGCCGCCGTCGCCCTGCGCGCCCTCCTCCACGACAATGGTTTCTGTCTCCATCTGTTCTGGGGGAGGAGGATCTAGAAGAAGAAGAAAAAGAAGAAGAAGTTCAAGCAAATATCCAAAAAAAGATGAATCCAAGAAGACAAGATTACAAAACTTACCTTGGCGGACTTCGTCGACGGCGGGCTCCCTCGCCGGGGAGCTCTGCCTTGGCGGGGTGGCCGCCCTCGCTGGGCTGCTCGCCCTTGGCGGGGTACTCGCCCTTGGCGGAGTACCCGCCATTGGCGGAGCACTCTCCCTTGCCGGAGAGTTCGTCCTTGGCGGGGACGGCGGGGCCTGCGGCTCCTCGGGAGCGGTCTCCGGATGCTCCTGAGGCTGCGGCTCCACCTCTGCACAAGACAATCAAAGCAAAACAAGAACAGCAAGGTGTCAATATAAGCAAGTTCCTCAAGCGCGCCCGACAAGTGGAAATATTGAGCCCAGACTTACGCTGGGGGCTGCGCTGGGGGCTGCTCCTCGGAGCAGCGCTCGGGTCCGGCAAGCTCGTCGCTGGGGTGTCCCCTGTCGCCGCGACGGGCGAGTCGTCCTCGACCTCGACGACGGGAACCTTGGCCTTCTTCGCCGCTCGCTGGGCCAGGGTCCTGAAATCAAAGCAAGAAGCAAAAATCAGAATCATCGAAAGAGGAATCAAGACGAAGTTGAAGAAAATACAAAGCTTCAAGCCTCCTTACTCCTGTTCCTCGTCGTCGTCGTTGTCGCTCAGGGCGGAGAAGTCGAACGCCACCTGAGGCGCTTCCGCGCGAGGAGCAGGAGGCGAATGCTCCCTCGGGCGCTTGGCGTTCCCCGGGGCTGGGGGCTGCGAAGACCCGGCCCCTGTGGACGCCGAGGCCCGGAGAGCGGGCGGAGCAGCCGCTCCGCCCTGCGAAGACCCTCCTCCGCTTGGCACTGATGTGCGGGGCGCCTCCGCCGTAGCCTGTGTGCGGGGCGCCTCCGGCACGGTGGGCGCACCGGGCGCTCCCGTCGCGGCTTGGCTCCCCCGGGTAGCTCGCGCCGCCCGGCGAGCTGGTTGTTGTCGGGGCGCCTGCGCCCTCGTCCCCGTCGTCGCCTTGCGGAGGCGCTTCAGCGGAGATCGCTTGGGACTTGCCCGAGGCGGGGAGGTCTCCGATGACGAAGAGAGGTCATCGTTGTAGAGCCCCAGAGATCCATCGGAGTCCTTGCCGGCCCCGGCGTCCTCCTCGTCCTCGGCTGGCTCCCTGGGCCCAGCGCCCTGCCCTGCGACCGTTCTCCCTCCGGCGCCTCCGCCCCCTCCGGCGCCTCCGCTCCCTGCGGCGCCTCTGTTTCCTCCGGCAACGCCGCCTCTCGCCGCGGCCTCGGTCACGATTCCGGGGATCCCGGAGTGCCTCAAAGAAGGGACCTCGGCGAGCTCGTCGGGAGGAAGCTGCAGCAGCCTGCGGATCTCCGCCTCCTCTGCTTGACAGGACGCATCCGCAGCCTCTGCCTCCTTGACTGTGAAGCCAAACTCTCCTGCCGCTGCGGCTGCAGCGGCCTCTTCTACCCGAGAAGCTATATAAGCAATCTCCTGGTCGGTGGTGTCCCGGGTGAGCCCCTTGATCTCATCCTTGTTCTTCGGCACCTCCACCAGGTTGTCGAAGAAGCTCATGATGTCTGCTGCCTTGGGCGGTATCCATGTGCGATCCACGCCATGTGAGTCACATGCGGGCATCATGGCGCCTAGAGGATCCCGGGCCGTGCTGTTGCAGAGGGGCACCACTCCCCGTTGAGCTCTGAACCACTCTGGATGGGCCGGGTCGTGCTTAAAAAGTTCCCGGACCATCCCCTTCAGCTCCAGCGCCGTGAAGTTGTAATTTAGCCCTGGGCGCAGCCTCATTATGTCCGCCGCGTTGCCATACTCCCATGCTGGCCTCTTCCTATCCTGGAGAGGGGCAATGCGGCGGCGGAGGAAATCTGCTCCTACCTCTCCGACGGACAACTTTGCTACCCGGAGACGAAGAATTCTGATGAGGGCGACGTTGAGCTTGATGTCGTCCGAGTCCACCTCACTCCAGTCCCTGCCGCGCACGATGGCTGTTGTGCGCGGCGCGGTAAAAGGTTGCGGCTCGTCCTCAACTACCCAGCACCAGTCCGCGCGCCACTCCTCCCACTTGCCGCGGAGTTCCCCCGGCAAGTAGGACTCTTTCTTGTTCAAGCGGAAGACCCAAGAGATTCCTCCGGAGAGGGGAGCGCCGGCCTCTACTCTAGGCGTAAAGAAATGCCTAAACAGTGCTACATTCGGATAGATCCCAATATAGTTTTCGCACAGATGTGCGAAAACCGCCATCGTGAGGATGGCGTTGGGGGTGAAGTCAAGAAGATGGAGGTTGTAGGTGTTCATGATATCACAGAAGAATTCAGAAAAAGGGGGACAAAGGCCGCAATGGAAGAAAGCTGCGAAGAAGAAATACCCGCCGGGGTAATTGTCCTTGGCGGCGGCGGGATAGACTCTGGTCCGAGGATGTGCCTTGGTCTTCTTGGCCCAGAACAAGTAGTACTTGTTCCAGAGCTCCCGCGCGCTGAGCCTCGGCGCGAAGACGACATTCCTCTTCCGTAGAAGAGCAAGCCTCGCCGCCTGCTCGGATTTTTCCTTCTTGGCCTTCTCCGCCTTCGCCTTCTCGGTCTTCGGGGCCATGGCGGAGGCGGCGAGGGAAGGGGAGCGAAGAGTCCGGCGGCGCCGCAGATGCGGAAGACGGCGGAGGAGGTGTGGGGGCGGAGCGCAAAGGGGAATTTCTGGAGATGGAAGAAGAAGCAATGAAAGCGTAGGAGGGGAACCGCTCCTGCTTCCTCTGCTTTTATGGGGAAGTGGGGGACGTTTCGCTCTTTCCATTAAAAGAACGTGGCCACGTCCCATCCCACGACGCCGCAATCGACGCGTGCCGTTACGGAGGGACGCGGCGGATGCGGAAGTGGATTCGGCATGCCGTGGGCCGCGCGTGCCCGTGCACTGTTTTGGGCCTGGCCCAACAGCGCTCGGCACCGTGTGTGGCCCAGGCCCGGGGGCTCCTGTCGGTGTACTAAGGTAGGGGTACCTCAGTACCCCAACTTGTGCACGGGCAGTAGCAGCTTCCCGCGGCGGGGCTCACCACGTGTTTGCCGGAGACCTTCCTGCTCCATATAAAACCATTCAAAAACAAAGTATACAAGACAGAAGATCAAGACCCCGGCATGTGGAGCTTGTCAGGGAGGCCGTCCCAGGCTCAAGATTACCTCACTAACACAAGACCCTGATGAGAGGAGCTCGCCAGGAAAACCAGAAGACATGCCTCGGCGCAACATGCGCCCCGGCGGGGCCCGGGGAGCGACAAGCTTCAGAGCCCGGCAAGCTTCCGGGCCCGGCAAGGTCAAGACCCCGGCAAGGTGCTTGCCGGGGGGAGTTGCGCTGTGTGCCCGCGCTCCAGCTCATCGGTCCACGCGTCGCCCTGGGGCCATTCCAGAGACGCGTGGCGGATGGCTGCGCAGCCTGGGGGACACAGTGGCACTCCACGGTGATAAAGCTATCGCCGTGGCAAACGGAGACGCAAGGGCTGGCGCTTTTGGGGTCGACGGCGATGGGCATTAAATGCTCTTGTCCCCCACTGTCAAAGTAGGTAGCGACCACTGTTCATCCACTGTTGCTCCACTATTCCCGCACTCTTACAACTACCACCACTATTACATTTTTACCCTTTCTCCTACGTTGACACCTGTCGGTGACCCCTTGAGCTATAAAAGGAGGCCCATGCACAACGTAGAAAGGGTTCGGAACCTAGATCGCTCATTCGTTCGGTGTAGCTAGTTCTTCAAGCTCTCGAGCTTCCCAACTCAATACAATCTAAGCAGGAGTAGGGTTTTACGCGTCCATCGCGGCCCGAACCTGGGTAAACTGCCCGCGTGCTCACCACGATCTGCTCTTTGTGCTCCCTCCGCTCCCTCACCGCAACGACAAAGGGGCTCCGGTCCCATAGGTGTTCGTGGTGGACAGTTTCCCCCGACACTTTGGTACTTATGCTTATAGACGTATGCCTTTTGGTTTATGCAATGCCCCTGCTACTTTTCAAAGGTGTATGTCTGCTATCTTTCATGGTTTCTGCGGGGATATTATGGAAGTCTTCATGGACGATTTCTCCGTCTATGGAACTTCATTTGACCATTGTCTTCACAACCTTAATAAAGTTTTGCAGAGATGCGAGGAGACAAATTATGTACTCAACTGGGAGAAGTGCCACTTTATGGTTAATGAAGGAATTGTTCTTGGTCACAAGATTTCCGAAAGGGGAATTGAAGTGGACAAAGCCAAGATCGAAGCTATTGAGAGGATGGCCTATCCAAAGGACATCAAAGGTATTCGCAATTTTCTCGGTCATGCAGGTTTTTATAGAAGATTTATTAAAGACTTTTCTAAAACCTCGAGACCCCTCACTAATCTTCTCCATAAGGATGTTCCTTTTGCGTTTGATGAAAATTGTAAGGAAGCTTTTGATGTCCTTAAGAAAGCTTTAATAACTGCTCCTATAGTACAACCACCTGACTGGAATTTACCTTTTGAAATTATGTGTGATGCAAGTGATTTTGCTGTTGGAGCTGTTTTAGGACAAAGAGTTGATAAGAAATTGAATGTTATACATTATGCTAGTAAAACCCTTAATAGTGCTCAAAGAAATTATGCTACTACTGAGAAGGAATTCTTAGCTGTAGTTTTTGCTTGTGATAAGTTTAGGCAGTATATTGTTGATTCCAAAGTTATTATTCATACTGATCATGCTGCCATTAAGTATCTTATGACAAAGAAGGATGCTAAGCCAAGGCTTATCAGATGGGTACTCCTTCTTCAAGAATTTGATTTGCAGATTGTTGATAGGAAAGGGGAAGACAATCCGGTGGCGGACAATCTTTCAAGAATGGAAGATATACCGCATGACCCCATCCCAGTTAACGATAGTTTTCCAGACGAGCAACTTGCCATTGTAAAAGTACAACCTCTTTCCGATCCTTGGTATGCAGATTATGCTAATTTTATTGTCGCAAAGTATTTGCCTCCAGGTCTAACATTTCAGCAAAGGAAGAAGTTCTTTCATGATTTGAGGCACTACTTTTGGGATGACCCACATCTTTTCAAAGAAGGTCCTGACCGGATCGTGAGAAGATGCATTCCGGAACATGAGCAGAAGGACATTCTCCGACGGTGTCATGATAGTCCCTATGGAGGATATCATGCCGGTGAGAGGACTGCACATAATGTTCTTCAATCAGGTTTTTATTGGCCTACTCTCTTTAAAGATGCTAGAAATTATGTTTTAGCTTGTGATAAATGTCAGAGAGTTGGTAACATTAGTAGAAGGAATGAGATGCCTATGAATTACTCACTAGTGATTGAACCTTTCGATTGTTGGGGTTTTGATTTTATGGGTCCTTTTCCTTCTTCGCACAAGTACACTCACATTTTAGTAGCCGTTGATTATGTGACCAAGTGGGTTGAAGCAATCCCCACTGAAAGTGCTGATCACAAAACATCTTTGAAAATGCTTAAAGATGTAATTTTTCCTAGGTTTGGTGTACCAAGGTATCTCATGACCGATGGAGGATCACACTTCATGCACGGAGCTTTTAGAAAAGCTTTGGCTAAATACGATGTTAATTATAGAATTGCTTCACCGTATCATCCTCAAACTAGTGGGCAAGTTGAGCTCGCCAATAGAGAAATTAAGTTGATCTTGCAGAAAACAGTAAACAGAAATAGGAAGGATTGGTCAAATAAATTAGGAGATGCTTTGTGGGCATATAGAACTGCTTACAAAAACCCCATGGGCATGTCCCCCTATAAGATGGTGTATGGCAAGGCTTGCCATTTGCCATTAGAGCTAGAGCACAAAGCTTTCTGGGCTATTAGAGAGCTTAACGCTGACCCAAAACTAGCTGGTGAGAAGCGTCTCATGAACTTGACTTCTCTAGATGAATGGAGAAGTGAAGCTTACGAGGCCCTAAAATGTTCAAGGAAAAGGTAAAAAGGTGGCATGATAGGAGGATTCTGAAACGTGAATTTAATGTTGGTGATAAATTTTTGTTGTTTAGATCCCGTTTCAGGTTTTCTCCAGGTATACTACTTTCCAGGTGGGAAGGACCATTTCATATTGAAGAAGTTTATCGGTCTGGTGCAATTAAGATTAATAATTTTGAAGGTACCAAACCTCAAGTTGTGAATGGGCAAAGACTTAAACATTACATAGCAGGAGACCCTGTCGATGTTGATGTGAATATAATATACACAACAACCCACGAAGAACATGTTGCAGCCCTGTTTCAGATGCCAGCAGAAGCAGAATAAAGAAAAGGTATGTAGTACGGTAAGAAAACACCGCAAACCATCATAAAAGTTCCATATTACGAGTTTTTGTAAAATTAGTAAAATTCCGAGTCGAAGTGGAGCCGGAGACGACCTCAAGGGAGTCCAGGCGCCCCCCTGGCGCCCCCCCTGGGCCGCGCTGGCAGGCCGCCTGGACACCCTGGAGCCCGTCTCCGACCCCGCTTTGGTCCGTTACCTTCCTTTCTGTACATAAATTTTTCCTATATATTTGCCCGGATTGTTCCGGCAACGTATCTTGCGATTTCGCGTGTTTTCTCTTCGATCTGTTTCTGCCAGGAAATCTTTCAGATAATTTAGGTGCCATAGCTTCTCCAAGTTCCCCCAAGGACACGTTCGTCGTCAACGTCATCAACCCTTACCTCGCCGAGGTGAAGAAGCACCCTCAGGTTGTTCAGATGAAGGACGGCGTCCTTCATCAAGAAGATCTGAAGGGACCTATCAAGGAGGGGAGCATCCAGGCCAGGCTGGAAGAAGTGGAGCAGGAAGTCTTCGAGTACAAGAAGATGACCGAGCGTGGTGTCGAAGCTAACTTTGACATCACCAATGAGCTGAAGAACTACTTTCTGAAGGAGATGAAGGAGATGTGGGAAATAATCGCCACGTCTGAAGACAGAATTATTGAACTCCAAGGGCAAATTAATGATCTACATAACCAGAACTGTGAGTATGAACTAAGGTTTTTGCGCATGGGTTTCGGTGCTGAATGCAGGATCCAGGAGACGAGCTTCTCATATGAGACTGGAGAACCCCTTCCATGGAAGCGTTTCGCCAAGGACTACTTGATCAACGCTAACAAGGATGATGAGTGAAATCTCCTTGGGTAATGGCATTCCCTTGGCTTGTTCCAAGCTTGGGGGAGTGCCCGGTATCTTTATCTTTTACCTTTTGTCTTTTAGAAGTCAAGTAGAGTCGTATCATGTCTAGGGAGGTTATTATATGAGATAGGTATGTGCATTGAGGTCTATCACCCCTTTGGTGAAGAATTGTATCCGTGAGTGTGGAGTCGTCTATGATGGAATATTAATGAGAAGTTTATCGGTTCCTTTTGCTGCACACGGTATTCTCTTCACGCAATCGACCTTATATGATGATTCTTATGGGGAGTATTGACCTTATGTCAGGTATGGCTATGAAACTTTATTTAATCTTGGCAAACATAGCTTTGGTCATAACAACAAGCATGATTTTCTTAAAGTATCAACATAGCTAAAAACTTTATGTTATTATGCTTGAAGTGTTATGTTGACAAGGAAGACAACTTGATGTGTTATGCTTATTTCAATGTTCATGCTTTATATTGCTTTGCATCTTAGTCATCATCAATTGTCTGCTCTCTCAAAACCTTTGCTAGCCTAACTCTGTACTAAGCGGAATTCTGCTTGTGCATCCATACCCTTAAGCCAATACCTTCCATATGAGTCCACCATACCTACCTACTTGTGGTACTCCATTACCACTCCCTAAAGTATATAATTTATGTGTTATCCTTAAATGTTCAAAATCTTTTATTTTGTGCCTCTGCTTTAGCTCATGAGGAAGTAGTAGCTAATTCATGACCTTTTTGAGTTGGACAGGCTTCACCCCGGGATTGCATGTATAATGTGCAAACCCATAATACGAAAAGGAACTGGCATTGAGTGCGCCCGGCTTAAAAATAATATAACAAACAAACCCTCCTTCACGCTTTGTTCATGAGAAATCAGAAAACTTTGGCAGTGATAAACAAAGGAGAATAAGAGGATGTTATCGTCCTCATACGGGAGCCGTTCCTCGAAACTTGTCCAGTTCAAGAAGCGATTGAGTTATCTATTAGCATTCGTTGACAAATCATGCACCTCCAAAAACTTGTTTTCATTCTGTTTGATTTGAGGATAGCACATGAATTTTCCCTACTACCCTAGAGCAGGGCCTATCTTTTAATTTTAAATTGAGTCAGTTATTCCTACTTCCCTCTATTTCTCAAAGAGAGCAGACGTTTGATGTTGATAAGGATTCATTCATATAAAGCTGCATTAAGATTTGTCATATCATATCCTTGTTGACATTATCATTTGATAAGTAAGTTGTTTGTCATGCCCATCTAAGGCAAATATCTTCCTTTGTGTTAACACTTTCACTTCTTGCTTATTAACATGTTATTTCAAAAAGCTTCAATTAATCCCATCAAAATATAAGAGCAAAAGTTAAAATTATTTGTTGTTCTTTGACCAAAGGACATGTTTGCCATGATATAATGAGTTTCCTTGGTCCTACTTTTGAATATAAATGTTAGCACTCTTTCATAAGAGCCTTATGAGTTGAAGATTGCTGCTGAGGATGTTTAAGTTGGTAAAGAGACTATGATGCTTCTTGTTCGTATCCTATTTATCGACACTTCACTCTCTAAACTTGTGGACAGGTTTACCGAGTTCATATTCGCTTGGGGACAAGCGAGGTCTAAGCTTGGGGGTGTTGATACGTCCAAAAGGCATCACTATTTTGTATTATAATTTATCCTTATTCATTGATATATTTCACGTTATGATGATGTTCTTATGTTGTTTTGGTCTATTTTACACAGTTTGCAACTTCCCGATACCGGAACAGCAGACGCATGATTCAGCAGGAAAAAGTGGATGCTGAGTTGCTGAAGAAGAACACCTCCAAATTACCTGAAAATTGACGGGAGGTATTTTTCAGACGAATAACGAAGACAGGCAAAAGGGGAGTCAGAGGGGGGCCACAGGGTGCCCAGGCGGCCTGGGGGCGCGCCCCCCTGGCCGCGTCGGGGGGGCGCCTGGAGCCCCTGGCCCACCTCTGGTCGCCCCCTTTTGCATATATGTTCTCCGTTCTCCGAAAACCCTAGGCACGGGACTTTTTACGGAGTTCCGCCGTCGCTTCGAGGCGCAAACCTACAGAGAAGAAAAGGGCATCTCCGGTGGGCAGATTCCGCCGGGGAGATCACCTCCCGGAATGGGAGACCGTCGCCATCCTCATCACCATCGTCACGGGCATCATCGAGATCATCATCAACATCATCCCCAACACCAGCACCATCTCCATCTTCATCCAAATCTCACCTTACCATCGCAACTCGTGTTGTAACTCGTACTACCTATCCTCTCTACTCCATCGGTGTTGATTATTACTTTGTGGTGAATGCTATTGAGTTTTGTTGGAGAAATATTATTATGTCCAGATTGTTTATCACATATTTATCCCCACTGATCATGATCTCTTTTATGTCTTGTGAGTAGTTACCTTAGTTCTTGAGGACATGGGGGAAGTCTTGTTGTTAGTAGTCATATGCTGTTGAAGTAATATGTGTTGTTTGATACTTAAGTTGTCTTGTCATTCTACTAGTGGTGTTGTGTGAGTCGAACACCCAACACTTCGCCTTATTAAGGACCTAGGAGAATACATTGTGTATAAAGAATGCTTATGGTGGGTTGCCGGAGTGACAGAAACTTGAACCCCAGTTCGCACGCTTTTGCATAAGGGAATAATGGATCCTCGATCGTATTGCTATGGTTAGGCTTTTGCCTTAAATTCTATCTTGTATTTGCGGATGCTTGCCAGGTGTTTAATCATAAGAGTGCATTGATCTTAGTCTAGAGAGTGCACTAGCATAGATCCACCCACTCAACACTTATCAACACATAACATAGTATCGATACGGAATATGGCGAAAGCACATGACTACCTCTCCCGTGTGTCCTCAAGAACGCTTTAGTCTTTATAAGTTCAGTTGCTAGGCCTCTCCTTTGCTAAGAAAGGATTGGGCCACTTGTTACTCTCAGTACCTTTTACATTACTTGCCTTTACATTCCTGTTGCTTATACCGAGAAAACCCCTAAAAGTTATCTTTCAGTGCTTGCAGTAATTTCTTGCTCAGAATCTCTTATCAATACCTTCTGCTCCTCGATGGGTTCGACACTCTTACTTATCGAAAACGCTGCAATAGATCCCTTACGGTTGAGGGTCATCAAGTACCGTTTTCTGGCGCCGTTGCCGGGGAGCGTAGCGCTATTGGTAAAGTGAAACTGGTAAGGAAGTATTTTTATAATTCTGTTTTTATTTTTGCTATTGCTGCTCTTTGTCCTTATGGACAACCCTATTATTGGAGCGTTGCTTGCGGGTAGACGCCCCACACCTGTGGTGGTTGATCCTCCCCCTACTGAAATTGTGCCTTATAAAATACCAGCTGGCATTATCGATTATGTTTTGGCTAATCGTTATGCAGGAGACAGACATCCCGGTGAACACTTGCTATATTTGTCACGACTATGTTCATTATTTAAGCTTGTAGGTGTATCGAGGGAGTTTGTCATGAGGAAATTGTTTGTCGTATCACTTATAGATAAAGCTTCAGATTGGTATGGGCTTCTCGATAACTCACATTTGCTGGACTGGCATGAGCTTATGTCTCTCTTTTATACTAAGTTTTATCCTCTTCATGAAATTCATCGAGACAGGAATTATATATATAACTTTAGGTCTCGTGACGGAGAAAGCATTGCTCAAGCTTGGGGGAGATTGAAGTCTCTAGTGCTCAAATGCCCTATTCATAAGCTTCCGAAGGAAATTATACTTACAAATTTTTATGCCAGGCTTTCTCGTCAGGATAAGGAGATGCTGGATGCCTCCTCTAGTGGGGTATTTCAGAAGAAGAGTGTTGAAGAAAGGTGGGATCTCCTTGAAAGAATCCAGAGGAATACCGAAGATTGGGAAATTGATAAAGGTATTGAACCCGCTATAAATTATGAATATGATTATATTGAGAGCTATGTGGAAACTGATTACTTCAATACTTTTTGCTCTAAGATTGGTCTTGATTCCCATCTAGTGATTGATTTGTGTAAGAATTTTGCCTCTCACGTTGATTCTTCTAAAAAGAAGAGAGACCAGCACCATGCACCTTTTAAAGAACCACCTATTGATATTTTTGTTGCTGACCCTATTTTGCCTGCAGTTATATATGAGCAGCCTCCTTTTCCCACGAGGATAAAGGAGCACTCTCTTGTGACAGGCATAATAAATAAAAGTGAGAGAAGAGTTGATGAGCCCGAGGACCAGATCAGGGTCGATCCTCAAGTTGCATTGATTAAAGACCTTGCTACTGATGATGTTTTGGATCCCAATATAACTTTTTGTGCTGTTTCCACTAACCTTGTCACAGCCAAGAATAAAGGCCCAATTTCAGGTACTCCGGTGGTATCTGTTAAAATAGGAGATCACAATTATTATGGGCTATGTGATTTGGGATCGAGTGCAAGTGCTATTCCTTATTAACTTTATGAAGAAATCATCGGTGAGATTTCCCCTTGTGAACTTGAAGAAGTTGATGTTACTATTCATCTTGCAAATAGATCAACTATCTCTCCTATCGGAATTGTGAGGGACGTTGAAGTCCTATGTGGAAAGGTAAAATACCCTACCGACTTTCTGGTACTTGGTTCAGCCAGGGACAAATTTTTGTCCCATCATTTTTGGTAGACCTTTTCTTAGAACTTGTGGAGCTATAATAGATTGCAAGAAAGGTAAAGTTTCTGTTGAATTCGATGGTGAGCCATATGAATTTAATTTTTCTAAGTTCTTTATGCAGCCTCGTGGTACTGATTTACCTAGTGATGATAAAATTATTGAAAGTATTGCCTCTATTGCTATTCCCCCTGATGATCCCTTGCAGCAATACATGGAGGACCACGAGAATGATTTGCATATGCAGGAAAGAAATGAACTAGATGAAATATTCTTGAGGCAGCCTGCTATCCTGAAGCACAACCTTCCGGTTTAACCTTCGGGAATTTTATCGAAACCGAAAGAAGACCCGGTGTTCGATCTTAAACCTCTTCCCGATACGCTCAAGTATGCTTATTTAGATGAAAAGAAAGTATATCCTGTTATTATCAATTCTAACCTTTCAGGATATGAAGAAGAGCGATTATTGGAAGTACTTCGTAAACACCGAGGCGCAATTGGCTACACCCTTGATGACCTTAAGGGGATTAGTCCATCTATCTATCAACATACTATCAACCTTGAGCCTGGTGCTAAACCAGTTGTTGATCATCAACGAAGGTTGAACCCGAAGATGATGGATGTCGTGAGAACTGAGATTCTCAAGCTTCTAGCCGCAGGTATTATCTACCCTATAGCTGAGAGTAAGTGGGTAAGTCCGATACATTGTGTTCCTAAGGAAGGAGGTACAACTGTGGTTCCTAATGATAAAAATGAATTAATACCTCAGAGGATTATTATTGGATATAGAATGTGTATTGATTACCGGAAGTTGAATAAGGCAACCAGGAAGGATCACTACCCGTTGCCGTTCATCGACCAAATGCTTGAAAGGTTATCCAAAAATACCCACTTTTGTTATCTCGATGGTTATTCTGGCTTCTCTCAGATTCATGTTAACACTGCCGATCAAGAAAAGACCACTTTTACTTGTCCCTTTGGTACTTATGCTTATAGACGTATGCCTTTTGGTTATGCAATGCCCCTGCTACTTTTCAAAGGTGTATGTCTGCTATCTTTCATGGTTTCTGCGGGGATATTATGGAAGTCTTCATGGACGATTTCTCCGTCTATGGAACTTCATTTGACCATTGTCTTCACAACCTTAATAAAGTTTTGCAGAGATGCGAGGAGACAAATTTTGTACTCAACTGGGAGAAGTGCCACTTTATGGTTAATGGAGGAATTGTTCTTGGTCACAAGATTTCCGAAAGGGGAATTGAAGTGGACAAAGCCAAGATCTAAGCTATTGAGAGGATGCCCTATCCAAAGGACATCAAAGGTATTCGCAGTTTTCTCGGTCATGCAAGTTTTTATAGAAGTTTATTAAAGACTTTTCTAAAACCTCGAGACCCCTCACTAATCTTCTCCAGAAGGATGTTCCTTTTGCGTTTGATGAAAATTGTAAGGAAGCTTTTGAAGTCCTTAAGAAAGCTTTAATAACTGCTCCTATAGTACAACCACCTGACTGGAATTTACCTTTTGAAATTATGTGTGATGCAAGTGATTTTGCTGTTGGAGCTGTTTTAGGACAAAGAGTTGATAAGAAATTGAATGTTATACATTATGCTAGTAAAACCCTTGATAGTGCTCAAAGAAATTATGCTACTACTGAGAAGGAATTCTTAGCTATAGTTTTTGCTTGTGATAAGTTTAGGCAGTATATTGTTGATTCCAAAGTTATTATTCATACTGATCATGCTGCCATTAAGTATCTTATGACAAAGAAGGATGCTAAGCCAAGGCTTATCAGATGGGTACTCCTTCTTCAAGAATTTGATTTGCAGATTGTTGATAGGAAAGGGGAAGACAATCCGGTGGCGGACAATCTTTCAAGAATGGAAGATATACCGCATGACCCCATCCCAGTTAACGATAGTTTTCCAAACGAGCAACTTGCCGTTGTAAAAGTACAACCTCTTTCCGATCCTTGGTATGCAGATTATGCTAATTTTATTGTTGCAAAGTATTTGCCTCCAGGTCTAACATTTCAGCAAAGGAAGAAGTTCTTTCATGATTTGAGGCACTACTTTTGGGATGACCCACATATTTTCAAAGAAGGTCCCGACGGGATCGTGAGAAGATGCATTTCGGAACATGAGCAGAAGGACATTCTCCGACGGTGTCATGATAGTCCCCATGGAGGACATCATGCCGGTGAGAGGACTGCACATAATGTTCTTCAATCAGGTTTTTATTGGCCTACTCTCTTTAAAGATGCTAGAAATTATGTTTTAGCTTGTGATAAATGTTAGAGAGTTGGTAACATTAGTAGAAGGAATGAGATGCCTATGAATTACTCACTAGTGATTGAACCTTTCGATTGTTGGGGTTTTGATTTTATGGGTCCTTTTCCTTCTTCGCACAAGTACACTCACATTTTAGTAGCTGTTGATTATGTGACCAAGTGGGTTGAAGCAATCCCCACTTAAAGTGCTGATCACAAAACATCTTTGAAAATGCTTAAAGATGTAATTTTTCCTAGGTTTGGTGTACCAAGGTATCTCATGACCGATGGGGGATCACACTTCATGCACGGAGCTTTTAGAAAAGCTTTGGCTAAATACGATGTTAATCATAGAATTGCTTCACCGTATCATCCTCAAACTAGTGGGCAAGTTGAGCTCACCAATAGAGAAATTAAGTTGATCTTGCAGAAAACAGTAAACATAAATAGGAAGGATTGGTCAAATAAATTAGGAGATGCTTTGTGGGCATATAGAACTGCTTACAAAAACCCCATGGGCATGTCCCCCTACAAGATGGTGTATGGCAAGGCTTGCCATTTGCCATTAGAGCTAGAGCACAAAGCTTTCTGGGCTGTTAGAGAGCTTAACGCTGACCCAAAACTAGCTGGTGAGAAGCGTCTCATGAACTTGACTTCTCTAGATGAATGGAGAAGTGAAGCTTACGAGAGCGCTAAAATGTTCAAGGAAAAGGTAAAAAGGTGGCATGATAGGAGGATTCTGAAACGTGAATTTAATGTTGGTGATAAAGTTTTGTTGTTTAGATCCCGTTTCAGGTTTTCTCCAGGTAAACTACTTTCCAGGTGGGAAGGACCATTGCATATTGAAGAAGTTTATCGGTCTGCTACAATTAAGATTAATAATTTTGAAGGTACCAAACCTCAAGTTGTGAATGGGCAAAGACTTAAACATTACATAGCAGGAGACCCTATCGATGTTGATGTGAATATAATATACACAACAACCCACGAAGAACATGTTGCAGCCCTGTTTCAGACGCCAGCAGAAGCAGAATAAAGAAAAGGTATGTAGTACGGTAAGAAAACACCGCAAACCATCATAAAAGTTCCGTATAACGAGTTTTTGTAAAATTAGTAAAATTCCGAGTCGAAGTGGAGCCGGAGACGACCTCAAGGGAGTCCAGGCGCCCCCCTTGGGCCGCGCCGGCAGGCCGCCTGGACACACTGGAGCCCGTCTCCGACCCCGCTTTGGTCCGTTACCTTCCTTTCTGTACATAAATTTTTCCTATATATTTGCCCGGATTGTTCCGGCAACGTATCTTGCGATATCGCGTGTTTTCTCTTCGATCTGTTTCTGCCAGGAAATCTTTCAGATAATTTAGGTGCCATAGCTTCTCCAAGTTCCCCCAAGGACACGTTCGTCGTCAACGTCATCAACCCTTACCTCGCCGAGGTGAAGAAGCACCCTCAGGTTGTTCAGATGAAGGACGGCGTCCTTCATCAAGAAGATCTGAAGGGACCTATCAAGGAGGGGAGCATCCAGGCCAGGCTGGAAGAAGTGGAGCAGAAAGTCTTCGAGTACAAGAAGATGACCGAGCGTGGTGTCGAAGCTAACTTTGACATCACCAACGAGCTGAAGAACTACTTTCTGAAGGAGATGAAGGAGATGTGGGAAATAATCGCCGCGTCTGAAGACAGAATTATAGAACTCCAAGGGAAAATTAATGATCTACATAACCAGAACTGTGAGTATGAACTAAGGTTTCTGCGCATGGGTTTGGGTGCTGAATGCAGGATCCAGGAGACGAGCTTCTCATATGAGACTGGAGAACCCCTTCCATGGAAGCGTTTCGCCAAGGACTACTTGATCAACGCTAACAAGGATGATGAGTGAAATCTCCTTGGGTATGGCATTCCCTTGGCTTGTTCCAAGCTTGGGGGAGTGCCCGGTATCTTTATCTTTTACCTTTTGTCTTTTAGAAGTCAAGTAGAGTCGTATCATGTCTAGGGAGGTTATTACATGAGATAGGTATGTGCATTGAGGTCTATCACCCCTTTGGTGAAGAATTGTATCCGTAAGTGTGGAGTCGTCTATGATGGAATATTAATGAGAAGTTTATCAGTTCCTTTTGCCGCACACGGTATTCTCTTCACGCAATCGACCTTATATGATGATTCTTATGGGGAGTATTGACCTTATGTCAGGTATGGCTATGAAACTTTATTTAATCTTGGCAAACATAGATTTGGTCATAACAACAAGCATGATTTTCTTAAAGTATCAACATAGCTAAAACCTTTATGTTATTATGCTTGAAGTGTTATGTTGACAAGGAAGACAACTTGATGTGTTATGCTTATTTCAATATTCATGCTTTATATTGCTTTGCATCTTAGTCATCATCAATTGTCTACTCTCTCAAAACCTTTGCTAGCCTAACTCTGTACTAAGCGGAATTCTTCTTGTGCATCCATACCCTTAAGCCAATACCTTCCATATGAGTCCACCATACCTACCTACTTGTGGTACTCCATTACCACTCCCTAAAGTATATAATTTATGTGTTATCCTTAAATGTTAAAAATCTTTTATTTTGTGCCTCTGCTTTAGCTCATGAGGAAGTAGTAGCTAATTCATGACCTTTTTGAGTTGGACAGGCTTCACCCCGGGATTGCATGTATAATGTGCAAACCCATAATACGAAAAGGAACTGGCATTGAGTGCGCTCGGCTTAAAAATAATATAACAAAAAACCCTCCTTCACGCTTTGTTCATGAGAAATCGGAAAACTTTGGCAGTGATAAACAAAGGAGAATAAGAGGATGTTATCGTCCTCATACGGGAGCCGTTCCTCGAAACTTGTCCAGTTCAAGAAGCGATTGAGTTATCTATTAGCATTCGTTGACAAATCATGCACCTCCAAAAACTTGTTTTCATTCTGTTTGATTTGAGGATAGCACATGAGTTTTCCCTACTACCCTAGAGCAGGGCCTATCTTTTAATTTTAAATTGAGTCAGTCATTCCTACTTGCCTCTATTTCTCAAAGAGAGCAGACGTTTGATGTTGATAAGGATTCATTCATATAAAGCTACATTAAGATTTGTCATATCATATCCTTGTTGACATTATCATTGGATAAGTAAGTTGTTTGTCATGCCTAGCTAAGGCAAATATCTTCCTTTGTGTTAACACTTTCACTTCTTGCTTATTAACATGTTATTTCAAAAAGCTTCAATTAATCCCATCAAAATATAAGAGCAAAAGTTAAAATTATTTGTTGTTCTTTGACCAAAGGACATGTTTGCCATGATATAATGAGTTTCCTTGGTCCTACTTTTGAATATAAATGTTAGCACTGTTTCATAAGAGCCTTATGTGTTGAAGATTGCTGCTGAGGATGTTTAAGTTGGTAAAGAGACTATGATGCTTCTTGTTCGTATCCTATTTATCGACGGTTCACTCTCTAAACTTGTGGACAGGTTTACCGAGTTCATATTCGCTTGGGGACAAGCGAGGTCTAAGCTTGGGGGTGTTGATACGTCCAAAATGCATCACTATTTTGTATTATAATTTATCCTTATTCATTGATATATTTCACGTTATGATGATGTTCTTATGTTGTTTTGGTCTATTTTACACAGTTTGCAACTTTCCGATACCGGAACAGCAGACGCAGGATTCAGCAGGAAAAAGTGGATGCTGAGTTGCTGAAGAAGAACACCTCCAAATTACCTGAAAATTGACGGGAGGTATTTTTCAGACGAATAACGAAGACACACAAAAGGGGAGTCAGAGGGGGGCCACAGGGTGCCCAGGCGGCCTGGGGGCGTGCCCCCCTGGCCGCGTCGGGGGGGCGCCTGGAGCCCCTGGCCCACCTCTGGTCGCCCCCTTTTGCATATATGTTCTCCGTTCTCCGAAAACCCTAGGCACGGGACTTTTTACGGAGTTCCGCCGTCGTTTCGAGGCGGAAACCTACAGAGAAGAAAAGGGCATCTCCGGTGGGCAGATTCCGCCGGGGAGATCACCTCCCGGAAGGGGAGATCGTCGCCATCGTCATCACCATCGTCACGGGCATCATCGAGATCATCATCAACATCATCCCCAACACCAGCACCATCTCCATCTTCATCCAAATCTCACCTTACCATCGCAACTCGTGTTGTAACTCGTACTACCTATCCTCTCTACTCCATCGGTGTTGATTATTACTTTGTGGTGAATGCTATTGAGTTTTGTTGGAGAAATATTACTATGTCCAGATTGTTTATCACATATTTATCCCCACTGATCATGATCTCTTTTATGTCTTGTGAGTAGTTACCTTAGTTCTTGAGGACATGGGGGAAGTCTTGTTGTTAGTAGTCATATGCTGTTGAAGTAATATGTGTTGTTTGATACTTAAGTTGTGGTGTCATTCTACTAGTGGTGTTGTGTGAGTCGAACACCCAACACTTCGCCTTATTAAGGACCTAGGAAAATACATTATGTATAAAGAATGCTTATGGTGGGTTGCCGGAGTGACAGAAACCTGAACCCCAGTTCGCACGCTTTTGCATAAGGGAATAATGGATCCTCGATCGTATTGCTATGGTTAGGCTTTTGCCTTAAATTCTATCTTGTATTTGCGGATGCTTGCAAGGTGTTTAATCATAAGAGTGCATTCATCTTAGTCTAGAGAGTGCACTAGCATAGATCCACCCACTCAACATTTATCAACACATAACATAGTATTGATATGGAATATGGCGAAAGCACATGACTACCTCTCCCGTGTGTCCTCAAGAACGCTTTAGTCTTTATAAGTTCAGTTGCTAGGCCTCTCCTTTGCTAAGAAAGGATTGGGCCACTTGTTACTCTCAGTACCTTTTACATTACTTGCCTTTACATTCCTGTTGCTTATACCGAGAAAACCCCTAGAAGTTATCTTTCAGTGCTTGTAGTAATTTCTTGCTCAGAATCGCTTATCAATACCTTCTGCTCCTCGTTGGGTTCAACACTCTTACTTATCGAAAACGCTGCAATAGATCCCTTACGGTTGAGGGTCATCAGATATTAATCACATCTCGATGTGAACTACCGGTGTTAAATCACATGGAGATGTGAACTAGATTATTGACTCTAGTGCAAGTGGGAGACTAAACGAAATACGCCCTAGAGGCAATAATAAATTTGTTATTTATATTTCCTTATATATCATGATAAATGTCTTTTATTCATGCTTGAATTATATTAACCGAAAACTTGATACATGTGTGAATACATAGACAAAACATAGTGTCCCTAGTATGCCTCTACTAGACTAACTCGTTAATCAAAGATGGTTATGTTTCCTAACCATAGACATGAGTTGTCATTTGATCAACGGGATCACATCATTACGAAAATGATGTGATGGACAAGACTCATCCGTTAGCTTAGCACTATGATCGTTTAGTTTTACTGCTATTGCTTTCTTCATGACTTATACATGTTCATATGTGTTGGGGATATAACTATTTGATATGACCCGCCCAGGAGGGGCCGGGTCACCCAGTGGCGGTTCATGGGCCAAGCCCAGAAGCATGTTAAAGATGGCGGTTTGATAAGAGTAATGTATAAAGGGCCCATAGGCCCAGGGCGGCTTAAAGCCCGTAAGCGTAAACTGCCATGTATGTTTAACTTGTACCGTAAGGCATGTAACAATGAGTCACCGAGCCGGACACGATTGTAGGAGCTGGACGGGACTCCGTAGGCCGCAGGGTGTCAACCCGTGTATATAAGGGGACGATGTTGGGGGAACGTAGCATAAATCAAAAAATTTCTACGCTTTCACCAAGATCCAACTATGGAGACATATAGCAACGAGCAAGTAAGAGTGCATCTACATACCGTTATGTAGATCGCATGCGGAAGCTTTCAACGAAGCGAGGAAGAAGTAGTCGTACTCTTCACGTTCTTCGTCACCGATGATCTAGCGCCGAACAGACGGCACCTCCATGTTCAACACACGTGCGGTGCAGCAACTTCACCTCCTTCTTGATCCAGCAAGGGGGGAGGAGAAGTCGTCAGAGATCCGGCAGCACGACGGCGTGATGACGGATGCAGTGGAGATCGCAGCAGTGCTTCGCCGGGCGCCCTGCGTTGGAGTATAAAGGTGTGACGGGAGGGGGAGAGGCGCCAGGGCTTGGGTGCGGCTGCCCTCTCCCCCCCCACATATATATAGGGGGCCAGGGGGGCGCCAGCCCCCTTCAGATCCAATCTGCAAGGGGGGGCGGCGGCCAGGGGGGAGTCCTTGCCCCCCAAGGCAAGTGGTGTCCCCCCTCCCCTTAGGGTTTTAACCCTAGGCGCATGGGGAGGTGGGCCCCCTTGTGGTGCGCCAGCCCAGAGGGCTGGACACTTCCCCTCGCGGTCTAGGGGCCCCACCGGGATGGGTGGCCCCACCCGGTGGACCCCCGGGGCCCCTCCGGTGGTCCCGGGACGCTCCCGGTGACCCCCGGAGATCACCCGTTGGCCGAAACTGGACTTCGTATATATCAATCTTTACCTTCGGACCATTCCGGAACTCCTCGTGACGTCCGAGATCTCATCCGGGACTCTGAACAACTTTCGGGTTTCCACGTGCATTTATCTCTACGACCCTAGCGTTACCGAACCTTAAGTGTGTAGACCCTACGGGTTCGGGAGACACGTAGACATGACCGAGACGACTCTCCGGTCAATAACCAACAGCGGGATCTGGATACCCATGTTGGTTCCCACGTGTTCCTCGATGATCTTCATCGGATGAACCACCGTGTCAAGGATTCACTCAATCCCGTATGTTATTCCCTTTGTCCGTCGGTACGGTACTTGCCCGAGATTCGATCGTCGGTATTCCCGATACCTTGTTCAATCTCGTTATGGCAAGTCTCTTTACTTGATCCGTAATCCATCATCCCATGACTAACTACTTAGTCACATTGAGCTCATTATGATGATGTCTTACCGAGTGGGCCCAGAGGTACCTCTCCGTCATACGGAGTGACAACATCCCAGTCTCGGTTCGTGCCAACTCAACAGATACTTTCGGAGATACCCGATGCGTACCTTTATAGTCACCCAGTTACGTTGTGATGGTTGGCACACCCAAAGTACTCCTACGGTATCCGGGAGTTGTACAACCTCATGGTCTTAGGAATAAATACTTGACACCGAAATGCTTATGCATTACGAACTATACGATCTCGTGTTATGCTCAAGTTTGGGTCTTGTCCATCACATCATTCTCCTAATGATGTGATCCCGTTATCACTGACATCTCATGTCCATGGTCAGGAAACCGTGACCACCTGTTCATCAACGAGCTGGTAACTAGAGGCCTACCAGGGACTCATTGTGGTCTGTGTATTCACACATGTATCGCTGTTTCCGTACAATACAATTCAAGTATGAATAACAGACAATTATCATGAACAAGGAGATATAATAACAATGCTTTTATTATTGCCTCTAGGGCATATCTCAAACAGTCTCCCACTTGCACTAGAGTCAATAATCTAGTTACATTGTGATGAATCGAACACCCATAGAGTTCTGGTGTTGATAATGTTTTGCTCGTGAAAGAGGTTTAGTCAACGGGTCCGCGACATTCAGATCCGTATGCACTTTACAAATATCTATGTCTCCATCCTGAACATAATTCCGGATGGAGTTGAAACGACGCTTGATGTGCTTGGTCTTCTTGTGAAACCTGGGCTCCTTGGTAATGGCAATAGCACCAGTGTTGTCACAGAAGAGAGTCATTGGGCTTGACGCGCTTGGAATGACTCCTATGTCGGTGATGAACTCCTTCATCCAGACTCCTTCCTGCGCTGCTTTAGAAGCAGCTATGTACTCCGCTTCACATGTAGATGCTGCCACCACGCTTTGCTTGCAACTGCACCAGCTGACTGCCCCTCCATTCAAAATATAGACGTATCCGGTTTGTGACTTAGAGTCATCCAGATCTGTGTCGAAGCTAGCATCGACGTAACCCTTTACAACGAGCTCTTCGTCACCTCCATAAACGAGAAACATATCCTTAGTCCTTTTCAGGTACTTCAGGATGTTCTTGACCGCTGTCCAGTGTTCCGTACCGGGATCACTTTGGTACCTCCCTACCAAACTTATGGCAAGGTTCACATCAGGTCTGGTACACAGCATGGCATACATGATAGAACCTATGGCCGAGGCATAGGGAATGACACTCATCTTTTCTCTATCTTCTGCCGTGGTCGGCGACTGAGCCTTGCTCAATCTCATACCTTGCAAAACAGGCAAGAATCCTTTCTTTGACTGATCCATATTGAACTTCTTCAATATTTTGTCAAGGTATGTACTTTGTGAAAGACCAATGAGGCGTCTCGATCTATCTCTATAGATTTTGATGCCTAATATGTAAGCAGCTTCTCCAAGGTCCTTCATTGAAAAACTTTTATTCAAGTAGGCCTTTACATTTTCCAAGAATTCTATATCATTTCCCATCAGCAATATGTCAGCCACATATAATATGAGAAATGCCACAGAGCTCCCACTCACTTTCTTGTAAATACAGGCTTCTCCATAAGTCTGTATAAAGCCAAACGCTTTGATCACTTCATCAAAGCGAATATTCCAACTCCGAGATGCTTGCACCAGCCCGTAAAACGAGCGCTGGAGCTTGCATACCTTGTCAGCGTTCTCTAGATCGACAAAACCTTCCGGTTGCATCATATACAACTCTTCCTTGAGGAAGCCATTAAGGAATGCTGTTTTGACGTCCAATTGCCATATCTCATAATCATAGAATGCGGCAATAGCTAACATGATTCTGACTGACTTCAGCATCGCTACGGGAGAGAAAGTCTCGTCGTAGTCAATCCCTTGAACTTGTCGATAACCCTTAGCGACAAGCCGAGCCTTATAGATGGTCACATTACCATCTGCGTCTGTCTTCTTCTTGAATATCCATTTGTTTTCTATGGCGTGCCTATCATCAGGCAAGTCCACCAAAGTCCATACTTTGTTTTCATACATGGATTCTATCTCGGATTTCATGGCTCCAAGTCATTTATTGGAATCCGGGCCCGCCATCGCTTCTTCATAGTTCGAAGGTTCACCGTTGTCTAACAACATGATTTCTAGGACAGGGTTGCCGTACTACTCTGGTGCGGAACGTGCCCTCGTGGACCTTCGAAGTTCAGTAGTAACTTGATCTGTTTCTTCATGATCATTATCATCAACTTCCTCCCTTGTCGGTGCAGGCACCTCAGGAACAGTTTCCTGCGCTGCGCTACTTTCCGGTCCAGGAGGGGTGGCTGTCACCTCATCAAGTTCTACTTTCCTCCCACTCACTTCTTTCGAGAGAAACTCTTTCTCCAGAAAGCATCCATTCTTGGCAACAAAGACTTTGCCTTCGGATCTGTGGTAGAAGGTGTACCCAATTGTTTCCTTTGGGTATCCTATGAAGACGCATTTTTCCGATTTGGGTTCGAGCTTTTCAGGTTGAAGTTTCTTGACATAAGCATCGCAACCCCAAACTTTCAGAAACGACAGCTTCGGTTTCTTGCCAAACCAAAGTTCATACGGAGTCGTCTCAACGGATTTCGACGGAGCCCTATTTAAAGTGAATGCGGCCGTCTCTAAAGCATAACCCCAAAAAGATAGCGGTAAATCGGTGAGGGACATCATAGATCGCACCATGTCCAACAGAGTACGATTTCGACGTTCGGACACACCGTTACGTTGAGGTGTTCCGGGCGGTGTCAATTGTGAAACAATTCCACAACTCCTAAGGTGTGTGCCAAATTCATGACTTAAATATTCACCCCCACGATCCGATCACAAGAACTTTATTTTTCTGTCACGTTGATTCTCAACCTCATTCTGAAATTCCTTGAACTTTTCAAAGGTCTCAGACTTGTGTTTCATCAAATAGATATTCCCGTATCTACTCAAGTCATCCGTGAGGGTGAGAAAAAAATGATAACCTCCGCGCCTCAACACTCATTGGACCGCACACATCGGTATGTATGATTTCCAGCAAGTTGGTTGCTCGCTCCATTGTTCCGGAGAACGGAGTCTTGGTCATCTTGCCCAAGAGGCATGGTTCGCACGTGTCAAATGATTCATAATCAAGAGACTCTAGAAGTCCATACGAATGGAGCTTCTTCATACGTTTGACGCCAATATGACCAAGGCGGCAATGTCACAAGTATGTGGGACTATCATTATCAACTTTACATCTTTTGGCATCTACACTATGAATATGTGTATTACTACGTTCGAGATCCATCAAAAATAAACCATTGACCAGCGGGGCATGACCATAAAACATATCTCTCAAATAAATAGAACAACCATTATTCTCCGATTTGAAAGAGTAGCCATCTCGCATAAGACGAGATCCAGAAACAATGTTCATGCTCAAAGCTGGTACTAAATAACAATTATTCAGGTTTAAAACTAATCCCGAGGGTAGATGTAGAGGCAGTGTGCCGACGGCGATCACATCGACCTTGGAACCATTCCCGACGCGCATCGTCACCTCATTCTTCGCCAGTCTCCGTTTATTCCGCAGCTCCTGTTTTGAGTTACAAATATGAGCAACCGCACCGGTATCAAATACCCAGGAGCTACTACGAGTGCTGGTAAGGTACACATCAATAACATGTATGTCATATATACCTTTGACGTTGCCGGCCTTCTTGTCTGCTAAGTATTTGGGGCAGTTCCGCTTCCAGTGACCTGTTCCCTTGCAATAAAAGCACTCTGTCTCAGGCTTGGGTCCATACTTTGGCTTCTTCCGAGCAACAGGCTTGCCGGGTGCGGCAACTCCCTTGCCGTCCTTCTTGAAGTTCTTCTTACCCTTGCCTTTCTTGAACTTAGTGGTTTTATTGACCATCAACACTTGATGTTCTTTCTTGATGTCCACCTCCGCTGATTTCAGCATCGAATACACCTCGGGAATGGACTTCTCCATCCCCTGCATATTGAAGTTCAACACGAAGCTCTTGAAGCTTGGTGGGAGCGACTGGAGGATTCTGTCAACGATCGCTTCTTCTGGGAGATTCATTCCCAGCTGAGACAAGCGATTGTGCAATCCTGAAATCTTGAGGATGTGCTCACTGATAGAACTGTTCTCCTCCATCTTATAGCTGTAGAATGCGTCGGAGACATCATATCTCTCGACTCGGGCATGAGCTTGGAAAACCATTTTCAGCTCTTTGAACATCTCATATGCTCTGTGGTGCTCAAAACGTTTTTGGAGCCCCGACTCTAAGCTGTAAAGCATGCCGCACTGAACCAGGGAGTAATCATCACAACGTGACTGCCAAGCGTTCATAACGTCTTGGTTTGCCGGGAGAACGGGTGCATCACCTAGCGGTGCTTCAAGGACATAGGTTCTGTTGGCAGCTATGAGGATAATCCTCAGGTTACGGACCCAATCCGTATAGTTGCTACCATCGTCTTTCAGCTTGGTTTTCTCTAGGAACGCGTTGAAGTTGAGGGAAACTGGAGCGTGGGACATTTGATCTACAAGAGATATTGTAAAGAATTTAGACTAAGTTCATGATAATTAAGTTCATCTTAATCAAATTTTAATGAACTCCCACTCAAAATGACATCTCTCTAGTCATCTTAGTGATACACGATCCGAATCGACTAGCCCGTGCCCGATCATCACGTGAGACGGACTAGTCATCAATGGTGAACATCTTCATGTTGATCGTATCTTCTATACGACTCGTGTTCGACCTTTCGGTCTTCCGTGTTCCGAGGCCATGTCTGTACATGCTAGGCTCGTCAAGTGAACCCTAAGTGTATCGCGTGTGTAAATCTGTCTTACACCCGTCGTATGCGAACGTTAGAACCTATCACACCCGATCATCACGTGGTGCTTCGGAGCAACGAACTTTAGCAACGGTGCACAGTTAGGTGAAACACAATACTTGAAATTTTAGTGAGAGATCATCTTATTTACTATCGTCGTTCTAAGTAAACAAGATGCAAAAACATGATAAACATCACATGCAATCAATTAAAGTGACATGATATGGCCAATATCATCTTGCTCCTTGGATCTCCATCTTTGGGGCACCATGATCATCTTGTCACCGGCTCGACACCATGATCATCATCATCATGATCTCCATCATCGTGTCTTGAAGAAGTCGTCACGCCAACTATTACTTCTACTACTATAGCTAACGCTTAGCAATGAAGTAAAGTAATTACATGGCGTTATTCAGTGACACGCAGGTCATACAATAATTAAGACAACTCCTATGGCTCCTGCCGGTTGTCAAGTTCATCGACATGCAAGTCGTGATTCCCTATTACAAAAACATGATCAATCTCATACATCACATATATCATTCATCACATCTTCGTTTTGGCCATACCACGTCACATAGCACATGCTGCAAAAACAAGTTAGACGTCCTCTAATTGTTGTTGCAAGTTTTACGTGGCTTCTATAGGAATTCTAGAAAGAACGTTTCTTACCTATGCCAAAACCACAACGTGATTTGTCAATTTCTATTTACCCTTCATAAGGACCCTTTTCATCGAATCCGATCCGACTAAAGTAGGAGAGACAGACACCCGCCAGCCACCTTATGCATCTAGTGCATGTCTGTCGGTGGAACCAGTCTCACGTAAGCGTACGTGTAAAGTCGGTCCGGGCCGCTTCATCCCACAATACCGCCGAATCAAGATTGACTAGTAACGGTAAGAAAGTTGAACAAACTCAAACGCCCACAACTGCTTTGTGTTCTACTCGTGCAAGATGCTACGCATAAAACCTAGCTCAGATGCCACTGTTGGGGAACGTAGCATAAATCAAAAAATTTCTATGCTTTCACCAAGATCCAACTATGGAGACATCTAGCAACGAGCAAGTAAGAGTGCATCTACATACCGTTATGTAGATCGCGTGCGGAAGCTTTCAACGAAGCGAGGATGAAGTAGTCGTACTCTTCACGTTCTTCGTCACCGATGATCTAGCGCCGAACGGACGGCACCTCCGCGTTCAACACACGTGCGGTGCAGCAACGTCACCTCCTTCTTGATCCAGCAAGGGGGGAGGAGAAGTCGTCAGAGATCCGGCAGCACGACGGCGTGATGACGGATGCAGTGGAGATCGCAGCAGGGCTTCGCCGGGCGCCCTGCATTGGAGTATAGAGGTGTGACGGGAGGGGGAGAGGCGCCAGGGCTTGGGTGCGGCTGCCCTCTCCCCCAACATATATATAGGGGGCCAGGGGGGCGCCAGCCCCCTGCAGATCCAATCTGCAAGGGGGGGAGGCGGCCAGGGGGGAGTCCTTGCCCCCCAAGGCAAGTGGTGGCCCCCCTCCCCTTAGGGTTTTAACCCTAGGCGCATGGGGAGGTGGGCCCCCTTGTGGTGCGCCAGCCCAGAGGGCTGGACACTTCCCCTCGCGGCCTAGGGGCCCCACCGGGATGGGTGGCCCCACCCGGTGGACCCCCGGGGCCCCTCCGGTGGTCCCGGGACGCTCCCGGTGACCCCCGGAGATCACCCGTTGGCCGAAACTGGACTTCCTATATATCAATCTTTACCTCCGGACCATTCCGGAACTCCTCGTGACGTCTGGGATCTCATCTGGGACTCCGAACAACTTTCGGGTTTCCACGTGCATTTATCTCTACGACCCTAGCATTACCGAACCTTAAGTGTGTAGACCCTACGGGTTCGGGAGACACGTAGACATGACCGAGACGACTCTCCGGTCAATAACCAACAGCGGGATCTAGATACCCATGTTGGTTCCCACGTGTTCCTCGATTATCTTCATCGGATGAACCACCGTGTCAAGGATTCACTCAATCCCGTATGTTATTCCCTTTGTCCATCGGTACGGTACTTGCCCGAGATTCGATCGTCGGTATTCCCGATACCTTGTTCAATCTCGTTATGGCAAGTTTCTTTACTCGATCCGTAATCCTTCATCCCGTGACTAACTACTTAGTCACATTGAGCTCATTATGATGATGTCTTACCGAGTGGGCCCAGAGGTACCTCTCCGTCATACGGAGTGACAACATCCCAGTCTCGGTTCGTGCCAACTCAACAGATACTTTCGGAGATACCCGATGCGTACCTTTATAGTCACCCAGTTACGTTGTGACGGTTGGCACACCCAAAGTACTCCTACGGTATCCGGGAGTTGTACAACCTCATGGTCTAAGGAATAAATACTTGACACCGAAAAGCTTATGCATTACGAACTATACGATCTCGTGTTATGCTCAAGTTTGGGTCTTTTCCATCACATCATTCTCCTAATGATGTGATCCCGTTATCACAGACATCTCATGTCCATGGTCAGGAAACCATGACCATCTGTTGATCAACGAGCTGGTAACTAGAGGCCCACCAGGGACTCATTGTGGTCTGTGTATTCACACATGTATCGCTGTTTCCGTACAATACAATTCAAGCATGAATAACAGACAATTATCATGAACAAGGAGATATAATAACAATGCTTTTATTATTGCCTCTAGGGCATATCTCCAACAGACGACCCGGCAGCGGCTTAGGGAAAGAAACAACAGATCGAGAGCCAGGCAAGCGTATTCGCTCCCTAGCAATCGACACCCCAGCAATTTCACCTCAAACTGGATTTGGTTTTACCCTCACCGCAAGGGGCCGAACCAGTATATACTTCCGGTGTCTCTTGTCCTGTTTTAACCCGTTTAAGCTAATCACGTCACTATGGCTCCACAATTAAGTCCTTTCCTTAGGACATCTGCCGTGACAACTCCACGAAAGTTGGCGCCCACCGTGGGGCCTGCGCACAATGGTTTCGAGTTTTTGAAGGGCAACTTCGAGGGGCTCATGGGATACACTGTGGGACGGATGATGAAGTGTCGTCACGGCAAGCTCTACATCGACGATGCAAGCTCGGGTCCCGAGGCCGGCTCAATTGAGTAGGGTACCGGATCCCCTTCGACGAAATCCACGTCTTCATCGGCAAGATCGGCGAACCGGGCCCTAAGCCAGACACCTGCACTGACATCATCGAGACGGCTCGGCGTGCGCGACCCGCCCGGGTTTAGCGCGCCTGAAGCGTGCCTTTGTTGGATACATCCAGGGTGCTGGAGGTTCTGGATCTCGCGGTGAGACGGTCGTTCTCTCCGACGGTGAGTCGTCCACAGGTGAGAGTAACTCAATGTATCAGATGTAGAGCGAACGGCTTGGGGGCTGGTCCGATGGTAACAGTATTCCGGACCCCTGTGAGCCGCCGAGCAGGGTGGTGATTTTAATGACTAGCACCCAGCCGGCTCTCGGCTCGACAGTCGCCGGGGCTATAACACCCGGGGCGACGGCAACCGTGGAAGGCGCGGGCGGATCAACACGCCCACCGACTCAAGTTTTGACAGAACTGTTGGAGGCTCTGGTGACTTTGATGGGAACAGAGGTGACCCCAGACAACCAGGAGCAGCACAAGGCGGATGTGGATAAGCTGCGATAGGAGATAGTGCAAGCAAAAGTAGACTTGGCGGCAGAGAACGCCAGGATGACTGCAGAACGGGTTGTTTTGCATGCCCATGCTCAGCGTATTCAAGCAGATTCGTACCGGCTCTCGGTGGATTAGAACGCTGTTAACCAAGTCATGAGGAGAAAGCAACGGAGTCGTATGCCTTTCGTTTACAAGCCGAGGAATCTTTTCAACACAGCTGGAGCAGGGGGCAGTAACCCGCCGGGGATGGACCGGACGGCTGAAGTGCCTAGGGCTAGAGCGCCGGTTCAACCGCGCATGACAGGTTCTCTGTATGCGAATCAAACCTGCCCCACGCCTCGTTACCCGGCGACATTGGTGGGTCATTATTCCAACCCTCTAGATAACATGATAGCAGCAGCAGTGAGATTGGCGGCTTTGCCTGTTGAGGGTAAAACTCCAATAGCAGTGGAAACCCAAAGGGCCCAGGAACTTCTTCAGAGGGCGCTGGCACCGCAACAGGCTTATTCTTGTAGTCGTGACCGGATTCACTCAACCCCTCATCCAAGTGTCAGCTACAGCAGGCACGTTGACTCGCTAGAGGTTTCAAGCACGGTGCGACACCGTGACCCGCCCCATGGGCATGATCCGGCGTGACGTGGTGCCAATGCACATAACTTAGTGGACCAGGGCAGGATGCGCCGAGAGGCCGAGCTGGCGGCTCAGGCAGCAGATCATCAGCCGGTGCCCCATTACCCGGCAACTTCAGTAGAGACAGGTAGAACTTCTCGAACTTGGGGCGTGCCATGTTTAACGGCGGCTATACGGAATGAGCGTCTGCCCAAGGACTTCAAAGGCCCTCGTAAGGTGCCTAACTACATAGCAGATCAACCCCTCGAGGCTTGGGTTGATAGTTATGAGATGGCTATGGAGATGCTGGATGTTAGTGAGGCCGCATGTGCTAAGTATTTCACCATGATGCTGGAAGGCACAGCTCGTAACTGGTTGAAAGGATTGCCCATCAATTCCATTTGGTCGTGGGCAGAACTGAAAGCCAAATTTATCAAGAATTTCAAGGATACATGCAAGCAGCCGATGTCAATTGTGGATCTAGCTTCATGTGTTCAGAACGAGGGCGAATCGACGACCAGCTGGGTGCGCCGGGTCTCAAACATTATACATTCATCATACAAGATCAATGCCAGGTTAGGAGTGTTAATGTTGGAAAAGAATTGTCGTTTTGTTCCACTCAAACAAAAGTTAGGGCGGATTACGCGTCATTGCTATGACATGGGGGAGCTTATGGCGACTCTCGTCAAATATGCCGACTCTGATAGTACCCTGAATCTGAGGCTGAAAGATCGGGAAAGGGAAAGAAGAGTAATGACACGGGAGGACAACAGTTAAACCCAGCCAATCAAAGCAGTGGCAATAAACGCAAAGCTAATACTTTTGTAGCTAATACTGGGACACGAAATTTTAATCAACGTCGCAAGGGGAAGCTACCTCCAAGATGTAACCTGGATGAAGTGATGAATCAGCCATGTCCAAAGCATGGAACTAACGAAAGACCAACTACCCATCTGTGGAAGGGTTGCAGCATTATGAGACACTTCAGGGAGTCTATCCAGAACAACCATGGAACGAACGACGGGTCAGGTTACGTCTCACACGGTTCGGGTTATGGAGGCGGCGGCTCAAATTCTGGGTTTCAAGGCCAAGGAAATCAAGGCGGCAAAAACCAGCAGAACAATCAAGGGAATCAGCAGCAGTCCAGTTATCAGAGTAACCTAAAGCAGCTGAGCAGTGGGTAGTACCACGTCTTTACCAGAAGTTTGTGCAAACAGGATCAGAAACTTCATAAAAGGGCGGTGAATGCTGTTGAGCCGCCAGTTCCCCGTTTATTGCGATGGTCTGAGCAGCCCATTGTGTGGAGCCGCGAGGATCACCCGCCCCGAGATGATAATCCGGGTCAGCTGGCTTTGGTGGTGGCACCTCGGGTTGGAGGATGTAAATTCACTAAGGTACTCATAGATGGAGGCATCAGTATCAATATCCTTTACTATAATACTTTCCATCGTATGGGTTTAACTGACAAGAATCTTAGACCACCCAACACTGTTTTCCATGGAGTAGTGCTGGGTAAGTCGGCATACCCAGTGGAAAAAATCGATTTGAGGTTGTTAGGATCCACAGTCCGTACCATGCTCTATTTGGGCGGCCGGCTTATGCTAAATTCATGGCAAGGCCGTGTTATGTTTATCTGCAGCTTAAGATGCCGGGTAACAAGGGGACCATCACAGTGCATGGGAGTCGCACGATAGCCTTGGAGTGTGAAGAAGGTGATGCGGCTTACACAGAGTCAGTTTATGCCACAGAGGAGCTGAAATTCTACAAGGATAATGTTAACCCGGTAGATATGACGTCTTTGAAGAAGCCAACCATAGAGCATGACAATTTGCTGAAGTTTAAATCGGCAGACGACACCAAGCTAGTTGACTTTGTGCCTGGCGACTCATCTAAGCAGTTCAGTATCAGTGCTAATCTAGAACCGAAATAGGAAAGCACGCTCATCGAGTTCATTCATGAGAACCGGGACATCTTTGCATGGAAACCTTCAGACATGCCGGGTGTACCGAGGGAACTCGCTGAGCACACTCTCAATATTGATCCGAAGTATAAGCCGGTCAGACATTTTCTTCGGCATTTTAAGGAGGAGAGACGGAAGGCCATTGGTGAAGAAGTGGCCCAGCTCTTGGCGTCCGGGTTCATCGTTGAAGTTTTTCATCCGGAGTGGTTGGCTAACCCGGTTTTAGTACTTAAGAAGAACGACACTTGGCGAATGTGTGTGGATTACACGGACTTAAACAAGGCTTGCCCAGATGACCCGTTTGCCCTCCCTCGTATTGATCAGATTATTATTGCTATGGCAGGTTGTGAGCATTTGAGTTTTTTATCACTCCGTTTGGAGCCTTCTGCTGTGTGTCTATGCCTTTCGGGCTCAAGAGTGCCCAGGCAACTTACTAGCGGTGTGTATAGAATTGCCTTCATGGCCAAATCAGGCGTAATGTTCATGCATATGTGGATGTGATACGTCTCCAACGTATCTATAATTTTTGATTGTTCCATGCTATTATATATGATGTTTTGGATGTTTAATGGGCTTTATCATACACTTCTATATTATTTTTGGGACTAACCTATTAACCCAAAGGCCCAATGCAGATTGCTGTTTTTTGCCTATTTCAGGGTTTCGCAGAAAAGGAATATCAAACGGAATGAAACCTTTGTGAGAGTTATTTTTCGAACAATATCAACACAGAAGACTTGGAGTACACCCGAGGGAAGGAAGGAGGCGGCCATGTGGGTCTAGGGCGCGCCCCTCCTATAGGGCGCGCCCACCCATGCTCGTGGGCCCCCTTTGGCTCCCCCGATACCCTCCTTCCTCTATATATACCCATATACCCTGAAAACATCAAGGCAACAGAGAAAACCCTAATTCCACCGCCACAACCTTCTGTTCCCATGAGATCCCATCTTGGGGCCTGTTCCGAAGCTCCGCCGGAGGGGGGATCTTCTACATCAACACCACTGCCTCACCATGAGTTGTGAGTAGTTTACCACAGACCATTGGGTCCATAGTTATTAGTTAGATGGCTTATTCTCTCTTTTTGGATCTCAATACCAAGTTCTCCTCGGTCTTCGAGGAGATCTATTCGATGTAATCTTTGTGCGGTGTGTTTGTCGAGATCCAGTGAATTGTGGGTTTATGATCAAGATTATCTATGAGAAATATTTGGTTCTTTTCTGAATTTGTTATGCATGATTATAATATCCTTGCAAGTCTCTTCGAATTATCGGTTTGGTTTGGCCTACTAGATCTATTGTTCTTGCAATGGGAGAAGTGCTTGGCTTCGGGTTCAATCTTGCGGTGTCCTTTCCCAGTGACAGCAGGGGCAGCAAGGCACGTATTGTATTGTTGCCATCGAGGATAAAAAGATAGGGTTTATATCATATTGCTTGAGTTTATCCCTCTACATCATGTCATCTTGCTTAAAGCATTACTCTGTTCTTATGAACTTAATACTCTAGATGCATGCTAGATAGCGGTCGATGTGTGGAGTAATATTAGTAGATGAAGAATCGTTTCGGCTCTACTTGTCACAGACGTGATGCCTATATATAATGATCATGCCTAGATATTCTCATAATTATTCACGTTTCTATGAATCGCTCGACAGTAATTTGTTCACCCACCGTAGAATTCTGCTATCATGAGAGAAGCCACTAGTGAAACGTATGCCCCCGGGTCTATTCTCAACATATTAATCTACGGTCTACTCTACTTTGCTGTTTTTACTTTCTATTCTTATATCCAAAAATACCAAAAATATCAAACTATCCTATCTATCAGATCTCACTTTCGTAATTGACCGTAAAGGGATTGACAACCCCTTAGCGTGTTAGCTGCGAAGTTCTTATTTGTTTGTGCAGGTGCGAGGGACTCACACATGGTCTCCTAATGGATTGATACTTTGGTTGTCAAAAACTGAGGGAAATACTTACGCTACTAAGCTGCATCACCCTTTCCTCTTCGAGGGAATACAACGCAAGCTCGAGAAGTAGCAAGAAGAATTTTTGGCGCCGTTGCCGGGGAGGCTTACGCAAAAGTCATATACCAAGTACCTATAACAAACCCTTATCCTTCGCATTACATTTATTTGCCTCTCATTTTCCTCTCCCCCACTTCAACCTTGCCATTTTATTTGCCCTTCTTTTTGCCGTGTTTTTACTGTTCGCTTGCTTCTTGTTTGCTTGTGTGTTGGATTGCTTGCTTGTCACTATGTCTCAGAACAATACCAAATTGTGTGACTTCTCCAATACCAACAATAATGATTTTATTAGCACTTTGATTGCTCCTATTAACGATGCTGAATCTTGTGAGATCACTGCTGCTCTGTTGAATCTTGTCATGAAAGATCAATTTTCCGGCCTTCCTAGTGAAGATGCCGCTACCCATCTGAACAACTTTGTTGATTTGTGTGATATGCAAAAGAAGAGGGATACAGACAATGATATTGTTAAATTGAAGCTATTTCCGTTTTCACTTAGAGATCGTGCTAAAACTTGGTTTTCCTCTTTGCCTAGAAATAGTTTTGATTCATGGAATAAGTGCAAAGATGCTTGTATCTCTAAGTATTTTCCCCCTGCTAAGATTATTTCTCTTAGAAACGACATTATGAATTTTAAGCAACTAGATCATGAGCATGTTGCACAAGCTTGGGAGAGAATGAAGTTAATGATACGCAATTGCCCTACACATGGTTTGAACTTATGGATGATTATACAAAACGTTTATGCTGGCTTGAATTTTGCTTCTAGAGATCTTTTAGATTCGGCCGCAGGAGGCACTTTCATGGAAGTTACCTTAGGAGAAGCTACCAAACTCCTAGATAATATTATGGCTAATTATACTCAATGGCACACCGAAAGATCTACTAGTAAAAAAGTGCATGCTATTGAAGAGATTAGTGTTTTGAGTGGAAAGATGGATGAACTTATGAAATTATTTTCTACTAAGAGTGCTTCTTCTGATCCTAATGATATGCCTTTATCCATGTTGATTGCAAATAATAATGAATCTTTGGATGTGAATTTTGTTGGTAGGAACAATTTTGGTAACAATGCTTATAGAGGAAACTTTAATCCTAGGCCTTTTCCTAGTAATTCCTCTAATAATTATGGTAATTCCTACAATAACTCTTATGGAAATTTTGGTAATATGCCTTCTGAATTTGAAACTAGTGTCAAAGAATTTATGAATTCGCAAAATAATTTCAATGCTTTGCTTCAAGAAAAATTGCTTAAGATTGACGAGTTGGCTAGAAGAGTGGATAGAATTACTCTTGATGTTGATTCTTTGAAACTTAGATCTATTCCACATAAGCATGATATCAATGAGTCTCTCAAAGCCATGATAATTTCCATTGATGAATGCAAAGAAAGAACCGCTAGGATGCGTGCTAGAAAAGAGTGCTTTATGAAACCGTGTTCTTCTAGTTATCATGAAAATAAAGATGAAGATCTGAAAGTTATTGATGTATCTCCTATTAGATCCTTGTTTTCTAGTATGAATCTTGATAAATATGGGTCTGGAGATGAGCCTACTTTAATTGAAAGGCGTCCCAATGGTTCGGAGTTTTTAGGTCTTGATGCTAAAATTGTTAAAAGTGGGATTGAAGAGATTAAAACTTTGCATAGTGATGAACCCACTACTTTGGATTTCAATGGATTCAATTATGATAATTGCTCTTTGATTGATTGTATTTCCTTGTTGCAATCCATACGAAATTCTCCACATGCTTATAGTCAAAATAAATCTTTTACCAAACACATAGTTGATGCTTTGATGCAATCTTATGAAGAAAAACATGAACTAGAAGTTTCTATCCCTAGAAAGCTTTATTATTAATGGGAACCTACTATTAAAATTAAAATTAAGGATCATGAGCTTGATGATTGATCTTTAAATTTGCATCTTGCGGATTCTACTATTTGGGTGCAAGTGTTTCCACTATCCCAAAAAAACTTTGTGTGATTTTTTAGGTTTCCATGAGCTTGATGATTGTTCTTTAAATTTGCATCTTGCGGATTCTACTATTAAGGAACCTGTGGGAAGGATTAATGATGTTCTTATTGTTGCTAGTAGGAATTATGTGCCCATAGATTTCATTGATCTTGATATAGATTGCAATCATTCATGTCCTATTATTTTTGGTAGACCTTTCCTTAGAACGATTGGTGCAATTACAGATATGAAGGAAGGAAATATTAGATTCCAATTTCCATTAAGGAAAGGTATGGAAAACTTTCCTAGAAATAAAATCAAATTACCTTATGAATCTATTATGAGAGCCACTTATGGATTGCCTTCCAAAGATGGCAATACCTAGATCTATCCTTGTATCATGCCTAGCTAGGGGCGTTAAACGATAGCGCTTGTTGGGAGGCAACCCAATTTTATTTCTTTGTTTTTGCTTCTGTTTAGGAACAAATATTGCATCTAGCTTCTGTTTATATGTGGTTTTGTGTTTTATTTAGTGTTTGTGCCAAGTAGAACCTTTGGGAAGACTTGTGTGAAGTTTATATGATCATGCTGTAAAAAACAGAAACGTTAGCGCTCACGAGAATAGTCACCAGATTTTACTGGAGAGTGATATTTAGTTGATTCTTTTTGCAGATGATTAATAGAAAAATTCCTTAGGTTTAACAATTCATTTCAATTTTTTTGGAGGTACAGAAGTATTCGAAAGTTACAGATTACTACAGACTGTTCTGTTTTTGACTGATTCTGTTTTTCGTGTGTTGTTTGCTTATTTTGATGAATCTATGAGTAGTATTGGGGAGTATGAATCATATAGAAGTTGGAATACAGTAGGTTTAACACCAATATCAACAAAGAATGAGTTCATTACAGTACGTTTGAGTGGTGGTTTGTTTTCTTATACTAACGGAGCTCATGAGATTTTTGGCTAAGTTTCGTGTTGTGAAGTTTTCAAGTTTTGAGTACGGCTTTGATGGACTATGGAACAAAGAGTGGCAAGAGCCTAAGCTTGGGGATGCCCATGGTACCCCAAGGTAAAATTCAAGGACAACCAAAGGCCTAAGCTTGGGGATGCCCCAGGAAGGTATGCCCTCTTTTGTCTTCATCTATCACCACATGATATGTGTTTTGCTTGGAGCGTCATGTATGATTTGAGTCTTTGCTTGTTAGTTTGCCACAATCATCCTTGCTGGACAAACCTTTTTGAGAGAGATAAATATGGTCTAGAATTTGTTAGAATACTCTATGTGCTTCACTTATATCTTTTGAGCTAAATAGTTTTGCTCTTGTGCTTCACTTATATCCTTTGAGCTAGATAGTTTTGCTCTAGTGCTTCACTTATATCTTTTAGAGCACGGTTGTGATTTTATTTTGTAGAAATTATTGATCTCTCATGCTTCAGTTATATCCTTTTGAGAGTCTTTTAGAACAGCATGGAAATGTGCTTTGGTTATAAAACTAGTCCTAATATGATAGGCATCCAAGATGAATGTAGTAAAAACTTTTATACAAAGTGCGTTGAATATGATGAGAAGTTTGATACTTGATGATTGTTTTGAGATATGAGGATGGTTATATTAAAGTCATGCTAGTGGAGTAATTATGAATTTTAGAAATACTTGTGTTAAAGTTTGTGATTCCCGTAGCATGCACGTATGGTGAATTGCTATGTGACGAAATTAGAGCATGAGGTATTTGTTGAGTGTCATCCTTTGTGTGGAGGTCGGGGGCGCGCGATGGTTAACTCCTACCAACCCCCCTAGGAGCATGTGCTGATTGCTTTGTTTTGATGACTCGTAATTTTTTGCAATAAGTATATGAGTTCTTTATGACTAATGTTGAGTCCATGGATTATACGCACTCTCACCCTTCCACCATTGCTAGCCTCTCTTGTACCGTGCAACTTTCGCCGGTACCATACACCCACCATATACCTTCCTCAAAACAGCCACCATACCTACCTATCATGGCATTTCCATAGCCATTTCGAGATATATTGCCATGCAACTTTCCACCGTTCAGTTCATATGACACGCTTCATATTATCATATTGCCATGCATGATCATGTAGTTGACATCGTATTTGTGGCAAAGCCACCATTCACATTTCATTCATACATGTCACTCTTGATTCATCACACATCCCGGTACACCGCCGGAGGCATTCATATAGAGTCATATTTTGTTCTAGCTTCGAGTTGTAATCTTCGAGTTGTAAGTCAATAAAAGTGTGATGATCTTCATTATTAGAGCATTGTCCCATGTGAGGAAAGGCCAAATAGAAAAAAAGAGATGGCCCAAAAAAATAGAGAGGGGCAAAAAAAAGAGATAGAGAAAGCCCCTCCAAAAAAATGAGAGAAAAGAGAGAAGGGACAATGCTACTATCCTTTTCACCACTTGTGCTTCAAAGTAGCACCATGATCTTCATGATAGAGAGTTTCTTGTTTTGTCACTTTCATATACTACTGGGAATTTTCATTATAGAACTTGGCTTGTATATTCCAACGATAGGCTTCCTCAAATGCCCAAGGTCTTCATGAGCAAGCAAGTTGGATGCACAACCACTTCGTTTTCTTTTGATGAGCTTTCATACACTTATAGCTCTAGTGCATCCATTGCATGGCAATCCCTACTCACTCACATTGATATCTATTGATGGGCATATCCATAGCCCGTTGATATGCCTAGTCGATGTGAGACTATCTTCCTCCTTTTTGTCTTCTCCACAACCACCACTCTGTCAGTGTACTAAAGTAGGGGTACCTTAGTATCCCGAACTTGTGCACGGGCAGTTGCAGCGTCCCGCGGCAAGGCTTGCCGGGCGACCGCCAAGGTCCTCCGTGGTTCCTCTGGAGCCATTCAAGAACAAAGTATTTAAACTAAGGAGACAAGGCCCCGACAAGAGGAGCTTGCCGGGAAGGCCACTCGAGGCACAAAGCCGCTCAAAGCGCAAGGCCCCGGCAAGAGGAGCTTGCCGGGAAGGCCAACCAAGGCATCTCAAGGAACTTGCCGCGACGCGCCACGCGTCCCGGCAAGGCCCGGCGAGCGACAAGCTCCCGGAAGCGACAAGATAACGACCGCGGCAAACTTCCACTCAGTACCCGCGCTCCAGCGCATCCACCCACGTGTCGCTCTGGGACCCTTCCAGGCGCACGTGGCGGAAGGCTGTGCAACTAGGGGTACATGGTGGCAAGCGGCGATGACGAGACTATCGTCGTGGCGGCGGTGGCGCCCCTGGCGGTCACTTTTTGCACTGTATGGGCGACGGCGATGGGCATTTAATGCCCTTGTCCCCTGCCGTCAGGGTTAGGTATGGAACACTGTTCCAACTGCCACCCTTTTTACACTTTTACACTCATCTGCGTTGCCACCTGTCGGTGACCCCTTGAGCCTATAAAAGGAGGCCCATGCGCAACGTAGAGGGGGGTTCGATCATTCTCACGCTCGGTCTTGCTTGCGGTTAGAGTGTACTGTAGCTCTCTTCACTCCCGAGAAAGAACTCAATACAAACCAAAGCAGGAGTAGGGTTTTACGCACTCGTGCGGCCCGAACCTGGGTAAACTGCTCGTGTGCATCGCCTCGATCTGCTTTTTGCGCGATTTCCGCCCCCTGCCGTACCGAAAGGGGCTCCGGCCCCATAGGTGTTCGTGGGCGATCAGTTTCCCCGACATCTTTGGCGCGCCAGGTAGGGGGTGCGTCGAGGTTGTGTGAACCTAATCCGGCGTTCACACGGGCTAGATCTTCATCATCTTCATCAACATGCCGCCGAAGAAGAAGGCTTCGGAGGCAGCTGGACCGTCCACGTCGATCCCACCACCGCCGGAGCCAACGGCTGGTGGGGTAGACGCCGGCGAAAGAACGGACGTCGATGAGGGAACTCGCGGCGCCGCCAAGTCCAAGGACAAAACTGCGCTGCCCGTCGGCGGCGCAGCCGGCTCCCACGACCGCCGGGCGCACTCCAAGACCTCGGCGTCCGTGCATGTACCACGCCCGTCTCACGAGGTGCGGGACCCGCGGCGTCATGGTACTCACGGTACCATACGTTTGCTGGGCCAAGATCAAGCTGTTGGATCTCGGGATGCTCAAGGCCAGCATACACGCCAGCATGCCGGCACAAGCAAGGCACGGTCGCCGGGACGGGACGCTGCTCCTTCTAACACAATTAGAAGTCCGAGCATATCCCGCTCCTCGCACCGCTTGCCACCGCTACCCGCCACTCCAGCAGAAGCTCTGGCACGAGCTCAATTGCTCCTAGACTTCCCTCCAGCGGCAGACAAGGCCGACGACTGGAGGGCCACCATTCAGAGTCTCATCGCCTTCGCCAACGGCGACACTCCACAGCAGCGGAGCACATCGCGGCCGCGGCAAGTTAGCCAGGCGCGGGCCGATGGTGACAAGACCGATGGGGGTGCAACCACCGTGCACTCTCCGCCCCGAAGGCCAAAATCGCCGACCCGCCGGATCAACATCGACGACGACTCCACTGCGTCATCAGATCCGCTGGCTCGCCGCAATCAGCGTCAAGTTCTCGACGATCGATAACAAGAAGACGCTCGCACCAGCATCGAGCGCCGAAGAGAAGCGCGGCGTCAAACAGACCAGCACGCTGGGCCCGCTGTCGACATGCAAGCGCCAGGGGGACCAGGCGACTTGCCGTACGCGGTAGGTTGTCCTTCGTTCACCCGTGAGATGCGGCAAGTCCAGTGGCCCAGTATGAAGAACTTCAAACCGGACGTACCAGGGAAGTACGACGGCAAGACGCATCCTTCGGAGTTCCTCAGCATCTACACCATCGCGGTGCAAGCTGCTGGGGGGCGGGACGACAAGATCCTTGCCAAGTACTTCCCTCTGGTACTCAAACCCAACGTCAGGTCCTGGCTCATGCACTTGTCGGACAACTCCATTTCTTCTTGGGCCGACCTATGCCATCAGTTTGTCGGCGCCTTCACGGGCGGCCAGAAGCCTCATGGCCAGGAGAGTGACCTTCACCTGCTCGCCCAGAAGGAAGGAGAACCCCTGCGCAAGTATATCCAGAGATTCAGCCGTGTACAGCATAACACCCCAGACGTCCACCCTGCCGCGGTTATCAGCGCGTTCCACCAGAACGTGCGTAACCGCAAGATGAGGGAGGAGATGGCGATGTGCAAGATCAGGGACGTCAGCGAGCTATACGCCCTGGCCGACAAGTGTGCACGTGCTGAAGAAGGGAGGAAACTCCCCGGAGAGGATACAGGAGCAGGGGGATCTGACAGTGAGGATGCCGCCCCGGCAAAGAAAAACCGGCGGCGGAAAAACATGAAGAAGAAGAACAAGGAAGTGCTAGTCGTTGAGCAGTCCGGCAAGGAGGCTGGCGCCAAGAAAGCCCAAATTGGTAGCTCAGGCAAGGAGACTGCCGCATGCACCAACTGCCAGGCTGTGGCGGCCGTTGACAAGCAGGACGGCACCGACAAGCAGTACTGCAAGATCCACCGCACCAAGGGCCACGATCTCCAGAACTGCAAGAAGGTCGAGTATCTCGTCGAGCAGCTAAAGGCTGAGTACGAGCGATGTCAGGACCGGTTTTCCAATAAAACATTTATTGAAAAATCGCCCCTTTCATCAAACTAGTATAGAGAAATCCTCCATACTGGCAGACAAATCCTTGATACAGAAATCCAGAAGTGCTAAATATTATACAGGGTTGAGCTGAGGCTGCTCAACAATTTATTACAAGCACGCCAATATTATACATAGAGGCGGATATGACACAACTGGATATGGTGGCATAACTACTAACTCGTGGATATGGTGGTAGTGGATATGTCACAGCGGTGTGGGTGGCGTGACTCCAATATCTTACACTCATCAAGCGCCGGAGTGAGGCTTGATGATTTTATTATGGTGGCGGAAGCGTATATAATACAAGTGACCAACTCCAGGATCGCAAGGGACTGACTGGGACTCCTCTAGGCGTCGGACTCGCTATCGAACTCTTCATCCATAAGATCGCCTTCGTCAACATCTGGCCAAATCAACAAGCCAGGTGAGTACTTTGAATGTACTCGCAAGACAGTTCGGACATAAGATATAACAAATGCAAACATGATGCATACGAGCAATAATGCAAACGTGAGTAATTCAATTAGCACTACAATATATAAGAACAGCTAAAGACCGATCGGGTGTCTGAAGCGACGCCTCGAAAGGTAAAATAGAACAACATGCCGCAGTCGGGCGTCGGGGCGACACCGCAGAAAGGGCTTATATCAAAAGTAAATAACAAGAATGCCACAGTCGGACGTCTGAGCGACATCACATAAAGGGCTTATATCAAAAGTAAACAACAAGAATGCCACAGTCGGACGTCTGAGCGACGTCACATAAAGGGCTTATATCAAAAGTAAATAACAAGAATGCCACAGTCGGACGTCTGAGCGACATCACATACAGGGCTTATATCAAAAGTAAATAACAAGAATGCCACAGTCGGACGTCTGAGCGACATCACATAAAGGGCTTATATCAAAAGGAAAAATTCGAGTAGTTCCTGGAGGTAGTACCATCCTAAGGAAATACTCAGCACATAAAAGTAAACAGGTTAGTCCATTCACAGAAGTATCATTCAACCGGGTTTACCCTTATCAGAAATATTAATTCTACAGAGACTGACACTGAGACTGACACGGATCTGCTAACCAACGTCCTTGTCCAAGGACTTGATCATGCGAATGGTTTTGACTCTGCAGAGTTTGTACCTTACCACAGCCAACGGATTTCAGTAGTCACCAAGGACTAGTTCCGCTCACGGTATTTTAGAAGAAAACACATCTAACCAGTACACACCCATTCCACATTCTGCTGCCAGGAATCACCCTAGGCAACGTTCACGAAAACTCTTGAGGCGGGGAGGCCAATCCTCGAATAGCATGGGATCAAATTTATACCACGCGCTCTAAGGGGTGCCCCCCTCTCGGTCCCAACCGGAAACACCCATGCCCCCTGACCGGATGACGGCTTTAATCCAGGGCCATGGAACCTTCATCACGGCCTCTCTATTTGGTGTGTACCAGGAAAGAGGTTTGCAACATACTAAACCGTATTCTTTGCAGAAAACATGTGGTAGCACAACAAGGAAAATGGACGGGATCGAGACTTGGCCCACGTCAACACCGTAGTTAAAAGTTGATGTAGAACTGGCATGCTCCAACAATACCAGTTTACATCTTATCATGCCACCACATGATCAGGCTGTTCTTCATCAACTGATCTCATCAAGTTTTGTAGCTCACTTGCAACTTACCGTGCATGGAATATAACATCCACCAAATGCTTATATAAACATGCCTTAAGAAAACCACACTAGCAAACATGAAAAACACTCATCATATCAAAGGTTCAAACATGCTTGCCTGGTTCGGAGTAGTCGGAGTCTGGTTCGGTGAAGTTCGCGGCTCCGTCACCTCCGTCGGTATCTACGGTATAAAAAGAAATCGAATACTACGTAAATACGTGCATGTGCAAAAAGTGTTTCAAATATTTTTCAAATAAATATGATAAAAAACTAGGCAGAATTATGAAGATGACAGAAAAGGAATCAACTAAAAATCCTTTTTAGTTTAAAAGTTATAAAGAAAACAAACCCAGGGACTAGTCTGTAATGAAACAGAAACTATCCAGGGGGTAGTTTGTATAAACAGAAAACGCTTCGGATGAAAATACGCCGAACCGAATGGAAAGCGCACCTTGCCCGAAGGCGTTTTCAGAAAACGGTTCGAATAAAAAGAGAAAGCTGACAGGGGGGGCCCGCATGTCAGGTTTAAAAGAGGAAACAGAGTTCGCCGGCGCCAGAGACCTGCGGTGATCGCCGGCGATGAACTACTGCGAGGCAGAGGGAGGGGAGGTACCGGCGTGTTCAGGGGGTTCTTCCGCGTCGGTGGGTGGTGGAAGTGACCGAAGGGAGGCACCACAACGACGACGACTTCCTCTACGGCGGACGGCGGCGTCGGGTGATGATGGATCTCACCGGACGGGGTCTCTGACTGCAAATTGATGCTTGGGTTAGACTAGGTGGTGGACTAGGAGGTTGCTGACCGAGTCTGGTAAGCGGAGGTGCCCTCACCAGAGCGAACCTTGCCGGAGCCCGAAGCGGATCGGGGCGGCCGGAGTCGGGGAAGAAGGCCCTTCCGAGGCCCCCTGAGTGGTTTTGGCGAGGCTGTGGTGAGGTGTGGTGGGCGCGGTGGCTTCACAACGTCTCTGGAGCCCTATTTATAGGCGGGCGAGGGAGGTGCCGCGGGCAAAATATCTCCGGCGAGGGATTACGGCGAGGCAGGAGTCGGACTGGTGGTTTAGGGGGTTGAGCATCTTCAGGGTGGTCCACTGGCTCCATTCCGCGTCTAAGCTCGTTTGCATTTGGCCTGTTCCGCTGTTTCAACGGAACGGCGCTCACGGGCTCGCCGGCGGCAGAGAGCGCGCTCTGCGCTACTCAGGCCACGGCGACGGTTCTGCAGCGCTCTCGGAGGGGAATGATGGACACGCGGAGGCCACCGGTGGCTTGGGCGGTGCGGAGCGGCGCCGTGTTGCAGAGTTCATCCCTGATGGCCGCCACGGGCGGTACTGTCGCCGCTGCACTCGCCGGAGACGACGGGACAGCTCAGCACCGACGCCCACGTCCAGCCAACCGACCATGCGGCGCACGGATAAGGAGATGGAGCAGTGAGCAAGAGGCCAAGCGAGTCACTGGCGAGATTGGCGACGGCGACTGAAGAAAACGACACCGACGACTGAAGCTCAACACTGAATCCTGAAACTTAACAGGAACAGTGCATGTAAGGTGCTTGATGAAATGTTTGATGCATGTGGAAGATTTTTCTTGAGCTGGGACTTGGTGAGGGGGTCTCTTGATGTATCTGGAGGCTGCATGAATTTCCCCAGAATTTTTGGTAATAAGAAAGAATGAAATTCATCAAAATTAGCAAATCTGCTCCAAACTTGTAGCAAGCATATTTTGAAAATTTTGAACTGATGACCAGTAGGTCTTGATGGATATGAGTTGAGGGTACTAAGGACTAGCCCTAGGAATTTATTTGGAGCCAGGATTCAAAAGAGATCTAGTAGTTCCTTTGTAAACCACTAGGGTCCAAATAAATGACAGAAAAATATTTTGTGGTTTAAATAAATAGAAATAAAATCTAGAGGAAGTTGAAACTTGCTGGAATTGATGCTTAACCTGACCCCAAGGTAGGGAAGAGGGTTTTGGAAGGAAGTTATCCACATAGGTCAAGGTAAGAGAGCATCTTTGAATAGGGAGGGATAAATCCAAGAATTTAAAAGAATTCTTTTTAACAAAAGAAATAGTAAAAATGATCCAAGAGTAATTGTGTTGAACCAACACAAGTTGAAAGACCCTCAAGACCAGAATCAACAATTGAGAAGGGCTCAAAAAGATTTGTCAGAAGCAAAAATTTGGGAAGGAGGGTCTCTCAAAAGGAAAATTTCAAATAACCTCCTTTAAATCAATTAAAGAATTTGGTAAAAACCAAACCAAAAATTTTGGGGTGTTACAACACCCACCCCCTTAGGAAAAATCTCGTCCCCGAGATTCCAGCTGATCCTCAAATAGGTGTGGGTACTCTGTTCGAAGAAAATCCTCTCTCTCCCAAGTTGCTTCATCTTCGGTGTGGTTGCTCCACTGAACCTTGAAGAATTTAATTGTCTTCTGACGGGTCCTCCTTTCAGACTCCTCCAATATTTTTACTGGACGTTCCCTGTATGTGAGGTCCGGTTGCACGTCAATGTTCTCATGAGATACACGCTTTTCTGGGTTGCTTACACACTTCCTCAATTGTGATATGTGGAACACGTCATGGACGTCAGATAGTTCTTTGGGTAGGTCTAGCTGGTAGGCTACTGTGCCTCTTCGTGCAGTCACACGGAAAGGTCCAATAAAACGTGGTGCTAGCTTTCCCTTAATTTTGAATCGCTGCAGGCCCCGCATAGGGGATACTCTTAGATACACATAGTCACCGGGTTCAAAACTGACTTCACGATGTTTCTGGTCATAATAACTCTTTTGTCGGCTCTGGGCTGTCTTGAGTCGATCCCTGATTAATTTAACCTTCTCCTCAGCTTCTTTGAGCATGTCTGGGCCGAAGATACGGCTGTCTCCTGTCTCTGACCAATTTAATGGGGTACGGCATCTTCGCCCATACAAAGCTTCAAAAGGTGCCATCTGTAGACTGGATTGGTAACTGTTGTTGTACGCGAACTCGGCATATGGTAAGCTTTCTTCCCAGCTGGTTCCATAAGTGAGAACACATGCTCTCAGCATGTCCTCTAAAATTTGGTTCACACGTTCGGTCTGTCCTCCAGTCTGGGGATGGTATGCCGTGCTGAATACCAGTTGAGTTCCCAGAGCTTGTTGCAAATGATCCCAAAATCTAGAGACGAATTGAGTGCCTCTGTCGGATATTATGGTCCTTGGAACTCCATGTAGACAAACAATACGGGAGAGATAAAGCTTGGCAAGCTTCTGTGTGGTGTGGGTTGTCTTTACCGGAATAAAATGTGCCACCTTGGTCAACCTATCTGTGATGACCCATATGGCATCATTTCCGTGTCGTGACTGAGGTAGTCCAACAATAAAATCCATTCCAACCTCATCCCATTTCCATTCAGGTATCTTGTTTGGCTGTAATAGTCCTGCTGGTTTTTGGTGCTCGGCTTTAATGCGCTGACATGAATCACAACAGGCAATGAATGTGGCTATATCCCTCTTCATACCGTGCCACCAAAATCTTTCCTGAATGTCCTTGTACATTTTTGTTCCTCCAGGGTGGATGGAATATGGAGCGGTATGGCCTTCGGTCAAAATTTGTTGTTTGAGGTCTTCTATATTTGGTACGCAAAGCCTGTCTCCGTACCATAATATCCCCTCATTGTCTATGACGAATTCTGAGGCTTTGCCCAGACTTACTTTCCTTTTTATGCCTTCGATGCTGGGGTGTCCCTGCTGAGCTTTCTTAATTTGTTCCATTAGGGTGGGTCGTATTTCCAAATTTGACACAGTGCCTTCAGTAATCATCACCATGTTGAGTTTGGCAAACTCCCTTTGAAATTCTGGTCTCAAGTTTTGTGAACTGTCGTTGCTGGAGCTTGGATTACGGCTGAGAGCATCTGCCACTACATTTGCCTTTCCTGGATGGTAGTGAATGCCAACATCATAGTCTTTTACTAGTTCCAACCAGCGTCGTTGTCGCAAATTGAGTTCTGGTTGTGTGAAAATATATTGGAGGCTTTTATGGTCTGTATATATTTCACAACGATTTCCAAGCAAAAAGTGCCTCCATTCTTTGAGTGCATGAATAACTGCTGCTAATTCCAGGTCATGAGTGGGATAGTTCTCTTCATGCTTTCGCAGTTGCCTGGAAGCATATGCGACTACTTTGCCTTCTTGCATTAATACGCATCCGAGGCCTTTCCGGGACGCGTCGCAATATACTTCAAAATTTTTGTGTATGTCTGGTACGACCAATACTGGTGCTGTGGTTAATCTCTTTTTGAGTTCTTGGAAACTTTTCTCGCAATCCTCAGTCCACACAAATTTTTTATCCTTCTTGAGTAGCTGTGTCATAGGCTTTGCTATGGTGGAGAATCCTTCAATAAATCTTCTGTAATATCCAGCCATTCCCAGAAAACTTCGTACGTCGGTTACGTTGGCTGGTGGTTTCCAGTCGAGTACAGCCTTGACTTTTTCTGGGTCTACGGCAACACCTTCTTGGGTTAATACGTGGCCCAGAAAACCAACCTGTTTTAGCCAAAATTCACACTTACTGAATTTGGCGTACAATTGATGCTTCCTTAATTCTCCCAGCACAATTCTGAGATGTTCAGCATGTTCTTCTGGTGTTTTAGAATATACCAAAATATCATCAATGAACACCACAACAAATTTGTCCATAAATTTCATGAACACTTTGTTCATGAGGTGAACAAAGTATGCGGGGGCGTTTGTCAGTCCGAACGGCATTACTGTAAATTCATATAATCCGTATCTGGAAGTGAATGCTGTTTTAGGGATATCTTCTGCCCGTACTTTTAACTGATGATATCCCGACCTTAAATCAATCTTTGAGAAGACCTTGGCTTGTGCAAGCTGGTCAAATAAATCATTGATCCGTGGCAGCGGATATTTGTTTTTGATGGTAACCATGTTGAGTGCTCGATAGTCTATACATAATCTCAGTGTCCCATCCTTTTTCTTGGCAAATAATACTGGCGAACCCCAAGGTGAGGAGCTGGCCCGGATAAATCCTTTGTCCAGTAATTCCTTTATTTGCTTCTTCAATTCTACCAACTCGGAAGGTGTCATCCTATAAGGTTTCTTGTAAATGGGAGTGGTTCCTGGTGCTAGTTCAATAGTGAATTCTATTTCTCGATCTGGTGGCATGCCTGGTAGCTCTTCAGGAAATACATCAGGAAACTCACATACCACTGGAACTTCATTTAAATCTGAAATATCCACCTTGTTCAATCTTGGTCGCAATGATACTGGTCTTATTTGAGCTGCAATTTTTATCGTCTTCCCTTGGTGATGAGTGAGGATCACAGTTCGATTCAAACAGTCGATAAACCCCTTGTTGGTAGTTAACCAGTCCATTCCTAGGATAACATCCAATCCCTTATTTTCCAATACAATGAGGTTCGCTTGAAACTTTAATCCCTCGAGCTCAATAATCACACCTTGGCAATAACTCTGGGTGATTTGCTTAATCCCGGGGGACTTGATGGTCATAGAATTTTCCAAGGGGAGAATTGAAAAATTATGTTGCAAAGCAAATTTCTTTGAAATGAACGAATGAGAAGCTCCAGAATCAAACAAAACCGTGGCAGGTATTGTGTTGACAGGAAACGTACCGAGTACGATATCCGGAGCATTCTGCGCTTCTTCCTTGGTCACAAGGTTCACGTGACCCTTCTTGTGATTGTTGCTGGGATTGAAGTTGTTACGCTTGGGGGCTGAATTATTTCCACCATTATTTGTCTTGGGGGCCGAGTTTCTTGGCTTCGGGCATTGCTTGGCATAGTGTCCTTCCTCTCCACAAGCGAAGCAAGTAACGCCCGGGTGATACGTAAAATCTTTATCCCTTGCATGAAAATTCTTGTTTGAGCGGGGAACATTGGTTGCGGATTTGTTCGCCCCATTTTTCCGAGAATCAATCTTGTTCCGGTTGTCGCGAGATTGAGAAGTCTTGTCCCGCTTGCGCTTGCGAAAATCCTCCAAGCTACGGCGTTCATTCTCCAAGGTAATAGCTTTGTCCACAAGTGTTTTGAAATCCGGAAAGGTGTGCACGACCAGTTGGCATTTAAGTGCTGGTGCCAGGCCGTCCAGAATTTTTTCCATCTTTTTATTCTCAGTCATATGTTCTTCGTTGGCGTAGCGAGATAGTTGAGTAAACTGACTGTTGTACTCAGTCACTGACATGCTTCTCTGCTTGAGGTCATCAAACTCCCTTTTTTTGATCTTCATAATACTTCTGGGAATGTGCGCCCCACGAAAATTTTCCTTAAACTCCTCCCAGGTGATGTTGTTTTCATTGGGGTGCATATGTAGAAAATTTTCCCACCACGATGCAGCTGCTCCAGTAAGGTAGTGAGGTGCATAAAGTACTTTCTCACGGTCTGAACATTGTGCGATAATTAATTTCCTCTCAATGTCTCGAAGCCAGTCATCAGCCTCAAGGGGTTTATCCGTGTGGGAGAACGTCGGGGGACGCGTCTTTTGTAGTTCAGCCAACTTGGAATGCTGCTGGTATGGTTCACGGTGATTTCTCATGTTGATAATATGGTTCATCATTTCTTGATGTTGCTGCTGGCTTTGCTCATAAAGGCGGCATACTTGAGAAAGTGCTGCTTCACTGTTTTGCTGACTTGACTGCCCCTGTGTGAAATCGTTACTTGCCTGGGTGCCATTATTTTCTTCCGGCGGGCTTCGCATGGAACGAGTCCAGGGACGATGCATTTTCCACTCTGGTGTATTTTGCAGAACTCATGAGAAAAACCGAGTAGTAAAAACAAATAAAAAAAGACAGAAGTTTTAAAACTCCAAGATTTTTCAAGAAAACACTTGATTGCGCAAGGAGAAGGACCGCTCAGTATCTTACAAGCAAGCCATAATTATACAATACTTCACTCAGGATGTGTGTACACATTCCTGACCTGTTATTTAGGCTAGTGCACTTCTCCCAGTCCCTACATGATGCGCACACAAACTACTTCTCACCAAGCCTATGTACATATAAAACATATCATACAAGCAGGTACATCGCACGGCTGCTCGGCGCACTCAGTCGGAGATGGTAAATACTTCCTTCGGCCTGCCGAGGGTAAGCCCCAGTGCTGCTGGGGACTCAACTTCTTCCTCACTAATAGGCTCCAGGCGCGGGGTACTAGGTCGTGTGGTTGAAATGGGAGTGGTAGGCAGTGCAACACGAACTGGGGTAGGAGCAATGACTTGGTCAAACTCCTCAGTGGTAGGTAGGCGGCGAGCGGTGGCTCGGATGGCAGGTGCATAGGATGATGAGGACGAGATGTATGACAGTGGTGGTGCTGTATGGAGCAGCTCCCTCCTGTTGGCAACACAGCCCTGAACTGAATCCATACGGGCAGCCACCAAGTCGTCCACGAGGTTATCAAATGCTGCCTCAAGAGCCTTGAGATACTCAACAAGCATCTCAATAGCATCATCTCGTTCTCCCCTAGTGCAAGCGAATGCATAGTGACAAGTGTACGGCACGTGGTAGGGGAGGTAGCGGTAGCGACGAGCCTTCATCGAAGGAAGAGCATCCCGGAAACGTGCTATTGCCTCACGGGCCGCCATCTGCATGGCATGCTTCTCTGTAGGCATGGCCCTCCCAACAAATCGGAAGCGGCGTAATTCAGAACGCCCTCCCTTGAATTGCACCGCAGCCTGGTGCATAGACACGCTGTCGCTGATCTTGTGCTCGTAGAGTGTGAACTCTGGACGAGTCGATGGCCCGATCGCGATCTTGACGATGGAGGCGAGGAGTTTGATAAACCCCTCAGGCACGTTGGCGAACACCTGTGATTCGCAGTCGCGGCTGGCCATCTACAAAAGTAGACAAAAATTCCAGATAGTCAAATCATAAATTTATGATGACTAACAGAAAAATTGCTACAATTGCAATATGCTAAAACAGCACCTATTACGCTAATAACCGATTAGCGAGCGCACCTAGTGGCTTCCTACAGTCAGCCTGGCTCTGATACCAAGGTTGTCAGGACCGGTTTTCCAATAAAACATTTATTGAAAAATCGCCCCTTTCATCAAACTAGTATAGAGAAATCCTCCATACTGGCAGACAAATCCTTGATACAGAAATCCAGAAGTGCTAAATATTATACAGGGTTGAGCTGAGGCTGCTCAACAATTTATTACAAGCACGCCAATATTATACATAGAGGCGGATATGACACAACTGGATATGGTGGCATAACTACTAACTCGTGGATATGGTGGTAGCGGATATGTCACAGCGGTGTGGGTGGCGTGACTCCAATATCTTACACTCATCAAGCGCCGGAGTGAGGCTTGATGATTTTATTATGGTGGCGGAAGCGTATATAATACAAGTGACCAACTCCAGGATCGCAAGGGACTGACTGGGACTCCTCTAGGCGTCGGACTCGCTATCGAAGTCTTCATCCATAAGATCGCCTTCGTCAACATCTGGCCAAATCAACAAGCCAGGTGAGTACTTTGAATGTACTCGCAAGACAGTTCGGACATAAGATATAACAAATGCAAACATGATGCATACGAGCAATAATGCACACGTGAGTAATTCAATTAGCACTACAATATATAAGAACAGCTAAAGACCGATCGGGTGTCTGAAGCGACGCCTCGAAAGGTAAAATAGAACAACATGCCGCAGTCGGGCGTCGGGGCGACACCACAGAAAGGGCTTATATCAAAAGTAAATAACAAGAATGCCACAGTCGGACGTCTGAGCGACATCAAATAAAGGGCTTATATCAAAAGTAAACAACAAGAATGCCACAGTCGGACGTCTGAGCGACGTCACATAAAGGGCTTATATCAAAAGTAAATAACAAGAATGCCACAGTCGGACGTCTGAGCGACATCACATACAGGGCTTATATCAAAAGTAAATAACAAGAATGCCACAGTCGGACGTCTGAGCGACATCACATAAAGGGCTTATATCAAAAGGAAAAATTCGAGTAGTTCCTGGAGGTAGTACCATCCTAAGGAAATACTCAGCACATAAAAGTAAACAGGTTAGTCCATTCACAGAAGTATCATTCAACCGGGTTTACCCTTATCAGAAATATTAATTCTACAGAGACTGACACTGAGACTGACACGGATCTGCTAACCAACGTCCTTGTCCAAGGACTTGATCATGCGAATGGTTTTGACTCTGCAGAGTTTGTACCTTACCACAGCCAACGGATTTCAGTAGTCACCAAGGACTAGTTCCGCTCACGGTATTTTAGAAGAAAACACATCTAACCAGTACACACCCATTCCACATTCTGCTGCCAGGAATCACCCTAGGCAACGTTCACGAAAACTCTTGAGGCGGGGAGGCCAATCCTCGAATAGCATGGGATCAAATTTATACCGCGCGCTCTAAGGGGTGCCCCCCTCTCGGTCCCAACCGGAAACACCCATGCCCCCTGACCGGATGACGGCTTTAATCCAGGGCCATGGAACCTTCATCACGGCCTCTCTATTTGGTGTGTACCAGGAAAGAGGTTTGCAACATACTAAACCGTATTCTTTGCAGAAAACATGTGGTAGCACAACAAGGAAAATGGACGGGATCGAGACTTGGCCCACGTCAACACCGTAGTTAAAAGTTGATGTAGAACTGGCATGCTCCAACAATACCAGTTTACATCTTATCATGCCACCACATGATCAGGCTGTTCTTCATCAACTGATCTCATCAAGTTTTGTAGCTCACTTGCAACTTACCGTGCATGGAATATAACATCCACCAAATGCTTATATAAACATGCCTTAAGAAAACCACACTAGCAAACATGAAAAACACTCATCATATCAAAGGTTCAAACATGCTTGCCTGGTTCGGAGTAGTCGGAGTCTAGTTCGGCGAAGTTCGCGGCTCCGTCACCTCCGTCGGTATCTACGGTATAAAAAGAAACCGAATACTACGTAAATACGTGCATGCGCAAAAAGTGTTCCAAATATTTTTCAAATAAATATGATAAAAAACTAGGCAGAATTATGAAGATGACAGAAAAGGAATCAACTAAAAATCCTTTTTAGTTTAAAAGTTATAAAGGAAACAAACCCAGGGACTAGTCTGTAATGAAACAGAAACTATCCAGGGGGTAGTTTGTATAAACAGAAAACGCTTCGGATGAAAATACGCCGAACCGAATGGAAAGCGCACTTTGCCCGAAGGCGTTTTCAGAAAACGGTTCGAATAAAAAGAGAAAGCTGACGGGGGGGGGGGCCCGCATGTCAGGTTTAAAAGAGGAAACAGAGTTCGCCGGCGCCAGAGACCTGCGGTGATCGCCGGCGACGAACTACTGCGAGGCAGAGGGAGGGGGAGGTACCGGCGTGTTCAGGGGGTTCTTCCGCGTCGGTGGGTGGTGGAAGTGACCGAAGGGAGGCACCACAACGACGGCGACTTCCTCTACGGCGGACGGCGGCGTCGGGTGATGATGGATCTCACCGGACGGGGTCTCTGACTGCAAATTGATGCTTGGGTTAGACTAGGTGGTGGACTAGGAGGTTGCTGACCGAGTCTGGTAAGCGGAGGTGCCCTCACCAGAGCGAACCTTGCCGGAGCCCGAAGCGGATCGGGGCGGCCGGAGTCGGGGAAGAAGGCCCTTCCGAGGCCCCCTGAGTGGTTTTGGCGAGGCTGTGGTGAGGTGTGGTGGGCGCGGTGGCTTCACAACGTCTCTGGAGCCCTATTTATAGGCGGGCGAGGGAGGTGCCGCGGGCAAAATATCTCCGGCGAGGGATTACGGCGAGGCAGGAGTCGGACTGGTGGTTTAGGGGGTTGAGCATCTTCAGGGTGGTCCACTGGCTCCATTCCGCGTCTAAGCTCGTTTGCATTTGGCCTGTTCCGCTGTTTCAACGGAACGGCGCTCACGGGCTCGCCGGCGGCAGAGAGCGCGCTCTGCGCTACTCAGGTCACGGCGACGGTTCTGCAGCGCTCTCGGAGGGGAATGATGGACACGCGGAGGCCACCGGTGGCTTGGGCGGTGCGGAGCGGCGCCGTGTTGCAGAGTTCATCCCTGATGGCCGCCACGGGCGGTACTGTCGCCGCTGCACTCGCCGGAGACGACGGGACAGCTCAGCACCGACGCCCACGTCCAGCCAACCGACCATGCGGCGCACGGATAAGGAGATGGAGCAGTGAGCAAGAGGCCAAGCGAGTCACTGGCGAGATTGGCGACGGCGACTGAAGAAAACGACACCGACGACTGAAGCTCAACACTGAATCCTGAAACTTAACAGGAACAGTGCATGTAAGGTGCTTGATGAAATGTTTGATGCATGTGGAAGATTTTTCTTGAGCTGGGACTTGGTGAGGGGGTCTCTTGATGTATCTGGAGGCTGCATGAATTTCCCCAGAATTTTTGGTAATAAGAAAGAATGAAATTCATCAAAATTAGCAAATCTGCTCCAAACTTGTAGCAAGCATATTTTGAAAATTTTGAACTGATGACCAGTAGGTCTTGATGGATATGAGTTGAGGGTACTAAGGACTAGCCCTAGGAATTTATTTGGAGCCAGGATTCAAAAGAGATCTAGTAGTTCCTTTGTAAACCACTAGGGTCCAAATAAATGACAGAAAAATATTTTGTGGTTTAAATAAATAGAAATAAAATCTAGAGGAAGTTGAAACTTGCTGGAATTGATGCTTAACCTGACCCCAAGGTAGGGAAGAGGGTTTTGGAAGGAAGTTATCCACATAGGTCAAGGTAAGAGAGCATCTTTGAATAGGGAGGGATAAATCCAAGAATTTAAAAGAATTCTTTTTAACAAAAGAAATAGTAAAAATGATCCAAGAGTAATTGTGTTGAACCAACACAAGTTGAAAGACCCTCAAGACCAGAATCAACAATTGAGAAGGGCTCAAAAAGATTTGTCAGAAGCAAAAATTTGGGAAGGAGGGTCTCTCAAAAGGAAAATTTCAAATAACCTCCTTTAAATCAATTAAAGAATTTGGTAAAAACCAAACCAAAAATTTTGGGGTGTTACAA
>LR738709.1:688531932-688563598 GCA_902687465.1 Secale cereale | reverse complement strand
TCCTCGAATAGCATGGGATCAAATTTATACCGCGCGCTCTAAGGGGTGCCCCCCTCTCGGTCCCAACCGGAAACACCCATGCCCCCTGACCGGATGACGGCTTTAATCCAGGGCCATGGAACCTTCATCACGGCCTCTCTATTTGGTGTGTACCAGGAAAGAGGTTTGCAACATACTAAACCGTATTCTTTGCAGAAAACATGTGGTAGCACAACAAGGAAAATGGACGGGATCGAGACTTGGCCCACGTCAACACCGTAGTTAAAAGTTGATGTAGAACTGGCATGCTCCAACAATACCAGTTTACATCTTATCATGCCACCACATGATCAGGCTGTTCTTCATCAACTGATCTCATCAAGTTTTGTAGCTCACTTGCAACTTACCGTGCATGGAATATAACATCCACCAAATGCTTATATAAACATGCCTTAAGAAAACAACACTAGCAAACATGAAAAACACTCATCATATCAAAGGTTCAAACATGCTTGCCTGGTTCGGAGTAGTCGGAGTCTGGTTCGGTGAAGTTCGCGGCTCCGTCACCTCCGTCGGTATCTACGGTATAAAAAGAAATCGAATACTACGTAAATACGTGCATGTGCAAAAAGTGTTCCAAATATTTTTCAAATAAATATGATAAAAAACTAGGCAGAATTATGAAGATGACAGAAAAGGAATCAACTAAAAATCCTTTTTAGTTTAAAAGTTATAAAGAAAACAAACCCAGGGACTAGTCTGTAATGAAACAGAAACTATCCAGGGGGTAGTTTGTATAAACAGAAAACGCTTCGGATGAAAATACGCCGAACCGAATGGAAAGCGCACCTTGCCCGAAGGCGTTTTCAGAAAACGGTTCGAATAAAAAGAGAAAGCTGACAGGGGGGCCCGCATGTCAGGTTTAAAAGAGGAAACAGAGTTCGCCGGCGCCAGAGACCTGCGGTGATCGCCGGCGATGAACTACTGCGAGGCAGAGGGAGGGGGAGGTACCGGCGTGTTCAGGGGGTTCTTCCGCGTCGGTGGGTGGTGGAAGTGACCGAAGGGAGGCACCACAACGACGGCGACTTCCTCTACGGCGGACGGCGGCGTCGGGTGGTGATGGATCTCACCGGACGGGGTCTCTGACTGCAAATTGATGCTTGGGTTAGACTAGGTGGTGGACTAGGAGGTTGCTGACCGAGTCTGGTAAGCGGAGGTGCCCTCACCAGAGCGAACCTTGCCGGAGCCCGAAGCGGATCGGGGCGGCCGGAGTCGGGGAAGAAGGCCCTTCCGAGGCCCCCTGAGTGGTTTTGGCGAGGCTGTGGTGAGGTGTGGTGGGCGCGGTGGCTTCACAACGTCTCTGGAGCCCTATTTATAGGCGGGCGAGGGAGGTGCCGCGGGCAAAATATCTCCGGCGAGGGATTACGGCGAGGCAGGAGTCGGACTGGTGGTTTAGGGGGTTGAGCATCTTCAGGGTGGTCCACTGGCTCCATTCCGCGTCTAAGCTCGTTTGCATTTGGCCTGTTCCGCTGTTTCAACGGAACGGCGCTCACGGGCTCGCCGGCGGCAGAGAGCGCGCTCTGCGCTACTCAGGCCACGGCGACGGTTCTGCAGCGCTCTCGGAGGGGAATGATGGACACGCGGAGGCCACCGGTGGCTTGGGCGGTGCGGAGCGGCGCCGTGTTGCAGAGTTCATCCCTGATGGCCGCCACGGGCGGTACTGTCGCCGCTGCACTCGCCGGAGACGACGGGACAGCTCAGCACCGACGCCCACGTCCAGCCAACCGACCATGCGGCGCACGGATAAGGAGATGGAGCAGTGAGCAAGAGGCCAAGCGAGTCACTGGCGAGATTGGCGACGGCGACTGAAGAAAACGACACCGACGACTGAAGCTCAACACTGAATCCTGAAACTTAACAGGAACAGTGCATGTAAGGTGCTTGATGAAATGTTTGATGCATGTGGAAGATTTTTCTTGAGCTGGGACTTGGTGAGGGGGTCTCTTGATGTATCTGGAGGCTGCATGAATTTCCCCAGAATTTTTGGTAATAAGAAAGAATGAAATTCATCAAAATTAGCAAATCTGCTCCAAACTTGTAGCAAGCATATTTTGAAAATTTTGAACTGATGACCAGTAGGTCTTGATGGATATGAGTTGAGGGTACTAAGGACTAGCCCTAGGAATTTATTTGGAGCCAGGATTCAAAAGAGATCTAGTAGTTCCTTTGTAAACCACTAGGGTCCAAATAAATGACAGAAAAATATTTTGTGGTTTAAATAAATAGAAATAAAATCTAGAGGAAGTTGAAACTTGCTGGAATTGATGCTTAACCTGACCCCAAGGTAGGGAAGAGGGTTTTGGAAGGAAGTTATCCACATAGGTCAAGGTAAGAGAGCATCTTTGAATAGGGAGGGATAAATCCAAGAATTTAAAAGAATTCTTTTTAACAAAAGAAATAGTAAAAATGATCCAAGAGTAATTGTGTTGAACCAACACAAGTTGAAAGACCCTCAAGACCAGAATCAACAATTGAGAAGGGCTCAAAAAGATTTGTCAGAAGCAAAAATTTGGGAAGGAGGGTCTCTCAAAAGGAAAATTTCAAATAACCTCCTTTAAATCAATTAAAGAATTTGGTAAAAACCAAACCAAAAATTTTGGGGTGTTACAAGCGACGTGACAAGGAGAAGGCCCAATGAGGTGATGGGGGGTCCGGCAAGAAGCGGCCATTCAACGGCTGGGGAGGACGCCGCGGCAAGGCCATGCAGCGGCAAGGAGATAGACCTCCCCGGGGCCGCGACAAGGATGAACATGACGAAGATGACGATGACATGGATGGTGACGAGACCAGCGAGCAGGAGTTCCAGAAAGCCACAGAAGTCTTGTGCATTGACGGCGGTGCTTCTCTGCATACTTCCCACCGACAACTCAAGCAGTGGGTGCGGGAAGTTAATGCGGCAGAACCGCCTGTCGAATCGCGCAAACTTCTGAAATGGTCCAGCACGCCTATCATCTTTGATATTGAGGACCACCCTGATCGCACAACTGCGGTCGGGTGCTTGCCGATGTTGGTTTCACCAACCATCCGCAACCTCAAGGTTACAAAGATGTTAGTTGACGGCGAGGCCGGCTTGAACCTGATCTCCTCTGCTGTTCTCCAGAAACTCCAGATCCCTGACAGCGAGCTCGAAGAGACCGGCACATTCCAAGGAATCAACCCGGGAAGGAGCAAGCCAAAGGGAAAGATCATGTTGCCAGTGAGGTTTGGCGGCGAGCTAAACTTCAGGACCGAGAAGGTCACTTTTGACGTTGCTGATTTTCCATTGCCTTATAATGGAATACTCGGCCGTCCAGCTCTCGCCAAGTTCATGGCAGCCTCTCACTATGCCTACAACATGCTGAAGATGCCAGGCCCGATAAGCGTCATCTCTATCCCTGGCGACAAGAAAGATGCTCTTATCTGCGCCGACAAGATCTACCGAGAAGCAGCAGCCGCAACAGATCGCAAGACACTTGCCGCTGAAGCTCCCGGGGGGAAGGAGAAGACCAAGTCCGGCAAGAGCTCTGGGGCCCACTCCGACAAACGCACCTCTTCGGAGTGCTGCGCTGCCGTCGAGGACGCACCATCGAGCTCCACCGGCAAGTGTAAGAAGACGATGGCAACTCCGCCAGAGACCAAGAAGGTTTAGGGTTAGGGGGCTTCAGCTTTTGAACCACAAATTCACAGAAATGTAGAAGCATACATGGATGACATAGTGGTCAAGAGCAAGGACAGGGTGACCCTGGTTCAAGATTTAGAAGAGACCTTTGCAAATCTGCGCAAGATCTAGCTCAAGCTCAACCCCGAGAAGTGCGTGTTTGGAGTCCCTTCCAGCAAGCTTCTCGGGTTCTTCGTGTCTTAGAGGGGTATTGAAGCCAATCCGGACAAGATCAAGGCCATTGAGCAGATTGAAGCACCGAAGCGCGCCTAGGATGTACGAAGGCTTGCCGGTTGCGTGGCTGCTCTCAGCAGGTTAATCTCTAAGTCCGCCGAACGCGCCCTGCCGTTTTTCAAAATTTTGAAAAAGGCAGGTCCAATGAAATGGACTCCGGAAGCGGAAGCTACGCTGCAAGACTTGAAGAGGTACCTATCCTCCACCCCAATACATGTTGCACCTAAACCACAAGAGAAGTTGTTGCTGTACCTAGCGGCAACCAATCAAGTGGTTAGTGTTGCGTTAGTAGCGGAGAGGGAGGCAGATGATGAGCCAGCACCACGGCAAGCACGTCCGGCGACAAGCAGGGGGCTTCCCCGACAAGCTCTGGTCCCGACAAGGATGGGTCTGCGCAGACGCAGGAAGAGATACCGAAGAAAATGGTGCAGTGCCCAGTTTACTTTGTCAGCTCTCTTCTGCAGGGGGCTAGGTCGAGGTACTTTGGTGTGCAGAAACTGCTTTTCGGCCTTCTCATGGCCTCGAGAAAGCTGCGCCATTACTTCCAAGCACATGAGATAACAGTGGTCACTCACTTTCCGCTAAAGAGGATATTACAGAATCCAGAAGCGACAGGCAGGATTGTTGAGTGGGCACTGGAACTGTCAAGCTTTGGCCTCAAGTTTGAAAGCACTTCAACTATCCAAAGCAGAGCATTGGCAGAATTCATAGCAGAGTGGACGCCGACACCAGACGAAGAAATTCCAGAGACGAGCATCCCCGTCAAGGAAGCAAGCAAAGAGTGGCTGATGTACTTTGATGGTGCTTTATCACTGCACGGCGCCAGTGCTGGTGTGCTGCTTGTCGCACCCACCGAAGAGCACCTCAAGTACGTGGTCCAGATGTACTTTCCCAAGGAGCAAGCAACAAACAATACTTCAGAGTATGAGGGTTTGCTTGCCGGTCTCAGGATCGCGGCAGACCTTGGGATCAAAAAGCTGATTGTAAGGGGTGACTCGCAGCTTATCGTCCGCCAAGTAAACAAGAACTATCAGAGTCCGTTGATGGAAGCTTACGTCTACTTAGTGAGAAAGCTTGAGGAACACTTTGACCGCCTACAAATGGAGCATGTTCCAAGAGCTCAGAACGACATCGCCGATGGCCTATCAAAGTGTGTCGCACTTAAGTTACCTGTGAAACCAGGGATCTTTGTGCTCAAGATGACTCAACCATCCGTAACACCATCAACTAGACAGAGCAAGAATAGGAAGTTGGTTTTTGGTGACTATTTTCCGGCAGAGCTTCCCGAAGCCGCCGCCAAGAAAGTCCCCAAGATCAACGCCAACAGTGCTGAGGAGCAATCTGCTCCAACAAGCCCCAGGGTTTGTCCTGTTGAAGCAGAGGCTCCCGACAAGCTTTGCTCCGGCAAGCTTGCCGGGGAACATCAAGCTTCGGCTGAGCCGCAAGGCCTCGCCGTAGAAGCGGGTGTTCCCGCAGCAGCAGATGTGCCTTTAGTCCTTGCTGTCGAGCCACAGGCTCCAGCATGGGCGCAACAGATTGTCCGTTTCCTTCAAACAGGAGAACATCCCGAAGAGCTAGAAGAAGCAGAAAGAGTAGCCCGGCAGTCAAGTATGTAGCAGTTTGTCGACAACACACTGTACGGAAGAAGACTCAACGGTGTGAAATTGAAGTGTATTCCTCGGGAAGATGGACAAAAGCTGTTGGCAGAGATACACGGAGGCATATGTGGTCACCACATTGGCGCCAGAGCACTTGCCGGCAAAGCATTCCGGCAAGGTTTCTCTTGGCCAGAAGCCCTCCAGGATGCAATTGCACATGTAACCAAGTGTGAAGCGTGCCAGTTCCATTCCAAGCAGATACACCAACCAGCTCAAGCTCTCCAGACGATCCCTTTATCCTCGCCATTTTTGGTCTGGGGGCTCAACATCCTCGACCCCTTTCCCCGCGCAGCCGGGGGCTTTGAGTACTTGTACGTTGCAATTGACAAGTTCACAAAGTGGCCGGAAGTGGAGCCAGTGAGGAAGGTGACCGCGCAGTCGGCAGTCAAGTTCTTCAGGTCGATTGTTTGCCGCCTCGGAATCCCTAACAGGATCATCACCGACAACGGTACATAATTCACAAGTCGGACCTTCATGCAGTACGTCCAAGACCTTGGCGCCATGGTCTGTTTCGCTTCTCTTGCTCACCCAAGGAGCAACGGTCAAGCGGAGAGGGCAAATGCTGAAGTGCTGCGCGGGCTCAAGACAAGAACTTTCGACAGGCTGCACAAGTGCGGAAGAAACTGGATCGAGGAGCTGCCAGCGGCTCTTTGGTCGATCAGAACGACGCCAAATCGAGCCACTGGACAGACACCTTTCGCTCTAGTCTATGGAGCAGAGGCAGTTCTCCCCACGGAACTAGTATACGGATCACCTTGAGTGCTCGCTTATGATGAGCTCGAGCAAGAGCAGCTGCGACAAGATGACGCGCTGCTCCTTGAGGAAGACCGTCTTCAGGCTGCTGTACGAGCTGCTCGATACCAGCAAGCTTTGCGACGCTACCATAGCCGCAAAGTTAACACCAGAAGTCTCGAGGAGGGCGACCTTGTTCTTCGGCGCGTTCAGTCCGCCAAGAATTCCAACAAGTTGACGCCGAAGTGGGAAGGCCCTTACCGGGTGAAACGAGTCACTAGGCCTGGCGCTGTCCGCCTTGAGACCGAAGATGGCTTTCTGGTGAGCAGCTCCTGGAACATTGAACATCTTCGCAAGTTTTACCCGTAAGGCGCGGTTGCCGTGATCCGCTCCGGCAACCACCTTTTTGTACAAGTCTTGCCGCTGTTGCATGTAATCCTTTGTACAAAGCCGGGCACAGACCCCGTGCATCAGTAAAGCTCATCTGCTCCGCACATCTTGTCATTTCATGCTTTTTTATTTTCTTGCATGTACTATCTGACACTTTGTGCAGCACCTACCCCCGGTAAGCAATAACGAGCCCAAAGGCTCCATATCTGTATTTTCTCTTCTTTCTTTTTTCTCAAGGAAAAGAAGGTCCCCTCGCGCACAAGTTTGCCGGGGGGGAGAGAAGATAGTGGTATGGACCAAGCGCCGTTCAAGAAAGCCTTGCCTTGCCGGGAAGCGAACAACACAAAAGCTAAGTTGCCAAAGTTTGAGCAATCAATTTTTTTTGAATTTTTAAGTTATCATCCTTGCATGACCGCACTTTGTATGGAAAACCTGTGCGCGGAGGAACCAACTCGTAGCTAGTAGCGCCCTTACTTTGTTTCGAGTTTGCTCAACATCTTAAGTGTGCTGCGACTAGTGTCGCGCCCTTACTTTGTTTTCGAGCCCGCTCAACAACTTAAGTGTGCTGCAACTGGTTGCGACAAGGTTTCTTGTCGGTAGCGGCATGGCCAGCAGGCTGCTGATGTCCCGCACTCAGTGCTCGCGGCTAAGGTGCCTACACCGGCAAGTTCCCTAAAAGCGTAGGGCAATGACATACAAAGCAAAGGAGTCAAGTAATGGAAATAACACTGCAATTACTACCCGAAATAGAGTTATATTACAAAATGACTTGTTGCAGCTCTAATAGACTGTTTTTCATAACATTGCTAACAACGACAAGGAAAAGAAGAAAATGGGCAAGCCTAGTCCGCGCGGTCGCCCTCAACCCTCTTGATGCCGCTCACCTTGTCCATAATGGGTGCGACAAGAGCCTTGAGCGCCTCCATATCGGCGTTCTGCGGCAGGGACCTGAGGACGTTGGTGAGGTTGAGGCCTGGATTGCGGAAGGCCACCTTCATCAGCACCTTTTGAAGGGCGCCCGCGCAGAGCTTGCGCGACTCGTCCGCCAGCTGCTTTGGGATCTTCTCCCGGAGCTGCTGGAGGGCCGTCGCCACGCCTCTGAAGAACAGAGTGAGCTTGGCACTGGGGTGGAGGTTCTCGTCGGTGGAGTACCCGAGATACTCCGCCCCCAGCTGCGCCAGCTCCTTGTCGATGTCCGTGGTGTCGTTTACAAGACCTTCCGTCCAGTGCTCGACGGTCGCCCTGAAGTTGTTCTGGGTGATGGCGGCGCTCTCCAGCAACGTCTTCTCGGCCCTGACCTCCTCCTTCAGGGTCGCCTCCCGCTTCTTGGCGCTGTCCAGCGTCTCGGTCAAAGTGGCCAACTTCAACTCGAGGTCGGCGTTGGAGTCCTTGGCGGCGGTGAGCTCCTTGCCCTTCTCTGCGAGGCGAACCTACAGCTCCGAGTGGCTGTGGGCGTCCTTCTCTCGCTCAAGCTTGAGCGTGGCAACCTCCTCGCCGCTCGCCTTGATGTTGGCCTCCAGCTGCATCACTCTCGTCTTCAACTCCTTCTTGGCGGTCTCGGCAGCTGCGGCAGCATCCTTTGCTTCCTGGAGAGCTCCGCCAAGAGATTGCTCGCGCGTGGCAAGTTCCTCCTCGTGACTGTCGAGGTTGACCTTCCGCTGCGCCAGCTCACCCTCCAGCGTGGACAGCTTCTCAGCGGCAAGCCGCTGCTTTTCCTCCACTTCAGCCTTCTTGAGGATGAAGGCCTGCTGCTCCTCGGCCAGTTGCTCCCGCTCCTCTGCCTAGGACCAGAGAGCTGCTTGGTTGATGGCCCGGAGCTCCTCTGCGCGCTTCTCCATATCGACTCCCGCCTTGGCGACCAGCGCTTCGCGGGACTCCAGCTTGGCCTGTCGGGCGTGGTAAAGCGACAGCAGCTTGCGCAGCAGCCGCTCCTCCTCAGGCTCGCTGCTGCTGCTCGGCGCGTCGACAAGCTTCAGCCCGGCGGAGGCAAGCACCTCTCCGTCGAAGACCTCTCCCTCGACCGGCGCCCTGGACATGGACGCCCACGGGAGCTTGATGAAGACATCGTCGTCGGCCTTTAGTTAGGCGCCTGGCTCGGGCTCGTCGGAGCTGGGGGCTGCGGCGGCGACGGAGGGCTCTGCGATCGGTGTAGCGCCTGGCGCTCCTGCGGCCTCAGGGCCGTCAGTGCGATCGCCAGCCCCTTCGCCGGCTGCTGCGGCGGCAGCCTTGGCGGCCTCTGCGCCGACGGGATCATCTGCACCGACCGTCTCTTCGATGACGATGGCGTCGTCAGCGACAACCTCCGTCTCCATTGGCTCAGCTGCGGATGGGTCTAACGGAAGAAAAGAAAAGAAAAACAGTCAAGCAAATATCCAAAAAGAAAAAAAATCAAAAGAAGAAAAGCCAAGGGAAGCTTGAAGCAAAGGGATTACCTGCGCGGGCCGGCTCCTCAGTGAGGTTCCTTGCCGGGGAGCTCTCCCTCAGCGGCGTGGTTGTAGCTCCCGCCGGCGGAGGGCTGCTAGTGCCATCCCTCGCCGGAGAGCTCGCCCTTGGCAGAGTATTCGCCCTTGGCGGAGAATTCGTCCTTGGCGGCGGGCTCTCCCTTGCCGAAGAACTTCCCCTTGGCGGTGTGGTCGAAGCGTGCGGCACGTCGGGGACAGTCTCCTGGCGCTCCTGATGCTGCTGCTCTGCTCCTACACGAATCAACGAACAAGACGTCAGTAAAGAAGAAGCTCCCACGCGCGCCTAATAGCAGAAGACGAACCACACTTACACTGGGGGCTGCACTGGGGGCTGCTCTAAAGGTCAGTTGCCGGGTCCGGCAAGCTTGTCTCCGGCGCACCCCCTGCTGTCGCGGCGGGCTCGTCCTTGATGACAATCACCGAGACCTTGGCTCTCTTTGCCGCCCTCTGGGCCAAAGTTCTGAAAAGAAACAGGTTCAGAGTAAGGCAAAAGAGATACAAGAAAACAGCAGAAAATTGAAGAAATATAAGAACAACAAAGTCTTACTCTTCTTCTTCCTCGTCGGAGCTGAGCGCAGAGAAGTCGAAGTCTGGCTCACGCGTCCCGGCGCGAGGAGGCGGAGGAGTAGGCTCCATTGGCCGCTTGGCGGGAGCAGGGGCAGTGGTCTGAGGCGACCCCACTCCGGCTGCCGCCGAGGCGTGGGGAGCGGCAGGGACAGAAGCGGTGGTCCGAGAAGATCCCGCTCCAGCCGCTGCAGAAGCGCGAGGTGCTCCTGCGGCAGCCTTGCTTGCCGCGGTGGCGTGTGTCGCGCGGCGCGGTGGCTGTTGACCCGTGTGTCGCTCCGTTACATCCCCGGCCTTGCGGAGACGCCTTCTTGGTGGAGCTGGAGGCTCTGCTGGTGGTGGCGAGCTCCCTGAAGACGAGGAGGAAGAGGAGTCGATCTCCAGCGAGCCGCTCGTGTCCTCGGCGGGCCTGCTCGATTCGACGCCCTGCTCGGCAGGCCCGCTCGACCCGACACCCTGCTCGGCGGGCTCACTTGTCTCGGCGACTCGCCCGGCAAGCTTCCCCGCGTTGAGAAACTCTTCTGGCTCGGCAAGTCTTGTCGCCTCCGCTGCCTCCGCCTCCTCCACGGTGTATCCGAACTCTCCCGCGGCCGCAGCTGCCGCCGCCTCTTCCAACCTGGTGGCGATGTACGCCATCTCCTGGTCGGTGGTGTCGCGGGTGAGGCCCTTCTTCTCATCGAAGCGGATCGGCGCTTCTTCCAAGTTGTCGAAGAATGCCTGCACAGCTTCGTCGGTGGGCTCTTGCCAAGTTGGGTCAATCCCGTGGGAGTCGCACAGCGGCATCATTGCACGGATGCGGCTGAGCGATGAGTTGTTGCACAACGGAACTACGCCCCTCGGCAACATGAACCATTCGGGATGGTCGGGGTCGTACTTGAACAACTCCTGAAGCATCCCGTTGAGCTCCAAGACCGTGAAGTTATAATTGAGGCCTGGGCGCAGCCTCATGATATCCGCCGCGTTCTCGAACTCCCATGCAGGCCTCTTCCTCTCCTGCAGGGGGGCGATGCGGCGGCGGAGAAAGTCTGCGCCAACTGCTCCTACAGTCAGCCCGGGAAGCCTGAGGCGAAGGATCCAGGCAGTGGCAATCTTCAATCTACTATCCTCCGGGGCCAAGTCGCTCCAGTCGTTGCCGCGTACTACTGGGGCTTGGCGCCGGGCGGTGAATGGCTGCGGGTTCTCCTCTACAATCCAACACCAATTGGCTCTCCACTCATCCCATTTGCCGCGGAGCTCTCCCTTTAGATACGCTTCCTTCTTGTGGGTCCTCGAGACCCAGGAGATCCCGCCGGACAGAGGCTCTCCTCCCTCGACTCGAGGGGTCAAGTAGTGGCAGAAAATGGCTACGTTTGGGAAGACTCCGACAAAGTTCTCGCAGAGGTGTGCGAAAATGGCCATGGTCAGAACGGCGTTGGGGGTGAAGTCAAGGAGGTGGAACCCGTAGGTGTTCATGATGTTGCAGAAGAATTCGGAGAAGGGCGGGCAGAGCCCGCAGTAGAAGAATAGGGCGAAGAATGCGTTGCCATTCGGAAACATCTCGCAAGCAACGGCTGGGAATACCTTGGTGCGCGGATGCGCCCGCGTCTCCTTCGACCAGAAGAGGTAGTATTGCTCCCTCAGCTTCTTCGCAGCAAGCATGGGGGGGGGGGAAGACGGCCTGCTTCTTTTGTAGGGCCGCGAGCCGCAGCGCCTCGGCCGACTTCGCAGACTTCCCCTTCTCGCCTTTAGGAGCCATGGTGGAGGCGGTGGGGGAGGTCGACGCCGCTGGTGGTGCTGGTGGCGACGGGCGGCGGAGCGCTGCTCCCTTTCGGCCTTCGTGAAGGAGGGGAGCGGCGGAGGTTTCTGAGGATTGAAGAAGCAACGGGCAGATGGACGAACTGCCCCTGTTTCCCTTGCTTATAAGGGGGAGGGGGCGGACGTTCCGCATTTCCAATTAAAGAAACCGCCCGCGATCTCTCCCACGACGTCGCGATCGACGCGTCCCGTTAAGGGAGGGCGCGGTGGATACGGAGTAAGATACGGCACGTCCCAGGCCGCGCGTACCCGTGCACTATTTTGGGCCTGGACCAACAGCGCTCGGCACCGTGTATGGCCCAGGCCCGGGGGCTCCTGTCGGTGTACTAAAGTAGGGGTACCTTAGTATCCCGAACTTGTGCACGGGCAGTTGCAGCGTCCCGCGGCAAGGCTTGCCGGGCGACCGCCAAGGTCCTCCGTGGTTCCTCTGGAGCCATTCAAGAACAAAGTATTTAAACTAAGGAAACAAGGCCCCGGCAAGAGGAGCTTGCCGGGAAGGCCACTCGAGGCACAAAGCCGCTCAAAGTGCAAGGCCCCGGCAAGAGGAGCTTGCCCGGAAAGCCAACCAAGGCATCTAAAGGAACTTGCCGCGACGCGCCACGCGTCCTGGTAAGGCCCGGCGAGCGACAAGCTCCCGGAAGCGACAAGATAACGACCGCGGCAAGGCGCTTGCCGCGACAAACTCCACTCAGTACCCGCGCTCCAGCGCATCCACCCACGTGTCGCTATGGGACCCTTCCAGGCGCACGTGGCGGAAGGCAGTGCAGCTAGGGGTACACGGTGGCAAGCGGCGATGACGAGACTACCGTCGTGGCGGACGGTGGCGCCCCTGGCGGTCACTTTTTGCACTGTTTGGGCGACGGCGATGGGCATTTAATGCCCTTGTCCCCTGCCGTCAGGGTTAGGTATGGAACACTGTTCCAACTACCACCCTTTTTACACTTTTACCCTCATCTGTGTTGCCACCTGTCGGTGACCCCTTGAGCCTATAAAAGGAGGCCCATGCGCAACGTAGAGGGGGGTTGGATCATTCTCACGCTCGGTCTTGCTAGCGGTTAGAGTGTATTGTAGCTCTCTTCGCTCCCAAGCAAGAACTCAATACAAACCAAAGCAAGAGTAGGGTTTTACGCACTCGTGCAGCCCGAACCTGGGTAAACTGCTCGTGATCATCGCCTCGATCTGCTCTTTGCACGATTTCCGCCCCCTGCCGTACCGAAAGGGGCTCCGGCCCCATAGGTGTTCGTGGGCGATCAGTTTCCCCGACACACTCTATTCCACCTATAGTGATATATCCATGGCTCATGCTCATGTATTGCGTGAAACTTGAAAGGTTTGAAAAAATTGAGTATGAAAACAAGTGATTGGCTGAAACCGGGGTTGTGCATGATATGGATATTTTTTGTGATGAAGAGGGATCATAGCCAAACTATATGATTTTGTAGGGATAACTTTCTTTGGCCATGTTATTTTGAGAAGACATGATTGCTTTGTTAGTATGCTTGAAGTATTATTATTTCCTATGTCAATATAGACTTTTGTCTTGAATCTTTTGGATCTGAACATTCATGCCACAATAAAGAGAATTACATTGAAAATTATGTTGGTTAGTATTCCACATCAAAAATTCTGTTTTTATCATTTACCTACTCGAGGACGAGAAGGAATTAAGCTTGGGGATGCTTGATACGTCTCCAACGTATCTATAATTTTTGATTTTCCCATGCTATTATATATGATGTTTTGGATGTTTAATGGGCTTTATCATACACTTTTATATTATTTTTGGGACTAACATTTTAACCCAAAGGCCTAGTGCAGATTGCTGTTTTTTTTGTGCCTATTTCAGGGTTTCACAGAAAAGGAATATCAAACGGAGTCCAAACGGAATGAAACCTTCGCGAGAGTTATTTTCGGAACAGTATCAACACAGAAGACTTGGAGTACACGCGAGGGAATGAAGGAGGCGGCCACGAGGGTCCAGGGCGCGCCCCCAGCCTCGTGGGCCCCCTCTGGCTCCCCCGATGCCATCCTTCCTCCTATATAGACCCATATACCCTGAAAACATCGAGGCAACAGAGAAAACCCTAATTCCACCGCCGCAACCTTCTGTTCCCATGAGATCCCATCTTGGGGCCTGTTCCGGAGCTCCGCCGGAGGGGGATCTTCCACGGAGTGCTTCTACATGAACACCATTGCATCACCATGAGTTGTGAGTAGTTTACCACAAACCTTCGGGTCCATAGTTATTAGCTAGATGGCTTCTTCTCTCTTTTTGGATCTCAATACCAAGTTCTCCTCGGTCTTCGAGGAGATCTATTCGATGTAATCTTTTTGCGGCGTGTTTGTTAAGATCCAATAAATTGTGGGTCTATGATCAAGATTATCTATGAGAAATATTTGGTTATTTTCTGAATTATTTTATGTATGATTATAATATCCTTGCAAGTCTCTTCGAATTATCGGTTTGGTTTGGCCTACTTTATCTATAGTTCTTGCAATGGGAGAAGTGCTTGGCTTTGGGTTCAATCTTGCGGTGTCCTTTCCTAGTGATAGCAGCGGCAGCAAGGCACGTATTGTATTGTTGCCATCGAGGATAAAAGATGGGGTTTATATCATATTGCTTGAGTTTATCCCTCTACATCATGTCATCTTGCTTAAAGCATTACTCCGTTCTTATGAGCTTAATACTCTAGATGCATGCTGGATAGCGGTCGATGTGTGGAGTAATAGTAGTAGATGCAGAATCGTTTCGGTCTACTTGTCACAGGCGTGATGCCTATATAAAATGATCATGCCAAGATATTCTCATAATAATTCGCTTTTCTATCAATTGCTCGACAATAATTTGTTCACCCACCGTAGAATTCTACTATCATGAGAGAAGCCACTAGTGAAAACTATGGCCCCCGGGTCTATTCTCAACATATTAATCTATGATCTACTCTACTTTACTGTTTTTACTTTCTGTTCTTATATCCAAAAATACCAAAAATAGCAAACTATCCTATCTATCAGATCTCACTTTCGTTAGTGACCGTAAAGGGATTGACAACCCCTTATCGCATTGGATGTGAAGTTCTTATTTGTTTGTGCAGGTGCGAGGGACTCACTCGTGGTCTCCTACTGGATTGATACCTTGGTTCTCAAAAACTAAGGGAAATACCTACGCTACTGTGATCCATCACCCTTTCCTCTTCGAGGGAATACAATGCAAGCTCGAGAAATAGCAGGATGATATTGTAGTTAAATCCAGAAAGAAGGAGACCCAGATCGACTATTTGATGGAAACGTTTGACAATCTCCAGGTGTATAAGATGATGCTTAACCCGGCCAAGTGTGTTTTTGGTGTTCTAGCAGGCAAGCTTTTGGTTTTTTGGTCTCTGAGCGAGGCATTGAGGCTAACCCTGAGAAAATCAAGGCTATCACCACCTTGGCGAAGCCGAAGTAGGTCAATGATATCTAGCATTTGGCAGGACGGATAGCGGCTTTGATCCGATTCATAAGCCGCCTAGGTGAAAAGGCTATCCCTCTGTATCAGATGATGCAGAATACATATGACTTTGTTTGGACTGAAGCGCCTGATGAGGCGTTTGAGGCACTCAAGAAGCAATTGGTTGAGCCGCTGGTTCTTGCGGCCCCCATGGACAAAGAGCCTTTGTTGTTATATGTTGCTGCAAATAGCAGGGCTGTCAGTGTGGCTATTGTTGTGGAAAGGAAAGAGGCCGGCAAGAAGTATCCGGTTCAAAGGTCGGTTTATTATATCAACGAGGTGCTTATTGAGTCCAAACAGAGGTATCCGCATTGGCAGAAGCTGGTATATGGGGTCTTCATGGCAAGCCGAAAGCTCAAGCAATATCTCCTGGGTCATCCTATTACGATGGTGAGTTCTGCTCCCTTAGGGGATATCATCAAAAATAGAGAAGCCATAGGTTGGTGATGTCTACACACGCTTCTATTCTTGTAGACAGTGTTGGGCCTCCAAGAGCAGAGGTTTGTAGGACAGCAGCAAATTTCCCTTAAGTGAGTAACCCAAGGTTTATCGAACTTAGGGAAGTGGAGGTTGAACGTACCCCTTTCAAGCAACCCTGCAATCAAGATACAAGAAGTCTCTTGTGTCCACAACACACATAATACACTTGTCAGATGTATAGGTGCACTAGTTCGGCGAAGAGATGTTAAATGGCAAGTGATATGGATGGCAAAACAAAGTAATATAAATCTGTAATAAAAAGTGCAGCAAGCAAACAAGTGGTAAACGTGAGCACAAATGGTATTGCAATGGTGGAAACAAGGCCTAGGGATCATACTTTCACTAGTGGCAACTCCCAACAACATTAACATAATCGAATCACATGATATTTCCCATAAAACATGCAATGGAGACGCACCCGGAGGTCATTCCTTCGTGGTCAATAGAGGACAAGAATTATGTAGGGCTACAAAAGCACACCTCAAAGTTCGTAGTTCTCAATCTAAGGATTTCCCAATGTCACCGCGGCCATCCAAAGAGAGTCCCACAATCACCACAACATATCTAAAGGATAGTCAAAGACAAGCACCAAGAGACTCTCAATCTTCAATCAACACACAAGAGAGGAAATCACTCATGAAAATATTTTTCTAATCCATGTCCAATCGACCGCTGTCACCTTGGTCTCGAGGATTATACTAGATAAAGACAAGTGAGTACATCAATCCAATACATAGAGGAAGGGGAAATATCATGGGATCACCCTAGATTAACATAGCCTATGATCACAACGAAGATCACATCATGGGAGAGAGAGATAACCACATAGCTACACGTACGAGCCCTCGGCCCCGGAGAATACTACTCACACATGGACATGGTGAGGAGGAGGTTGATGATGATGTTGATGGAGAGGTGCAGCCCCGCGAGGAGGAGACAGCCGGCGGCAGCCACGGAGGCGGTGACGGCCCTCGGGGTGGCGGCGGCCCTAGGGGGCAGCAGCTCCTTGGCCCCCCTTCTTCCTTGTGGATGGTGCTTGAGGGATAGAAGAAGGTGAGAGTGTCTAGAGGGGGGGTGATTAGACTACTCGACAAGATAAAAATTCTGTCTTTTATCAAGGACAGATTTTGGCAGATTTTGCACAACACACAAGTCAAGTAGCACACTACACATGCAATTCTAGAGTATGGGCAGCGGAAAGTAAATTGCACAAGTAGTAAAGAGAGGTGGAGAAGATCAAATGCAATTTGGAGACGCAATGATTTTTCCCGTGGTTCCGATAGGTGGTGCTATCATACATCCACGTTGATGGAGACTTCAACCCACGGAGGGGGCTGCGCGAGTCCACGGAGGGCTCCACCCACGAAGGGTCCACGAAGAAGCAACCTTGTCTATTCCATCATGGCCTACGCCCACGGAGGGCTAGCCTTACTCGGGGTAGATCTTCACGAAGTAGGCGATCTCCTTGCCCTTACAAACTTCTTCGTTCAACTCCACATCTCGATGACGGAGGCTCCCAAGCGACACCTAACCAATCTAGGAGGCACCACCCTCCAAACGGTAATAGATGTTGTAGATGATGATGAACTCCTTGCTCTTGTGCTTCAAATGATAATCTCCCCAACACTCAACTCTCCTAACTGATTTGGCTTTGGTGGAAGAAAGGATTGAGTGGAAAGCAACTTGGGAAGGTTAGAAATCAAGTTTCATATGGTGGGAGTGGAGCAACTTGATCTCAACACAAGGGTAGGTAGTTCTCTTCTCAGAAAGTGTAAGGTAGGAGTGGTAGTTCTTTCTGATGGCTCTCTCCACGAATGAAGAGGGGGTGGAGGGGTATATATAGCCTCCACACAAAATCCAACCGTTACACACATAATTGAGCAATCTCGGTGAGACCGAAGTGGAACTCGGTCAGACCGAAAGTTCAAATATAGTGAACGTTGGGGTTTTCGGTGGGACCGAAAATACCATCTCGGTTAGTCCGATTTGATCAAAGACAGGAGCTTGTCAATTTCGGTAAGACCGATTTTATCAACTCGGTGACACCGACTTGATGACAAACGGTTACAGAAGCTTGGCAGCCCGTGTTTCGGTGAGACCGATCTCAAACTCGGAATGACCGATTTTTCTAGGGTTTGGCTTATGGCTGAGGTGGTTCATCTCGGTGTGACTGAGTTTGGAAAATCGGTTGGTCCGAGATTACTTATGAGTGTGTATTGTAGTGAAAGTTGCTGATAGTTGAAGGAGATATATCACTAAGCATTTGAGCAACCAGATCATCAACACAACCTCATCCCCTTTTAATAGTATTGGCTTTTCCTATGGACTCAATGTGATCTTGGATCACTAAACCAAAAATGGAGTCTTGAGCTTTTGCCAATGCTTGCCTTAGCATTTTGAGGGGTCCACTTCTTCACTCATTTTGCCAAGGCAATGTGATTGAATTTCCTGAAACATACTTGATAAAAGCATTAGTCCAACCACAAAGTATGTTGTCATTAATTACCAAAACCACCCAGGGAGCAAATGTGCTTTCAGTGCTGCAATGGTGCTGGTCCTCCCCTCCAAGACGGCGGCTTGGGAGGAGGAAAATTCGTGGCCCTTGGTGACCTAGGTTTCCTCTCTTTATATAGACTCTCAGATTCCCGTCATCAGATTTTGGGCCTCAGTAAAACGGACTTTACCCGGTCGTCCGGACTCCGATTTGGACGAATTTTATATCCAGAAGTATCGCCTCGAAATTCCCCACAACTTTCGCAACTAGACTTTTTCCGTTTGACGTGGTCTTCGGGCCGCAACGTGACCATCTTTAAAAAACGTTCTCATACAGATTTCAGGAAAGTCAGAGTCCTACTCCAATACGACTCCTTATGCGTTTTTGTCAATTTCCAAGTAATTCCTACACAATAAAGTGAAAAACAAGAACATTGTACACTTTTGCAACCATTAGTAGGTTAGTCCAAATATGATCAAAAGTGTATGGAAGTGCATAAATATCATAGCAATATCACACAAAAAGGGCATGGAGCAAGCAGAAATTATAGATACGTTTTGGACGTATCAACATCCCCAAGCTTAATTCCTGCTCGTCCTCGAGTAGGTAAATGATAACAAGCATAATTTCTATGGTGACATGCTATTAACCATATAAGAACTTTTCACAGTCACATGACAAGTGCTTACTGAGACAATGAATCTGTAGTAATTAAGTTGCCTCATGAGAAAATCACAAAGAACTGAAAGTTTTACAATATGATATTGAAACACTCAATAGATTTGTAGTGAGCATGGTGTGGAAATATAACAAAGTGGTACCTCGCTTGCCACTTTAGTGAAGCAAAACATAAATGCAGGGGCACCTCCAAGGTTTAAGTGATGACTAGATACAATGATTTCAGAATAAACGATATCATAATCATGCAAAAGACAATGGTACTTTGGGACAATGCACATTACACTCAGAATGACAATCATGCTCTCAATAGTTGGTGCTTTAAAGAAGGTGGAGACTCTCGAACCATGGCTTTTGATGGCAAGGTTGAAAACCTGTGGTCGGAAACAAAAACTAAACATGTACCAGAGCTCTTGGTTTTTAAAACAGAAGTAAAAAATATTTTTTTTAGAGATGCATATTTCGTCAACGAATGCTAGCAGATAACTCAATTACTTCTCGAGCTGGACAAGTTTCGAGGAACGGCTCCCGAATGAGGACGATCACATCCTCTTAATCTCCTTTGTTTATCACTGCCAAAGTTTTCTGATTTCTCATGAACAAAGCATGAAGGAGGGTTTGTTTGTTGTATAATTTTTTAATGAGCCGGGCGCACTCTATGCCAGTTCCTTCTCGTATTATGGGTTTGCATATTAGACATGCAATCCCGGGGTGAAGCTTGTCCAACTTAAAAAGATCATGAATTAATTACTACTTCCTCATGAGCTAAAACAGAGGCACAAAAGAGAAATGCCTTTTTTGAATAATTTCGAGATGGTACATGAAAGTCTTAGTTAGGAATGGCAGGTAAATACCATGTATAGGAAGGTATGGTGGACTCATATGGCATAACTGGTTTAAATGATTTTGGATGCACAAGCAGGCAGTCCGCTTAGTACAGGCGAAGGTTAGCAAAAGACTGGGAGCGACCAACTAAGAGAGCAATGACGGTCATAATCATGCAGAGCGACACAGCAACATTGAATCAGGCATGGAAGTTATATCGCTACTCAGAAATTAAAGATCATCAAGGCTTGATAGACTTTCTTTACAGTCTTACATATGCGTGAGCATACGCCAAGTCAATCGAAATAAATTCTTGGGGGAAGATACCACTAAACCATACCACATCATAGGCAAACAAATCATGTTGGTACTCCAAGTACACATTGAGAACCCCCCAGCTATTTGAGACTAACCATAAGAAAACATGAACTACTAAGCACCATTATGCACATAGCATTTTTATCATAGACATATCAACCAGTGCAACAGAAGCCAACTCTCTTAACAAGATAAGCATGATAAATAAAGAGAGTTCCAGCGACCAACTAAACAAAAGCTCTTTAAAAAGATAAGCATGAAAACTAAGAGTTGAACATGATAGTAGATATTGAAAGACAAAGAACACACACAGCAAAGATATACATGAAAATTCTATGTTATGTTCTAGGTTGAAGTGGTGCGGGTCTCTCTCCCACACAAAGAAAGCTGGGTTCCAACTCGTTATGAACAGCAAGCAAAGCTAAATAAAAGTAAAAAGGAAACTAAAAGCAAGACGCTCCAAGCATAGCACATAACACATGAAGTGATAAAAATATAGTGGAACGAAAAACGAACTTATAATTGTTGATGGAGAAGGGGATGCACGGGGGCATCCCCAAGCTTAGACGCTTGAGTCTTCTTGAATATTTCTTTGGGGTGCATGGGGGCATCCCCAAGCTTGAGCGTTTGACACTCCTGAATCTTTTTATCATCTTCCCTCGCACACTTGAAAACTCCCTTCATACATAACTCATCATAATCTGATTAGCGAGGTTAGTATCCATAATAAAATAATTTTTCTTTGCTGGAAATAAGGATATTCTTGAAGGTCTACGGTTTCTCAAGATTGCCAAAAGGTTTTTGCAAAGAAAAAGCAAGCTCAAGGTTTGCAAAACGAAGGAAAGGCAAAACAGGACAGAATCTGTGAAAAACAGACCAGCAGGTAGTAAATGATTATTTCGGGACACTTCTGCAACTCGAATCAAAAAACTCAGAACAGAAGCCCGAAAGCCAATTGTATAGAGCACGCTGTCGAAAAAATTCAGACCAAAAAGATGATCTGGTGATTTTATACGAATTTTTCTGTCCAAGCTCAGAATCTGTTTCCTGGACAGCACGTCACAACTTTTGAACTTTCTTGCAATCAGAGGCTAAACTTGGCACAAAGCTAAAAAATAAAGATACAATGATGTTGCTACAGTAGTAACAAACATCAAGACCACTAAAACTGAAAGCAAAGATAACAAGGGTTGTCTCCCTAGAGCTCTTTCTTTATAGCCATAAAGATAGGCTTAAGACTTTAATGATGCTCTCGTAGGAATAAGAGTTGAAGAACAAAAGAGAGCATCAAGAAGCAAATACCAAATACATTTAAGCCTAACATGCTTCCTATGCATAGGAATATTGCAATAGAATAATTCATTGAAGCACAAAACAACTAGCATAGGAAGGCAAAATAAGCATAACTTCAAAATATTCACCATAAAAAGAGGAAACTTCTTATTATTAAGATATTTAGAACCATGTCTCCCTCTCTCATTATAAATTTCAGTGGCATCATGGATGAACTCAACAATATAACTATCACATAAGGCATTATTTCCATGATCCAAAAGCATAAAAGTGTCATTACTCTTCATATAAGCAAAATCTTTCTTATTAGGAATAGTGAGAGTAAGACTATCATAACCATCATGGTAATCATCGTATTTAGGAGGCATATCATAATCATAATAAATTTTATCCTCAATAGTAGGTGGACTGAAAATATCATATTCATCATTGTAATCATCATATATAGGAGGCATAGTATCATCAAAGTAAATTTTCTCCTCAAAAGTTGGGGGACTAAAAATATCATGTTCATCAAACGTGTCATCCCCAAGCTTAGAGCTTTCCATGTCATTAGCAATATTGATATTAAAAAGAAACATACTAATAACGTCACCACCATCATGATTGTTATGCAAATAATAAAGTTCCAAAGGTTTTTTAATTTTCTCTTCGAACACATCATGTCCAAGTTCAAGGCAGAGCTTATAAATCTCTCTCATATTTTTGTTGTTTTCCATTAAGCAAAACTAGTGAAAATAAAAACAAGAAACAAAAAGATTTAATTGCAAGATCTAGAGAAGGTACCTTCACTTACCTTACTTCCCCGGCAACGGCGCCAAAAATAGCTTGATGTCTACACACGCTTCTATTCTTGTAGACAGTGTTGGGCCTCCAAGAGCAGAGGTTTGTAGGACAGCAGCAAATTTCCCTTAAGTGAGTAAGCCAAGGTTTATCGAACTCAGGGAAGTGGAGGTTGAACGTACCCCTTTCAAGCAACCCTGCAATCAAGATACAAGAAGTCTCTTGTGTCCCGAACACACCTAATACACTTGTCAGATGTATAGGTGCACTAGTTCGGCGAAGATATGTTAAATGGCAAGTGATATGGATGGCAAAACAAAGTAATATAAATCTGTAATAAAAAGTGCAGCAAGCAAACAAGTGGTAAACGTGAGCACAAATGGTATTGCAATGGTGGAAACAAGGCCTAGGGATCATACTTTCACTAGTGGCAACTCCCAACAACATTAACATAATCGAATCACATGATATTTATCATAAAACATGCAATGGAGAAGCACCCAGAGGTCATTCCTTCGTGGTCAAGAGAGGACGAGAATTATGTAGGGCTACAAAAGCACACCTCAAAGTTCGTAGTTCTCAATCTAAGGATTTCCCAATGTCACCGCGGCCATCCAAAGAGAGTCCCACAATCACCACAACATATCTAAAGGATAGTCAAAGACAAGCACCAAGAGACTCTCAATCTTCAATCAACACACAAGAGAGGAAATCACTCATGAAAATATTTTTCTAATCCATGTCCAATCGACCGCTGTCACCTTGGTCTCGGGGATTATACTAGATAAAGACAAGTGAGTACATCAATCCAATACATAGAGGAAGGGGAAATATCATGGGATCATCCTAGATTAACATAGCCTATGATCACAACGAAGATCACATCATGGGAGAGAGAGATAACCACATAGCTACACGTACGAGCCCTCGTCCCCGGAGAAGACTACTCACACATGGACATGGTGAGGAGGAGGTTGATGATGGTGTTGATGGAGAGGTGCAGCCCCGCGAGGAGGAGACGGCCGGTGGCAGCCACGGAGGCGGCGGCGGCGGCCCTCGGGGCGGCGGCGGCCCTAGGGGCAGCGGCTCCTCGGCCCCCCTTCTTCCTTGCGGATGGTGCTGCAATGGTGCTGGTCCTCCCCTCCAAGACGGCGGCTTGGGAGGAGGAAAATTCATGGCCGTTGGTGACCTAGGTTTCCTCTCTTTATATAGACTCTCGGATTCCCTTCATCAGATTTTGGGCCTCAGTAAAACGGGCTTTTCTCGGCCGTCCGGACTCCGATTTGGACGAATTTTATATCTAGAAGCATCGCCTCGAAATTCCCCACTTCTTTCGCAACTAGACTTTTTCCGTTTGACGTCGACATCAGGCCGGAACATGACCATCTTTAAAAAACGTTCTCAGACAGATTTCAGGAAAGTCAGAGTCCTACTCCAATACGACTCCTTTTGCGTTTTTGTCAATTTCCAAGTAATTCCTACACAATAAAGTGTAAAACAAGAAAATTGTGCACTTTTGCAACCATTAGTAGGTTAGTCCAAATATGATCAAAAGTGTATGGAAGTGCATAAATATCATAGCAATATCACACAAAAAGGGCATGGAGCAAGCAGAAATTATAGATACATTTTGGACGTATCAGTTGGGTAGCCAAGTGGGCCATTGAGCTTGGGCCTCATGGTGTAAAATATGAGCCTCGAACGGCTATCAAATCACAAGCACTCGTGGATTTCATCAATGACTAGACAGAATTGCAAACGCATGAGGAAAAGCCGGATACACATATTGGACATTTCACTTTGATGGATCCAGGCAGATGGAAGGCTCGGGGGCTGGAGTTGTCTTGACTTCCCCGCGAGGTGATAAATTTTCTTATGTTCTCCGGTTGATGTTCCCTTGTACTAATAATGCAGCTAAGTATGAGGCATTGCTCCACGGTCTTTGGATGGCCAAGGAGATGAACTTAAGCTGGGTAAGATGCTTTGGCGATTCAGATCTGGTAGCCCAGCAGGTTTCTGGCACTTGGGATTCCAAGAATCCGCTTATGGCGGCTTATCGACGAGAGGTTGATACTATTGCAGGTCACTTCAAGGGTTACCAAGTTGAGCATATTGTTCGGAGGAAGAACGAGGCAGCTGATACCTTAAGCCGGTTAGGATCTCAGTGTAAGCTGGTACCGCCCAACACTTTCTTGGATGTTTTGGTTAACCCGTCTGTCAAGTTGCCTACAAAGGAGGACCTTGCTATTCCTGACCCAGAGGCACAGTTGGTGGCGGCTCTTCATGTTATACCTGACTGGACGGTTCCGTATTTGGCTTACATGACCCGGGTGAGTTACCTGAGGCTGAAATCTTGGCTAGACAAATAACCCGGCGGTCTAAGTCAATGTCGATTGTCAACGGAGAATTTCACCATCGTAGTGTTATAGGGGCGTTTCAACGTTGCGTCTATATTGAGGAAGGCTGTGAGAACTTGCGAGAGATCCATGAAGGAGATTGTGGTCATTATGCCGGCTCTAAATCTCTTGTGGCCAAAGCTTTTCGTCATGGGTTCTATTGGTTGAAGGATCATGCTGATGCTGAAGACTTGGTCAGCATATGTGACGGTTGTCAGAAGTTTTCACGGCGTGCTCATGTTCCGGCTCAAGAGTTGAGGATGATCCTAATAACTTGGTCGTTTGTGACTTGGGGGGCTTGATATGATGGGACCTTTCAAGAGGTCCAAGGATAAGAAAACCCACATTTTGGTGGCAGTGGAAAAGTTTACCAAGTGGGTTGAGGCAGAGCCAGTTAGCAAGTGTGATGCAGAAACAGTGGTTCAATTCATCAAGAAGGTGATTTTACGTTTTGGTTTTCCCCACAGTATCATAAAAGATAATGGCACTAATCAGTCCAAGGGTGCCATGAGGGAATTTTGTCAACGTGAGCATATTCGACTTGATGTCTCTTCTATGGCTCACCCCCGGTCTAATGGTCAAGCGGAACGAGCTAATCAAGAGATTCTGCGAGGGATCAAGCCCGGGCTTATGGTTCCTTGATACGTCTCCAACGTATCTATAATTTCTGATTGTTCCATGCTATTATATTATCCTTCTAGGATGTTTTATGGGATTTTGTATACACTTTCATATGATTTTTGGGACTAACCTATTAACCTAGAGTCCAGTGCCAGTTTCTGGGTTTTTCCTTGTTTTTGAGTCTTACAGAAAAGCAATATCAAATAGAGTCCAATTGACGTGCCAATTTTTGATGATTTTTTCTGGACCAAAAGAAGCCCCCGAAGTAAAAGAGTCGGGCCAGGAGAGGCACGGGCTGCCCACGAGGGTGGGGGGCGCGCCCACCCGAAGTGGTGGCGCCCCCCTATCTCGTGGACAGTCCGGAGATCCCCCTGACTTGTGCCCTACGCCATAAAATCCTATAAATACTGAAACCTTTGGAAAGTGACCTAGATCGGGAGTTCCGCCGCCGAAAGCCTCTCTTGCTACCAAACCAATCTAGACCCGTTATGGCATCCTGCCGGAGGGGGGAATCCTTCTCCGGTGGCTATCTTCATCATCCCAACACTCTCCATGATGAGGAGGGAGTAGTCCACCCTCGGGGCTGAGGGTATGTACCAGTAGCTATGTGTTTGATCTCCCTCTCATGTTCTTGAGATGGCACGATCTTGATGTATCGCGAGCTTTGCTATTATAGTTGGATCTTATGATGTTTCTCCCCCTCTAATCTCTTGTAATGGATTGAGTTTTCCCTTTGGAGTTATCTTATCGGATTGAGTCTTTAAGGATTTGAGAACACTTGATGTATGTCTTGCATGTGCTTACCTGTGGTGACAATGGGATATCACATGATCTACTTGATGTATGTTTTGGTGATCAACTTGCGGGTTCCGTGACCTTGGGAATTTATGCATAGGGGTTGGCACACGTTTTCGTCTTGACTCTCCGATGGAAACCTTGGGGCACTCTTTGAAGTACTTTGTGTTGGTTGAATAATTGAATATGAGATTGTGTGATGCATATCGTATAATCATGCCCACAAATACTTGAGGTGACAATGGAGTATATAGGTGACATTAGGGTTTTGGTTGATTTGTGTCTTAAGGTGTTATTCTAGTACGAACTCTATGATAGATTGAACGGAAATAATAGCTTCGTGCTATTTTACTACGGACTCTTGAATAGATCGATCAGAAAGAATAACTTTGAGGTGGTTTCGTACCCTACAATAATCTCTTCGTTTGTTCTCCGATATTAGTTACTTTGGAGTGACTCTTTGTTGCATGTTGAGGGATAGTAATATGATCCAATTATGTTATCCTTGTTGAGAGGACTTGCACTACTGAAAGTATGAACCCTAGGCCTTGTTTCCTATCATTGCAACACCGTTTATGCTCACTTTTACCACTTTCTACCTTGCTATTTTTATATTTTCTTATTACAAAAACCTATATCTACCATCCATATTGCACTTGTATCAACATCTCTTCGCCGAACTAGTGCACCTATACAATTTACCATTGTATTGGGTGTGTTGGGGACACAAGAGACTCTTTGTTATTTGGTTGCAGGGTTGTTTGAGAGAGACCATCTTCATCCTACGCCTCCCACGGATTGATAAACCTTAGGTCATCCACTTGAGGGAAATTTGCTGCTGTCCTACAAACATCTGCACTTGGAGGCCCAACAACGTCTACAAGAAGAAGGTTGTGTAGTAGACATCAAGCTCTTTTCTGGCGCCGTTTCCGGGGAGGTGAGTGCTTGAAGGTATATCTTTAGATCTTGCAATCAAATATTTTTGTTTCTTGTTTTATCACTAGTTTAGTTTATAAAAGAAAACTACAAAAAAATGGAATAAAGTTACCTCATATGCTTCATCTTTTTAATATCTTTCGTGAAATTGATGGGAGGAAAATTGTGCTCAAGTACTAGAAGAAGAATTACATAGAATGCTTGGCATAAAATATGTGCATGATGAGCATGATTGCAATGTTGTTAGTATGAATTCTTCGAATACCCATGATGCTAATGATATGCAAAGCCACAAGCTTGGGGAAGCTATGTTTGATGAAGATAATATGTTTAGTCCCCCAAGTTTTCATGAGAAAATTTATTATGATGAAAGCATGCCTCCTATTTATGATGATTATATTTATGAACGTGGATTTGGAGAGGTCATGACAATATTTAGTGACGAATCCACTATTTCGGAAGAGGTTCCAATTGGTTATGAGAACAAAGTTGCTATCTATGATGATTATTGTGATGACTTGTATGCTATTAATTATAATGATAACCATGAAACTTCTCATCATGATTTTAGTTTTCAATTGGATTATGCTTCACATGATAGTTATTTTGTTGAATTTGCTCCTCCCACTACTATGAATGAGAAGAATTTTGCTTGTGTGGAGAGTAATAAACTTTACATGCTTGGGGATCATGACAAGAATGCTTTACATGATAGTTATATTGTTGAATTCATTCATGATGCTACTGAAAATTATTATGAGAGAGGATCATATGCATGTAGTAATTGCAATAATATCAAGTTTCCTCTCTATGTGCTTGAAGTTTTGAAGCTATGCTTGTTTTGCTTTCCTATGCTAGTTGATTATTGTTCCCATTGTCGGGGAAACTGATCCAGGAACACCTATGGGACCGGCGGACCGACCCCTTTCGGTTCGGCGGGGGGCGGAGATCGCACGAAGAGCAGATCGAGGCGGGGCACACGAGCAGTTTACCAAGGTTCGGGCCGCACGGATGCGTAAAACCCTACTCCTGCTTTGTGGATTGTATTGAGTTCTTGCTCTGGAGCGCTGAGTGCTACAGTACACACCAGCAGCTAACGAGACCGAGCGTGAGAGTGTTCGACCCCCTCGCTACGTTGCGCATGGGCCTCCTTTTATAGGCTCAAGGGGTCACCGACAGGTGGCAACGCAGATGAGGGCAAAAATGGAAAGATGTTGTAGTAGGTACATCTACTTGTACAGTGTTCCATACCTAACCCTGACGGCAGGGGACAAGGGCATTCAATGCCTGTCGACGTCGCCAAAACAGTGCAAAAAGGGGCCGTCAGGGGCGCTACCATTTGCCACGATGGCAACCTTGTCAGCGCCGCTTGCAACCGCGTACCCTTGGCTGCACAACCTTCCGCCACGTACGCCTGGAAGGGTCCCAGGGCGACACGTTGGTGGATTCGCTGGAGCGCTGGTACAGGGTGGTAGCTTGGCGCAGCAAGTGCCTTGCCGCAGTCGCTGTCTTGCCACGTCCGGGAGCTTGCCGCTCACCAGGCCTTGCCGGGACGCGTGGCGCGTCGCGGCAAGTTCCTTGAGATGCCTTGGTTGGCCTTCCCGGCGAGCTCCTCTTGCCGGGGTCTTGTCTCCTTGGCTTGAATACTTTGTTCTTAAATGGCTCCAAAGGAACCACGGAGGATCTTGGCGGTCGCCCGGCAAGCCTTGCCGCGGGGTGCTGCGACTGCCCGTGCACAAGTTCGGGATACTAGGGTACCCCTACTTTAGTACACCGACAGGAGCCCCCGGGCCTGGGCCATACACGATGCCGAGCGCTGTTGGGCCAGGCCCAAAATAATGCACGGGCACACGCGGCCTGGGCCACGCCGTATCTCGCTCCGTATTGATACGTCCAAAATGTATCTATAATTTCTGCTTGCTCCATGCCAGTTTTGGGTGATATTGCTATGATATTCATGCACTTCCATACACTTTTGATCATATTTGGACTAACTTACTAATCCAGTGCACCCCAGTGCCAGTTTCTGTTTTCGGCTGTTTTTGTATTTCAGGTTTTCACGTTTCGAGAACTGCCCAGAAAAATCCAGAAAAATTATATAAAAAATCAGCGATCCGGAAACAACACTACGTCCGAAGGGCAGCCTGGGGGGGGCACCTGGGCTCCAGGCGCCCTGGCGGCGCGCCCCCCCCCCTGGGCCGCGCCGGGGGGTGCGCCTGGGCCCCCCGAAGCCCGTCCGGTGCCCCCCTTTGGCATATATTTAGAGGGACCTCCGAAACCCTCAGAACAGGAACTCTTTTCGAGATCCCATCTCTGTTCCGCCGCCGCCGCCGCTTCCAAGATCGGGAGCACCAGGAGAACTCTTCCCGGCACCCTGCCGGAGGGGAGGATCACCACCGGGAGCTTCTCCACCACCATGGACGCCTCCCGGACGACTCGTGAGTAGTCTCCCTTGGACCATGAGTCCATGACCAGTAGCTATGTGATGTTCTCCTCCCGTTCTTGTGCTTCACTAATTAGTCCTCGTGAGCTTCCCTACATGATCGAGGCACCTATGTAATCCTTATGCTGTTGCTATGTTGAGTTTGCTGGGATCCGATGGATTATGAGATTATGTTCAGATTGATCTTGAGTAATATATTTGATTCACCTCTTTTATATTTTAGTTCATAAGTAGTTCTTGCATGTTCTCTGTTGTTACTTATTGCTTTGGCCGAGTAGTAGGTAGTGACTCCAAGAGGGAACATTATGCTTGATTGTGGGTTCATGCCCCTCGATGACTAGCTTGAGTGACAGAAACATGAGTCTAGGGGATGTGCTGTTGCCACAAGGGGGAAAACAACGGTGCTTGTGCCCGCGGGTGCAAGGATTGTTTACTTTACGCAAAGTTCTTTTAATGCAGTTGTCTGTTGCATTGAGTTTACACTATGGGTGGGACTCGCAACTTAATACCAGCGAGATGTTCTGGATAGATATCTCAAGGTGGATGATTAGTAGTAGATATTGATGGATTTCGGTCTACTTACTTTGGCGTACCGCCCATGCTTTGAACCTCAACCTTTCTTGCAATGTAGTCAGCATTGGTTTGCGTTCGTGGTCCTGTCAATTGGCCAGCTGTAATTTGTTTACCTCACATAGCTGTTTTATCGTCTTTTGGGAGAGAGACATCACTAGTGAACATCATGAGACTCCGGTCCATATTACCATCATTGATCACATCGCTATTTACTTTTTGCTACTTACTTACTATTGCAAAAACTATCTATCACTACTATCATTGCTTTTAATCCTTTGTGAACTACAAGGCCGGAGAGATTGACAACCTCTCTGTACTCGTTGGGAGCAAAGTTATTTGTATCTGTGTGCAGGTCCACGTTGGTTGCTACTAATCTGGTGCCGTAGCAATTGACACCTACTTGTTGAACCTAGGAGTCTCTGGGGAATCGATCCTTGGCATCTTTGCTAGGGGAAAACACTTCTACTTACTGCATCTTACACCTTCCACTTGGGGTAACCAACGAGGGGTTCGAGGCCCATCACGTATCCACTGCGCCCTCCCTTAACGACACGCGTTCAATGCGGCGTCGTGGGAGAGATCGTGGGCGGTTTCTTTATTCGGAAATACGGAACGTCCGCCCCCTCCCTCATAAGCAGGGGAAACAGGGGCAGTTCGTCCATCCGCCCGTTGCTGCTTCAATCCTCGAGAACCTCCGTCGCTCCCCTTCTTCCCAAAGCTTGAAAGAGAGCAGCGCTCCGCCCCCCATCGCCACCAGCATGACCAGCGCCGTCGACCTCCCTCACCGCCTCCGCCATGGCTCCGAAAGGCGAGAAGGGGAAGGCCGCGAAGTCGGCCGAGGCGCAGCAGCTTGCGGCGCTGCGAAAGGCGCAGGCTGTCTTCCCCCCCAAGCTTGCCGCAAAGGAGTTGAGGGAGAACTACTACCTCTTCTGGTCGGGGGAGATGCGGGTGCACCCGCGCACGAAGGTACTCCTGGCCATTGCTTGTAAAATGTTTCCGAACGGATACACGTTCTTCGCCTTGTTCTTCTACTGCGGGCTCTGCCCGCCTTTCTCTGAATTCTTCTGCGACATCATGAACACCTACGGGTTCCACCTCCTTGACTTCACCCCCAACGCCGTTCTGACCATGGCGGTTTTCGCACATCTCTACGAAAACTTTGTCGGAGTCCATCCCAATGTCGCCCTTTTCCGCCACTTCTTTATGCCTCGAGCTGAGAGAGGAGAGCCTTTGTCCGGCGGAGTCTCCTGGATCTCGAGAGTCCATAAGAAGGAAGGTTATCTGGAGGGAGAGCTTCGCAGCAAATGGGGGGAATGGAGAGCCAATTGGTGTTGGATTGTCGAGGAGGACCCGCAGCCATTTACCGCCCGACGCCAAGCCCCAGTAGTACGCGGCAACCACTGGAGCGACCTGGCCCCGGAAGACGGTAGACTGAAGATTGCCACTGCCCGGATCCGACGCCTCAGGCTTGCCGGGCTCACCGTAGGCGCAGTTGGCGCTGATTTCCTTCGCCGCCGCATCGCCCCCCTGCAGGAGAGGAAGAGACCCGCCTGGGAGTTTGAGAACGCGGCAGATATCATGAGGCTGCGCCCGGGCCTCAACTTCAGCTTCACTGTCCTGGAGCTCAACGCAATGCTCCAGGAGTTGTTCAAGTACGACCCTGACCATCCCAAAGTATTCAGGTTGCCGCAGGGCGTAGTTCCGCTGTGCAACAACTCCGCGGTAAGCCGATCCGCGCAATGATGCCGCTGTACGACTCGCACGGGATCGACCCAACTTGGCAAGAGCCTACTGATGAAGCCGTGCAGGCGTTCTTTGACAACCTAGAAGAAGTGCCGATTCGCTCCGACGAGAAGAAGGGCCTCACCGGCGACACCACCGATAAGGAGATGGCGTACATCGCCACTAGGCTGGAAGAGGCGGCGGCAGCCGCGGTCGCGGGCGAGTTCGGTTTCACCCCGGAGGAGGCAGACGCAGCAAAGGCGGCAAGTCTTTGTAGGATCGAAAGTATGTCTAGAGGGGGGGGGGGGG
>LR738709.1:688502776-688531606 GCA_902687465.1 Secale cereale | reverse complement strand
AAACTTCTTGGTTCAACTCCACATCTCGATGACGGAGGCTCCCAAGCGACACCTAACCAATCTAGGAGGCACCACCCTCCAAAAGGTAATAGATGTTGTTGATGATGATGAACTCCTTGCTCTTGTGCTTCAAATGATAATCTCCCCAACACTCAACTCTCCTCACTGATATGGCTGTGGTGGAAGAAAGGATTGAGTGGAAAGCAACTTGGGAAGGTTAGAAATCAAGTTTCATATGGTAGGAATGGAATGACTTGATCTCAACACAAGGGTAGGTGGTTCTCTTCTCAGAAAGTGTAAGGTAGGAGTGGTAGTACTTTCTGATGGCTCTCTCCACGAATGAAGAGGGGGTGGAGGGGTATATATAGCCTCCACACAAAATCCAACCGTTACACACATAATTGAGCAATCTCGGTGAGACCGAAGTGAAAACTCGGTCAGACCGAAAGTTCAAATATTGTGAACGTTGGGGTTTTCGGTGGGACCGAAAATACCATCTCGGTATGTCCGATATGAGTCAAAGATAGGAGCTTGCCATTTTTGGTGGGACCGAAATTAACAACTCGGATATTCCGATATGATGTCAAATGGTTACAGAAGGTTGGCAGTCCAGTTTCGGTGAGACCGAACTCAAAATCGGATAGACCGAAATTTCTAGGGTTTGGAATATAGCTGAGGTGGTTCATCTCGGTGGGACTGAGTTGGAAGAATCGGTTTGTCCGAGATTACTTATGAGTGTGTTAGGTAGTGAAAGTTGCTGATAGTTGAAGGAGCTAAATCACTAAGCACTTGAGCAACCAGATCATCAACACAACCTCATCCCCTTTTAATAGTATTGGCTTTTCCTATGGACTCAATGTGATCTTTGATCACTAAACCAAAAATGGAGTCTTGAGCTTTTGCCAATGCTTGCCTTAGCATTTTGAGGGGTCCACTTCTTCAGACATTTCCATACCCATATCATCGAGCTTCTCTGAAATGATTCTCAAGTAACTATTAGTTCAATGATATATATGTTGTTATTAATTACCAAAACCACCCGGGGATTAGTTGCACTTTCAATCTCCCCCTTTTTGGTAATTGATGACAACATATAGATCAAAGCTTTGACGAAAGATATAATCAATGAATAATATCGTCGCTTTGAGAAGTATGTGATAAACAAGAGCTCCCCCTAAATTTGTGCATTATTTAAAATTTGCGTTTGAATGCAAATGCACAATCGATTAGGATTATGGGTCACTCTTCCATGTCACATACATCTTGGTGGAGCGCACAAAATGATAAGAATGAATAACATGCACTCAATCACCAAGACATGAGTAAATAGCCATACAAGAAGGAATAGCATATGATAAGCATTAAGCACACATTAAAGCATAGTATGACTAAGCACTCATTAAGGTAGCATCAAACGTAGTAGCAAGCACACTGAAAGTTTCAAGAACCAAAAGAACCAAGTGTATCTCAAAGTAAACCGGCAAAAGAACGAAAGAGCACTCTCTCTCTCTCTCGAAGCCCTATGATCTATACAATTTCTCCCCCTTTGGCAACAAGTTACCAAAAAGTTCGAAAAAGCATAGAACTAAGCGTCACTGTGGGCTCTGCTGGCGGCTCCCGTCTGGGTAGATGTCGGAGTAGAAATGACGGCATCGGCGAAGACTTCAGCTGATGTCTGCGCTGGAGGAGTGGATGCTGGAGCTGTGGCTGGAGCAACTGCTGGAGCTGTGGGAGGTGCTGAAGTGGTAGCCCTGGAGTCAGTCACTGGGATAGCTGCTGATCGGGATCCTTTGGGAACCTGAGCAGTCTGGCGATGAGAGTCCTGGACTAGATCATCCTGCATGAGCTCTGCTCTCTCCTGCCTTGCTTCCTCCATGTCCGCCTCAAGCTTGTTGACGGTCACCTGAATCTCAGTCAGCTTCACGTCCAGAGCGTGGATCTTGTCGTCAACAATCCTCTCTAGGCTTTCCTGAGATTGTTCAATGCTGGCCAGGCGTTGTTCAATCCTCTGGGTAGCTTCAAGAATCTGCTCTCCGAAGCTCTTTGGTTTAGCTGCTGCTGCTGCTGCCTCTTTATCAGCTTTAGCTTTCTTAGCAGCTTCAATTTTGGCTTGACCTTCAACTGAAGTTGGATCCTCCTCATCCATCACAACAACGTTATCTTCATGCTCTGGCTGCAGTGGCAAGTGCTTCCTATCCAACATGAATTTGCCCGTGCCAAACTTGGCATTGATGAGCATCTGAATCTGCGGGGCAAATCCACACGACCTCTTTTGGTCAGCTGCAGTCCTCTTAATGGTCTCTACCATTAAGTCCATCACCTTAAAAGGTGCCTTCTCATCAAGAATGTGCAGCATGTTGATAGAATAGCCTCGAATCATGCGGTGGTCTCCAGACTTGGGCATCAATGTATGCCTCAGAATAGTGTTTGTGGTGGTCAGACCTGCCTGGAGATAGTACACTGAGCCAAGCTTCCATCCTTCCAAATCAGCTGCGGGGATCTCCTTGTACATATTCTTCATGGAATCATGGTTCTTCTTCGGAATCCCATAGACATCAATGTCGTCCTCTCTCTGCACTGGAGCATTCAGAAGTTCTGCCCATTCTTCAACAGACGAGGAAAACCTTTGACCTTCAGTCATCCAGGTGATCTTCCCATCAGGATAAAAGTGGGCTGTGGCGTAGAACTGCATGATCATCTCATCGTTCCAATCTTTCAGCTTCTGAACCACGAACTCATCAACTCCACATGCAGTGAAGCTCTCATGCACATGGGGAAAGAACTCTCGGTGCTCTTCACTGTCAATGTACTTCCAGTCAACATACCTGGTGTCTGCAACAATAGGCTTCTTATCCATCAGCACGGTCTCATAGAAGTCCTGCTGCTCTCTGGTGTGGAATCTGGGGTCCACAGCAGTCCTTCTCCTCATGGCATATGGATCAGACTGTCTCCATAGCCTGAGACCTCTGTCCTTCCTTGCCTTCATATCCTCGGCTTGAGGATGAGCATCGTTGTGGAGTGGCAACTTTGGACGGAGCTTCAGCAACACATGTTCTTCATCAGACTCAGACGGTGGCACATCACCTTTGTTCTTCTCAGAGGCTGGGATGTTCCTGGTTGTCCTCTTGGGCTTGGCAGAAGGCTTAGCTGGAGCTGCCTTGGCTTGAGCAGGCTTCTTGGGCTTAGAAGTGGCTTGAGCCCTAATAGCATCACCCATGAACTTAGCCTTCCGAGGAGGAGGAATGGGTGCATCTTCTTCTTCATCTTCAGCAGCTGCATCAACATGAGGTTCAGCATATACTACCCTCTTCCTCTTGGAAGTTTTCTTCACTTTACTTGGACCTGGCTCTTCCAAGTTTAGTTTGTTTGCAACAACTGACTGCTTGACCTTGCTGGTGCCTTTCTTCGACTGCTGCCCTTGGTGCTCTTTGGCAACAACATTCCTCTTGGGCTTGGAGGTTACTTCCTCAGCAACGAAGTCAGAGTCCTCATCATCAGAATTTCTCTGCTTTCTGGTCCTGGTGGATGCAGGAGGCAAACCACTAGGGGTACTCCTCTCACCATCATCACTGGAACTACTAGCCTCAGGACTAGTATCTGCCTCAGGGATCTCTGCAAAAGGTGACTCTGACCTGTTCTGGCTGTCACTGGCATCTGACATGGCTGACAACCTGTGAAAAGATAAGGTATAGGCAGAGTAGAAGAGTTATCACAACTACAGAGGTTTTTGCAAAAAAAAAATGAGTTCAAATCTTAGTTTTGAGTTTTCACAGAATGCATTTCGGTCAAACCGATATTCAGTTTCGGTGAATCCGAAGTGTATACAGAGGCTTATCACACCACTTTCGGTCAGACCGAAGTGGGTTTCGGTCCTGCCGAAACACTAGGGTTTCACTAAGACTCTACATCGGTCACACCGATTCGCACGACTCGGCTAGACCGAAAGGTGCAGTGCAATGGCCAGAGGCCAAATCGGTCATTCCGAGTTTTCAAAATCGGTTTCACCGAGATGTATTCCGTGGAAACCTAAACCTATGAATTTCGCTCGAAACTAAAACGATCTGATCTGATGTTAAGGAATTTTCCAATCGTGGCTAGATACATGGCAAACCAATCGTGCAAGAATCAGATGGGGAGCACGAGAGGGATCGAGACTAACCCTAACTTGGTGGAGTCCCTCTACGGCGGCAACGGCGCGGAGAAGAATACCGTTGACGGCGGCGGAGACCTGCGGCGAGGGCGCACAAGTGACGACGGCGACGATCCGAAGACCAGGGCGACGGCAGCAGGGGACTTGGGGGCGAAACGGTTTGAAGAAGTAATCGCGCGCAGCCCTCAATATATATATCCCCTTGCTGTCGGTGGGACCGAGTTTAAAAACTCGATGACACCGAAATGTATAACTGCTGTGCAGTTACGCATATCGGTCACGCCGAGATTTTGAACTCGGTTTCACCGAGATGAAACCTAGATCAGTCTAAGCGTTTCGGTTGGACCGAGTGGGAAAAGTTGGTCAGACCGAAATGGACTTAGAAGGTTTTGGAAGTCAGCCTTAGACGGATCGGTGGCTCCGAGTGCTCCTCACTCGGAGGGTCCGAAAATGACTTGTTCAAAGTTGTGATATCAGCATGAATAGAATTTGAGACAAGAAAGCATAGATAGCTAGGGGTGGTGCTTAGGCATTCTTGTCCATCCATTTGGCCAGAAAAATCAAAACAACCAAAACAACAAATGGATGTCCTCGAATGTATAAAATCATGCATTCAACATGCTCACACAATAAGATAGCAAATGAAATATGTGTCAAACATGCACAACCAAAATTCTAGCTACTAGCACACAATTTGTCGATGACTAGGTCATCTATATATGAGTATATTGACTTAGGAGCCAAATGAGAACATTTGATCATAGGTCATACTCATCGTTTAAGCACAAGTGGGGTTACCACTTTTACATAAAGCATTGATGTGTTCACATCATTTGGAGATGCTTTAGCTCAATTTTTTTAGAGCAAAGCTTCCCCTAGATGTGAGAACCCCTTTTAAAGGGTCAAACTAACCTTGGGTTGTCGTAGAAGACTTCATGTAGATGTTGAAGATGTGGATGCTCAATGTTGATGTGGATCATCAAGAGTTGGGAGCTATCCTTTGGATTAGGGCACTTTCAATACCTACATGGGTTAGTCCCACAAGGAACAAACAAGGATATCCATAGACATAGATTGAAGTTCACAAAACATGATGTCCATGAAAGCAATGATTACCTTGTCCCTTGACTTACCAACAAGAGGGTTTGTGACTCCATGAACTAGTGCATGATGTGGAAGTTGATTGCACAAGTTCTTGCCAAAAAGAATGTGAGTGAAGTATGTTGGCGGAGTCACCCTCAAGAACCTTCTAGTTCTTCTTCTTTGGGATCCACATCATCTTGATGGGAGTCCTTGGAGTTGTAGTTGAGCTTGACGAAGTAGAACTTGACGTGTCCTTGGGAACCCACTTGACCATGGCTTGAGGTGCTTCAATGAATGCATCAATCTCCTCTTGAAGCTTGTCCTTGGCCTTTAGCTTGTGGTCTTGTGGTGGAAGGTCATCTTGAGCTTGTTCCACATTGGAAGAAGTAGGATCATACTTCTCCTTTTGAGAAACAAACTGTGGAGTAGGGTATTGACCTTCTTCCCACTCAACACCTTCGGCGTTGAACTTTCGCTCAAAACCAATCCCTTGATTCTTCCGGTGCCTTCCTTGTTTGCGAACAATTTCCTCAAAGTTCTTGCTTCCGGCAAGACTCTTGTAGACACCTTTCTCTATGATTTCCTTCAATAAGCTATTTTCTTGCTCAAGTGTAACTTGGCTTGAAACATTGTTAGTGGAATCAAGAGAACTACTAGAAGCAACAATATTAGATTTAACATTGTTATTGTTACTACTAGAGGAAGAATTTTTCTTATGCTTGTCATGCTTAGTCTTAATAGGTGGCAAGAAATTAGACAAGAGAAGTCGTTTGGCAAGATATGAAGAACTCTTCTTTCGAAGATCGTCATTGATCGCTTTTAGAAACTCATGTTCTTGCTCTAGAGTGAGCTTCTCGAAGCGTAGCTTCTCATGAGATCTTAGGAGCTCTCTATGATCTTCTTGAGTTGTTTCATGAGCTAACTTAAGAATGTTTAGTTCTTTAGTTAGACGCTCAATCTCCTTCATAGCATTGTCATTCGACTCTTCTCGACTATAAAGACTACTAGCATTTTCATCATTACTAAGCTCACTAGATTTATCATGCAAGAGCTCATCTTCACCAAGCAAGTCATCCTCATCACTATCAAAGTCAATGAATTCAGGGTGTGTTACCTTGGGGCCTTTAGCCATGAAGCATCTTCCAATTCCCTCATTTGGTGAATCAAATAAGTCGTAGGAGTTGGAGTTGGAGGATACGAGTGCAAGTCCGGCAACACCTTCATCTTGACTGTAGTCGGAGTCGGAGTGATAGCTTCCATCGGATTGATTGTCGGAGTCGGAGCCGGAGACCCATTCACCTATATGAGCTTGATGTCTTCTTCTTGTGTAGCTCCTTGATGACTTGTCTTTCCTCTCCGAATCCTTGCTTCTCCGAGAGGGTCTTCGTTCATAACGATCATCTCTACTCCTTCTCTCTCTCCGAGGTGACTCATCTCTTGCTCTTCTTCTTGGAGATTCTTCTCTTCTCTTGTGGGGAGACGTACACTCATTTGAGAAGTGTCCGGGTCTTCCACAATTGTAGCAGTTTCGATCAGGACTAGAAGATCTCTTTTCATCATATGATCTAGACTTTGAGCTTCTTTCTTTGCCTCTATTCTTGTAGAACTTGTTGAAGTTCTTAACCATTAGGCTTATCACTTCATTGGAAATTAACTTGTCACTTGAGGTTGTGGGAGCATCACTTGTAGCTTTGTAAGCACCACTTGACTTGTTGTGAAGCTCTTCCTTATCCTTAAGTGTCATCTCATGAGCAACAATTCTTCCAATGACTTCAGTTGGCTTGAGAGTCTTGTAGTTTGGCATCATTTGGATCAAAGTGCACACGGTGTCATATTTTCCATCCAAAGCTCTTAGAATCTTCTTGATGATGAAACGGTCGGTCATTTCTTCGCTTCCTAAGCCGGCAATCTCATTTGTGATGAGAGCAAGCCTAGAGTACATTTCAGCGACTCCTTCACCATCCTTCATCTTGAACTTGTCAAGTTGACCTTGAAGAATATCTAGCTTTGATTCCTTCACAGATTCAGTACCTTCGTGCATTTCAACCAAAGTATCCCAAATCTCTTTAGCATTCTCAAGACGGCTGATTTTGTTGAACTCCTCGGGACACAAAGCATTGAGGAGAATGTCACAAGCTTGAGCATTGTTTTGCAACATCCGCAACTCTTCCGGTGTAGCTTCGCGATCCGGAACTTTTCCTTCCTCGAAGAATTCACCTTGCATACCGTCGGTGTACTAAGGTAGGGATACCTCAGTACCCCAACTTGTGCACGGGCAGTTGCAGCTTCCCGCGGCAGGGTTTACCGCGTGCTCGCCGGAGACCTTCCTGCTCCATATCAAGCCATTCAAAAACAAAGTATACCAGACAGAAGATCGAGACCCCGGCAAGTGAAGCTTGCCGGGAAGGCCGTTCCAGGCTCGAGGTTACCTTACTCACACAAGGCCCTGGCAAGAGGAGCTTGCCAGGAAGACTAGAAGATTACATCATAAGAGACACGCCTCGGCGCTATACGCGTCCCGGCGAGGGCCTGGAGAGCGACAAGCTTCGGAGCCCAGCAAGCTCCCGGGCCCGGCAAGATCAAGACCCCGGCAAGGTGCTTGCCGGGAGAGTTGCGCTGTGTGCCCGCGCTCCAGCTCATCGGCCCACGCGTCGCCCTGGGGCTTTCCCAGGGACGCGTGGCGGATGGCTGTGCAGCCTGGGGGACACGGTGGCACTTCGCGGTGGTGAAGCCATCGCCGTGGCAAGCGGAGAAGCGAAGGCGGGAGCTTTTGGGGTCGACGGCGACGGGCATTAAATGCCCTTGTCCCCCACTGTCAAAGTAGGTGGCGATCACTGTTCGCGCACTGTAGCTCCACTATTCCCGCACTGTTACAACTACCACCTCTTTTACGTTTTTACCCCTTTCTCCTACGTTGACACCTGTCGGTGACCCCTTGCACCATAAAAGGAGGCCCATGCACAACGTGGAGGGGGTTCGGAACCTAGATCGCTCATACGCTCGGTGTAGCTGCTTCTTCAAGCTCCCGAGCTCTCCAACTCAATACACAACTAAGCAGGAGTAGGGTTTTACGCGTCTACCGCGGCCCGAACCTGGGTAAAACTGCCCGCGTGCTCGCTACGATCTGCTCTTCGTGCTCCCTCCGCCCTCGTACCGCACAGACAAGGGGCTCCGGTCCCATAGGTGTTCGTGGCGGACAGTTTCCCCAGACATCTTTGGCGCGCCGGGTAGGGGGCGCGTCGAGGTTGTGCGAATCTGATCCGGCGTTCGCGCGGGCGCATTCTTCATCAACCTCTCCAGTTTCATCAGCAACAGCACCATGGCCCCGAAGAAGAAGGCTTCGGAGGTCGGAGGCCCGTCTGCTTCTCATCCGCCGCCACCAGAGCCAACGGTGGGCGGGGGAGGCGCCGTCGGAAGGGTGGTCGCCGGCGAGGACACTCGCGGCGCCACCAGATCCAAAGACAAGACGGACGACCGAGCTTCGGTCTCCGTGGACGCGCCACGTCCATCTCAGCACACGACAACCCCGCAGCGTCATACCACAGGAGGTGGTATCCGCTTCCTGGGGCAAGGACAAACCGGAGGCTCGCGGGATGCCCCGGACCACCGTCCGGGCACAAGCAAAGCGAAGGCGCCGGCGCGGGACCCTGCTCCTTCTAACGTTGTTAGGAGTCCGAGCATATCCCGCTCCTCGCACCGCTCGCCCCCGTTCCCCTCCACTCCAGCGGAAGCGCTCGCAAGGGCACAACTGCTCCTCGACTTCCCTCCAGCGGCAGACAAGGCCGAAGACTGGAGGGCCACCATCCAGAGCCTGATCGCCTTCGCCAACAACGATACGCCGCAGCAGCCGGCAGCCTCACGGCCGCGGCAAGCTGAGAAGACGAAGGCCGACGGTGACAAAACCGCCGGGGGTGCGACAAGCGTGCACTCCCCGCCGCGGAAGCAGAAGACGCCGCCCCGCCGGAACAACGCCGACGACGGCTCCACGGCATCGTCGGATCCGCGGGCCCGTCGGGACCAGCGCCAGGTCCTCGACGACCGGCGACAAGAAGACGCTCGAACAACGATCGAGCGCCGCCGAGAAGCTCGACGACAATCAGACCAGAGGGCTGGGGACGCTGTTGACGCGCGCGCGCCCGGTGAACCAGACGACTTGCCGTACGCGGCAGGCTGCCCTGCGTTTACCCGTGAGCTGCGGCGCGTCCAGTGGCCCAGCATGAAGAATTTCAAGCCCGACGTACCGGAGAAGTACGACGGCAAGACGCACCCCTCGGAATTCCTCAGCGTCTACACCATCGCGGTGCAGGCTGCCGGGGGGCGCGACGAGAAGATTTTGGCAAACTACTTCCCGCTCGTGCTTAAGCCGAACGTCCGTTCGTGGCTCATGCACTTGCCGGAAGGTTCCATCTCTTCTTGGGCCGACCTTTGCCACCAGTTTGTTGGCGCCTTCACCGGCGGCTACAAACCCCACGGCCAGGAGAGCGATCTCCACATTCTGGCCCAGAAGGAAGGAGAGTCCCTGCGCAAGTACATCCAACGCTTCAGCCGTGTACAGCACAACATCCCTGATGTCCACCCTGCCGCGGTTATCAGTGCGTTCCACCAGAACGTGCGTAACCGCCGCATGCGTGAAGAAATGGCGATGACCAAGATTCGGGATGTCAGCGAGCTCTATGCTCTGGCTGACAAGTGCGCACGCGCAGAAGAGGGGAGGAGACTCCCTGGGGAGGATGCTGGCACAGGAGGAAGCGACAGCGACGACGCCGCCCCGGCAAAGAAGAGCCGGCGGCGGAATAACAGAAGGAAGGGCAAGAAAGAGGTGCTTGCCGTCGAGAAGTCCGGCAAGGAGGCTCCCGCCAAGCAAACGCAGGCTGGCGGCTCCGGCAAGGAGCCTGCCCCTGTAGCGGCAGCCGACAAGCAGGACGGCTCCGACAAGCAATACTGCAAGATCCACCGCACCAAGGGCCACGACCTCTCCAACTGCAAGCGCGTCGAATACCTCGTCGAGCAGCAGAAAGCTGAGTACGAGAGGCGCGACAAGGAGAAGGCCCAAGGTGGCGGGGGAGAGCCAAGCAAGAAGCGGCCGTTCAATGGCCGGGGAGGACGCCGCGGCAAGGCCAAGCAGCGGCAAGGTGACCGACCTCCCCGGGGCCGCGACAAGGATGAAGAAGACGACGACGAAGACATGGAGGACGAGGATAACAGCGAGCAGGAGTTCCAGAAGGCCACGGAGGTCCTGTGCGTCGACGGTGGCGCCTCTCTGCATACCTCCCACCGCCAGCTAAAGCAGTGGGTGCGTGAGGTGAATGCAGCAGAGCCGCCCGTGGATTCGCGCAGGCTCCTCAAATGGTCCAGCACGCCCATCATTTTTGATCTTGAGGATCACCCTGACCGCACCACCGCGGTCGGGTGCTTGCCGATGCTGGTCTCACCCACCATCCGCAACCTCAAGGTCACCAAAATGTTGGTTGACGGCGGGGCCGGGCTGAACTTGATCTCCTCTGCTGTGATCAAGAAACTCCAAATTCCAGATGGCGAGCTCGAAGAAACCGGTTCTTTCCAAGGAATCAACCCGGGAAGGAGCAAGCCCAAGGGAAAGATTACTCTGCCGGTGACATTTGGCGGAGAGCTCAACTTCAGAACTGAGCGCACCACTTTCGACGTCGCCGATATTCCATTGCCATACAATGGAATACTTGGCCGTCCTGCCCTCGCCAAGTTCATGGCAGCTTCCCATTATGCCTACAACGTACTCAAGATGCCGGGGCCGATAAGCGTCATCACTGTCCACGGCGACAAGAAGGATGCGCTTGTCTGCGCCGACAAGATCTACCGGGATGCGGCGGCGGCGGCAGAGAAAGATACACTTGCCGCTGAAGCTCCCGGGGGGAAGAAGACGAAGACCAAGTCCGGCAAGTGTTCTGGGGCCCACTCCGGCAACCGCACCTCTTCGGAGTGCTGCGCTGCCGTCGAGGACGTCCCATCGAGCTCCACCGGCAAGTGTAAGAAGGGAATGGCCGCTCCTCCGGCAACCAAGAAGGTGTCCGCCAAGGAGGACGGCACTGGTGGTACCTTCACCATCAGTGCCACACTTGACAGCAAATAGGAAAGCGCGCTCGTTGCCTTCCTGCGGGCGAATGTCGATGTGTTTGCCTGGCAACCATCTGACATCCCCGGTGTTCCCAGGAAGGTAATTGAGTACAAGCTTGCTGTCTGTCCTCATGCGCTGCCCATCAAGCAGAAAGTGAGGAAGCAAGCCGTGGAGCGCCAAGAATTTATCAACGAAGAAATCAAGAAGCTAGAGGCAGCGGGCCTAGTTAGAGGTGTGATCCATCCGACATGGTTGGCAAACCCAGTCGTCGTGCGCAAGGCCAACGGGAAGTGGAGACTGTGTATAGACTTCACCGATGTGAATAAAGCATGTCCCAAGGATCCATTCCCTTTGCCGCGTATTGACCAGATTGTTGACTCCACTTCCGGATGTGAGCTACTCTGTTTTCTTGATGCATATTCAGGCTACCATCAAATCTTCATGGCCAAAGAGGATGAAGAGAAGACTGCATTTATCACTCCTTGTGGCACTTACTGCTTCATACGCATGCCATTTGGACTGAAGAATGCAGGATCAACATTTGCAAGGGTAGTGCACACTGCTTTCGAGCCACAGATCCACAGAAATGTAGAAGCTTACATGGATGACATCGTGGTAAAGAGTAAGAGCAAGGAAACCCTGATCCAAGATTTGGAAGAAACATTTCAGAACCTGCGCAGGATACAGCTCAAGTTGAACCCCGAGAAGTGCGTCTTTGGAGTTCCCTCCGGCAAGCTTCTCGGATTCTTTGTGTCACAGAGGGGGATTGAAGCTAACCCCGACAAGATTAAAGCCATTGAGCAAATCGAGGCCCCGAAGCGCGTCAAGGATGTCAGAAGGCTTGCAGGTTGTGTGGCTGCCCTCAGTAGGTTCATTTCGAAGTCTGCAGAACGCGCCCTGCCTTTCTTCAAAATCTTGAAGAAGGCAGGTCCCATGAAGTGGACTCCGGAAGCGGAGGCAGCGCTGCAAGATTTGAAACGGTACCTATCCTCCACTCCAATACTTGTCGCACCTAGACCACAGGAAAAGTTGTTGCTATACCTAGCGGCAACCAACCAAGTGGTTAGTGCTGCGTTAGTAGCGGAGAGGGAGTCCGACGTTGAGGCTACGCCACCTGCAAGCGAATCCAGCGACAAGCAGGGGGCTGCTCCGGCAAGCTCTGGCCCCGACGAGGACAACTCTGTGCAGGAACAGGATGAAGCGCGGAAGAAGATGGTGCAGCGCCCAGTGTATTTTGTAAGTTCCCTTCTCCAGGGGGCTAGATCACGATACTCTGGTGTGCAAAAGTTGCTTTTCGGCCTCCTCATGGCCTCGAGAAAGCTGCGCCATTACTTCCAAGCACACGAGATAACAGTGGTCACTCGCTCTCCGCTGAAGAGAATATTGCACAATCCAGAAGCAACAGGCAGGATCGTCGAGTGGGCACTGGAGCTGTCGAGCTTTGGACTCAAGTTTGAAAGTACTTCCACCATACAGAGCCGAGCTTTGGCAGAATTCATAGCTGAGTGGACCCCAACGCCCGATGAAGAACTCCAAGAAACAAGCGCGCCCGTACAAGAAGCGACAAGTGAATGGGTAATGTATTTTGACGGTGCCTTCTCGCTGCAAGGCGCCGGTGCTGGCGTGGTACTCATCGCGCCCACCGGAGAGCACCTCAAATATGTTATCCAGATGCACTTTCCCAGGGAGCAAGCGACGAACAACACTGCTGAATATGAAGGCTTGCTTGCCGGCCTCAGGATTGCGGCCGAACTTGGGATCAGGAAGCTGATTGTACGGGGAGATTCTCAGTTGGTGGTACGGCAAGTTAACAAGAGCTATCAAAGCCCTTTGATGGAAGCTTATGTAGATGAAGTGAGGAAGCTTGAGGAGCACTTTGAAGGTCTACAAATGGAACACGTCCCGAGAGCTCAGAATGAAATCGCAGATGGCCTTTCAAAGTGTGCTTCGATGAAGTTACCTGTGGAACCAGGGACCTTCTTGCTCAAGCTGACTCAACCATCCGTTACACCATCAATTGGGCAGTCCAAGAAGAGAAAGTTGGTCTCCGGCGACTACTTGCCGGCGGATCTCCCTGAAGCCGCCGCCAAGGTCCCCAAGATCAACAACCAGAACGCTGAGGAACGGTTTGCTCCTGCAGATCCTCGGGTCTGTGCAGTTGAAGCAAGCGTTCCCGACAAGCCTCGCCCCGGCGAGCTTGCCGGGGGACCTTCAGCTCCGGCAGAGCCAGAGGTTCTCGCCGTAGAAGCTGAGGTTCCCACAGCGGCCCTCATGCCTTTAGTCCTTGCCGTTGAGCCTCAAGCTCCGGCATGGGCGCATCAGATCGTCCGTTTTATGCAAACTGGAGAACTTCCCGACGACCCAGAAGAAATAGAGAAGATAACCAGGCAGTCAAGTATGTACCAGTTCGTGGATAACAAGCTGTACAGAAGAAGGCTCAATGGCGTCAGGCTGAAGTGCATCTCCAGGGAAGACGGACAGAAGCTGTTGGCAGAAATACACGGAGGCATATGCGGCCACCACATTGGCGCAAGGGCGCTTGCCGGGAAAGCTTTCCGGCAAGGGTTCTTTTGGCAAGAAGCCCTCCAAGATGCAACTGCACTAGTAACCAAGTGTGAAGCGTGCCAGTTCCATGCAAAGCAGATCCATCAGCCAGCTCAAGCTCTCCAAACAATCCCTTTGTCCTGGCCCTTCTCGGTCTGGGGGCTCGATATCCTCGGCCCTTGCCCTCGTGCTGTCGGGGGCTTTGAGTACTTGTACGTTGCAATCGACAAGTTCACAAAGTGGCCAGAGGTGGAGCCAGTGAGAAAGGTGACAGCACAGTCAGCGGTCAGGTTCTTCAGGTCGATTGTCTGCCGTTTCGGAATCCCTAACAGGATTATCACCGACAACGGTACACAATTCACTAGTCGCACCTTCATGCAGTACGTCCAAGACCTTGGCGCCAAGGTCTGTTTCGCTTCTGTTGCTCACCCGAGAAGCAACGGTCAAGCGGAGAGGGCTAATGCTGAAGTGCTGCGCGGACTCAAGACAAGGACCTTTGACAGGCTGCGCAGATGCGGAAGAAATTGGATAGAGGAGCTACCGGCGGCTCTTTGGTCAATCAGAACGACACCAAGTCGAGCCACCGGACAGACACCCTTTGCTCTAGTCTATGGAGCAGAGGCAGTTCTCCCCACGGAACTCGTATACGGATCTCCTCGAGTGCTCGCTTATGATGAGCTCGAGCAAGAGCAACTGCGACAAGATGATGCATTGCTCCTCGAGGAGGGACGTCTCCAGGCTGCTGTACGAGCTGCTCGATACCAGCAAGCCTTGCGCCGCTACCATAGCCGCAAGGTCAAGGCCAGGAGTCTCGAGGAAGGCGACCTTGTTCTTCGGCGTGTTCAGTCCGCCAAGAATTCCAACAAGTTGACGCCGAAGTGGGAAGGCCCTTATCGGGTGAGGCAAGTCACGAGGCCCGGCGCTGTCCGCCTCGAGACCGAAGAAGGCTTACCGGTGAGCAACTCCTGGAACATAGAGCATCTTCGCAAGTTTCACCCATAAGGCGCGGTTGCCGTGATCCGCTCCGGCAACCACCTTTTGTACAAGCCTTGCCGCTGTTGCATGTAACCCTTTGTACAAAGCCGGGCGCAGACCCCTTGCATCAGTAAAGATTTTGTGTTTTGCGCTATTTGCCTTTTGCATGCTTTTCTTTGCTATTTGCATGTGTTATTTGGCATCTTGTGCAACATACACATCCGGTAAGCATTAGCACGCCGAAAGGCCATGTCTTGTTTCCCTCTTCTTTTCCTTTGCCTCTTAAGCAGAAGGAACGTTCCTCGCGCACAAGTTTGCCGGGGGGGAAGGAGATGGAGGAGGAACCAAGTGTTGTTCAAGAGAGAAAAGCCTTACCGAGAAGGAAGCAGTATATGAAAGCTAAGTTATTAGAATTTGACCAGTTTAAATTTTTAAATTTTAGTTGTCTTCCTTGAACAATCACACTTTGTATGGAAAACCTGTGCGCGGAGGAACCTACCCGTAGCTAGCCGCACCCTTATCTTGTTTCCGAGCACGCTCAGCGATCTAAGTGAGCTGTGACAAGTGTCGCGCCCTTACTTCGTTTTCGAGTTCGCTCAGCAAGCTAAGTGCGTTGCGACTAGCTGCGGCAAGGTTGCTTGCCGGTGAGACCTTGGCCAGCAGGCTGCTCAGAGTCCAGCACTCAGCGCTCGCGGCGAAGGCCCCTTGCCGGCAAGCTCCCCGGGAGCGTAGGGTGAAAAGCATACAAAGTAAATGACCAAGACAAGGAAGATAACATTGCACTGATTGATCAAAGTGAGATAAATATCTTACAAAAGATAACTTGTCGCAATGATTAATGAGTTCACAAACATCCTATGCAGCAACAAAAAGAGATAAAGATAATGGAGGCCTAATCTACGCGGTCGCCCTCAATCTTGGAGATCTTGTTCACCTTGGCGATGATGTGGGCGACCTGCTCCTTCAACACCTCCATGTTTGCGTCGGCCGGCAGGGTGCGAAGAACGTTGGTGAGGTTTATGCCGGGATTGCGGTATACAATCTTCGTCAGCACGCACTCCAAGGTTCCCGTGCAGAGCATGCGCGCCTCCTCGGCCAGCTGCGCGGGGATCTTCTTCCGAAGACCTGCAAGAGCCGGCGCAATCCCTCTGAAGAAGAGGCTGAGCTTGGCGCTGTGAGGGAGGTTCGGATCCGGGGAGTAGATGAGATGCTCGACTTTCAGCGCCAGCAGCTCCTGGTCGATGTTGGACGCAGAAGATACCAAGTCCTCGGTCCATACCTCAATGGTACGGCGGAAGTTCTCGGACGCCTTGTTGACGCTGTCCACCAAGGCTCGCTCCTTGCGGAGCTCCTCCTTCAACTTGGTCTCCCGATCCCGGGCGGCGTCGAGCGAATCCTTCAGTGTGGAGACCTTCAGCTCCAGGTCCTCGATGGAGTCCTTGGCGGCCTTCAACTCGTCGCCCCTTTCAGAAAGACGCACCTGGAGTTCTGAGTTAGTGTGGGCGTCTTTCTCGCGCTCTATATTGAGCGCGGCGACCTTCTCCACGCTCGCCTTCAGCGACTCCTCCAGCTGCGCGACCTTGGCGGCAAGCTCCTCCTTGGCGGTCTCCGCGGTAGCCGCGGCAGCTCTCGCCTCCTTCAGCTCCCCGCCAAGGGCCTGCTCCCGAGCGGCAAGTTCTTCCTCGTCGGCGTCGAGGTTGACCTTCCGCTGGGCGAGTTCTCCTTCTCGCCGGGATAGCTCCACCCCGGCGAGCCGCTGCTGCTCTTCGGCCTCGGCCTTCTCCAGCACCCACTCTTGGTACTCTCCGGCGAGTCGCTCGCGCTCCTCCGCCACCTCGCGGAGGGCCGCCTGGTTGGCGGCGCTGAGCTCCGCCGTGCGCTTCTCCATCTCCGCGGCGGCCTTGGCGGCGAGGACCTCCCGAGAAGCCAGCTTCGCCTGCCTGGCCCGGTAAAGGGCCAGGAGCTGGTGAAGCAACTTCTCCTCCTCAGGCCCTTCGCTTCCGCCGGGCGCCTCGACGATCTTCAAGCTCGCGGAGGCGAGGACCTCTCCGTCAAAGGCCTCGCCCTCCGCGGGAGCTCGCGACGAGGAACCCCACGGCACCTGGATGAATACGCCGTTGGGGGCTTCGAAATAATAGCCAGCCCGCTCCGTTCCGGCGGAGGGGTCGGCGGCCGGCGCAGCACTTGATGCTCCCGCCGCCTCCGGGCCGGCGGTGCGGTCGCCGTCCCCCTCCCCGGCCGCTGCGTCCGCAGCCGGAGCGGTCTCTGGCGCAGCTGGCTCGGCGGCTCCCGCCGTGTCCTCAGCGACAGGGGCGTCGCCGCCTCCGCCCTGCGCGCCCTCCTCCTCGATGATGATGACTTCTGTCTCCATCTGCTCGGGGGGACGAGGATCTAGAAGAAGAAGAAGCAAAAGAAGCTCAAGCAAATATCCAAAAAGAAACAGCGCCAAGAAGACAAAGTTGCAAGACCTACCTTGGCGAACGTCGTCAGCGGCGGGCTCCCTCGCCGGGGAGCTCTGCCTTGGCGGAGTAGCCACCCTCGCCGGGCTGCTCGCCCTTGGCGGGGTACTCGCCCTTGGCGGAGTACCCGCCCTTGGCGGAGCGCTCTCCCTTGCCGGGGAGGCCGGCCTTGGCGGGGACGGCGGGGCCTGCGGCTCCTCGGGGGCGGTCTCCGGACGCTCCTGCCGCTGTGGCTCCACCTCTGCACAAGTCAAGACAAAATAATCAGGATGTTAGCACAAGGACAGAAGCTCAAGCGCACTCGACAAATGGAAGTACAGAACCCAGACTTACGCTGGGGGCTGCGCTGGGGGCTGCTCCTCGGAGCAGCGCTCGGGTCCGGCAGGCTTGGCTCCGGCACGTCCCCAGTTGCCGCGGTGGGCGAGTCATCCGTGACCTCGACCACGGGCACCTTGGCTTTCTTCGCCGCGCGCTGGGCCAAGGTCCTCAAATCAAAGCAAGAAACAAGATTAGCATCAACAATAATCAAGACGAAGTTTGAGAAGATAAAGGTCTCGAATGCTTACTCCTGTTCCTCCTCGTCGTCGTCGCTCAAGGCGGAGAAGTCAAACTCCACCTGGGGCGCGTCTGCGCGAGGAGCGGGAGGCGAAGATTCCCTCGGGCGCTTGGCGGTCCCTTGGACTGGGGGCTGCGAAGACCCAGCCCCTGTGGTAGCCGTGGCCCGGGGGGCGGGCGGAGCCGCCGCTCCGCCCCGTGAAGACTCCTGACGGCTCGACGCCGGCCTGCGAGGCGCCTCTGTTGTGGCCTGCTTGCGGGGCGCCTCCGTCGTGGCCTGCGCGCGGGCCGCCTCCGCTGTAGCTGGTGCGCCAGTCGCCCCCGGCGCAGCTTGGCTCCCCCGGGGAGCTCGCGCTGCCCGGCGAGCTGGTTGTTGCCGGGGGGCCTGCGCCCCCTCCCCCGTCGCCGTCTTGCGGATGCGCTTAAGTGGAGACCGCCTAGGGCTTGCCCGGGGCGGGGAGGTCTCCGACGAGGAGAGGTCGTCGGCGTAGAGCTCCGTAGACCCGCCGGAGTCCTCGGCGGCCTCGGCGTCCTCCTCCTCCTCCTCCCCGGCTGGCTTGCTGGGCCCAGCGCCCTGCGCTGCGGCCTCCTTCCCTCCGGCGCCTCCGCTCCCTCCGGCGCCTCCACTCCCTGCGGCGTGGCCTCTCGCCGCGGCCTCCGTCTGGATCCCAATGATCCCGGAGTGCCTCAAGGATGGGACCCCGGCAAGCTCGTCGGGAGGTAGCTTCAGTAGCCTGCGGATCTCCGCCTCCTCCGCTTGGCAGGACGCCTCCGCAGCATCTGCCTCGTCGGGCGTGTAGCCGAACTCTCCTGCCGCTGCGGCTACGGCGGCCTCTTCAACCCGAGAAGTGATGTACGCTATCTCCTGGTCGGTGGTGTCCCGCGTCAGCTCCCGGGTCTCGTTCTTGTTCTTCGCCACCTCCACAAGGTTGTCGAAGAAACTGAGAATGTCTGATGGAGAGGGCGGAATCCACGTGCGGTCCACGCCGTGCGAATCACACGACGGCATCATGGCCCGAAGAGGATCGCAAGACGTGCTATTGCAAAGGGGCACCACTCCCCGGGGCCCCCTGAACCATTCCGGGTGGGCCGGGTCGTGCTTAAACAGCTCCCGGACCATCCCCTTCAGCTCCAGCGATGTGAAGTTGTAGTTGAGCCCGGGCCGCAACCTCATGATGTCCGCCGAGTTGCCGTACTCCCAGGCCGGCCTTTTCTTGTCTTGGAGAGGGGCGATGCGGCGGCGGAGGAAGTCTGTGCCTACTTCTGCGACAGACAGCCTGGCGGTCCGGAGGCGCAGAATCCTGATAAGGGCGACGTTGAGCTTGCCGTCGTCCGAGTCCAGCTCACTCCAGTCCCTGCCGCGCACGATGGGTGTTGTGCGCGGCGCGGTGAAGGATTGCGGCTGGTCCTCGACAATCCAGCACCATTCCGCACGCCATTCCTCCCACTTGCCGCGGAGCTCCCCCGGCAAGTAGGACTCCTTCTTGTTCAGACGGAAAACCCAAGAAATTCCTCCGGAGAGGGGGGCGCCGGCCTCTGCTCTAGGGGTGAAGAAGTGCCTAAACAGCGCTATGTTTGGGTGTATTCCTATGTAGTTTTCGCACATGTGTGTGAAAACCGCCATTGTGAGGATGGCGTTGGGGGTGAAGTCAAGAAGGTGGAAGCCATAGGTGTGCATTATGTCACAGAAGAAATCAGAAAAAGGAGGGCAAAGACCGCAGTGGAAGAAGGCTGCGAAGAAATAGTACCCGCCGGGGTAGTTGTCCTTGGCGGCAGCCGGATAAGCTCGAGTGCGGGGGTGCGCCTTGGTTCCCTTGGACCAGAACAAGCAATACTTGTTCCAGAGTTCCCGCGCGCTGAGCTTCGGCGGGAAGACGAGGTTCCGCTTCCGATACGCGGCGAGCCTCGCCGCTTGCTCCGACTTCTCCTTCTTGGCTTTCTCCGCCTTCGCCTTCTCGGTCTTCGGGGCCATGGCGGAGGCGGCGAAGGAAGAGGGACGAAGAGCCCGGCGGCGGCGGAGGTGTGGAGGCGGAGCGCAAAGGGGATCTCTGGAGGAAGAAGAGGATGCAATGAAAGCGCAAGGAGGGGAACCGCTCCTGCTTCCTCTGCTTTTATGGGGAAGTGGGGGGCGTTTCGCTCTTTCCATTGAGAGAACGTGGGCACGTCCCATCCCACGACGCCGCAATCGACGCGTGCCGTTACGGGGGGACGCGGCGGATGCGGAAGTGGATTCGGCGCGTCGTGGGCCGCGTGTGCCCGTGCACTGTTTTGGGGCTGGCCCAACAGCGCTCGGCACCGTGTGTGGCCCAGGCCCGGGGGCTCCTGTCGGTGTACTAAGGTAGGGATACCTCAGTACCCCAACTTGTGCACGGGCAGTTGCAGCTTCCCGCGGCAGGGTTTACCGCGTGCTCGCCGGAGACCTTCCTGCTCCATATCAAGCCATTCAAAAACAAAGTATACCAGACAGAAGATCGAGACCCCGGCAAGTGAAGCTTGCCGGGAAGGCCGTTCCAGGCTCGAGGTTACCTTACTCACACAAGGCCCTGGCAAGAGGAGCTTGCCAGGAAGACTAGAAGATTACATCATAAGAGACACGCCTCGGCGCTATACGCGTCCCGGCGAGGGCCCGGAGAGCGACAAGCTTCGGAGCCCAGCAAGCTCCCGGGCCCGGCAAGATCAACACCCCGGCAAGGTGCTTGCCGGGAGAGTTGCGCTGTGTGCCCGCGCTCCAGCTCATCGGCCCACGCGTCGCCCTGGGGCTTTCCCAGGGACGCGTGGCGGATGGCTGTGCAGCCTGGGGGACACGGTGGCACTTCGCGGTGGTGAAGCCATCGCCGTGGCAAGCGGAGAAGCGAAGGCGGGAGCTTTTGGGGTCAACGGCGACGGGCATTAAATGCCCTTGTCCCCCACTGTCAAAGTAGGTGGCGATCACTGTTCGCGCACTGTAGCTCCACTATTCCCGCACTGTTACAACTACCACCTCTTTTACGTTTTTACCCCTTTCTCCTACGTTGACACCTGTCGGTGACCCCTTGCACCATAAAAGGAGGCCCATGCACAACGTGGAGGGGGTTCGGAACCTAGATCGCTCATACGCTCGGTGTAGCTGCTTCTTCAAGCTCCCGAGCTCTCCAACTCAATACACAACTAAGCAGGAGTAGGGTTTTACGCGTCTACCGCGGCCCGAACCTGGGTAAAACTGCCCGCGTGCTCGCTACGATCTGCTCTTCGTGCTCCCTCCGCCCTCGTACCGCACAGACAAGGGGCTCCGGTCCCATAGGTGTTCGTGGCGGACAGTTTCCCCCGACACATACCAACACAAATAATGCCCCATGCGGCTGGGTTATGACCAAGAATATGCATTTTCATTTTATGCTTCCAACTAGCAAAATTTGTACCATCAAAGTAAGGACCTCTACGATAATTACCCTCACTAGACGCCATACTCTCCTAGGTTGTGAAACCAAGCTTATGGAGTCCAATGCAATGGAAACCACAACAATGGAGACCAAAGCTCTGATACCACTTGTAGGATCGAAAGTATGTCTAGAGGGGGGTGATTAGACTACTTGACAATATAAAAATTCTGCCTTTTGATCATGAATAGTTTTTGGCAGTTTCACAATTATGATCAATTCAAGTATCACCCTACACATGCAATTCTAGAGTATAAGCAGCGGAAAGTAAATTGCACATGTAGTAAAGAGAGGTGGAGAAGATCAAACGCAATTTGGAGACACGGAGATTTTTCTCGTGGTTCCGATAGGTGGTGCTATCGTACATCCACGTTGATGGAGACTTCAACCCACGGAGGGTAACGGTTGCGCGAGTCCACGGAGGGCTCCACCCACGAAGGGTCCACGAAGAAGCAACCTTGTCTATTCCATCATGGCCTACGCCCACGGAGGACTAGCCTTACTCGGGGTAGATCTTCACGAAGTAGGCGATCTCCTTGCCCTTACAAACTTCTTGGTTCAACTCCACATCTCGATGAGGGAGGCTCCCAAGCGACACCTAACCAATCTAGGAGGCACCACCCTCCAAAAGGTAATAGATGTTGTTGATGATGATGAACTCCTTGCTCTTGTGCTTCAAATGATAATCTCCCCAACACTCAACTCTCCTCACTGATATGGCTGTGGTGGAAGAAAGGATTGAGTGGAAAGCAACTTGGGAAGGTTAGAAATCAAGTTTCATATGGTAGGAATGGAATGACTTGATCTCAACACAAGGGTAGGTGGTTCTCTTCTCAGAAAGTGTAAGGTAGGAGTGGTAGTACTTTCTGATGGCTCTCTCCACGAATGAAGAGGGGGTGGAGGGGTATATATAGCCTCCACACAAAATCCAACCGTTACACACATAATTGAGCAATCTCGGTGAGACCGAAGTGAAAACTCGGTCAGACCGAAAGTTCAAATATAGTGAACGTTGGGGTTTTCGGTGGGACAGAAAATACCATCTTGGTATGTCCGATATGAGTCAAAGATAGGAGCTTGCCATTTTCGGTGGGACCGAAATTAACAACTCGGATATTCCGATATGATGTCAAATGGTTACAGAAGGTTGGCAGTCCAGTTTCGGTGAGACCGAACTCAAAATCGGATAGACCGAAATTTCTAGGGTTTGGAATATAGCTGAGGTGGTTCATCTCGGTGGGACTGAGTTGGAAGAATCGGTTTGTCCGAGATTACTTATGAGTGTGTTAGGTAGTGAAAGTTGCTGATAGTTGAAGGAGCTAAATCACTAAGCACTTGAGCAACCAGATCATCAACACAACCTCATCCCCTTTTAATAGTATTGGCTTTTCCTATGGACTCAATGTGATCTTTGATCACTAAACCAAAAATGGAGTCTTGAGCTTTTGCCAATGCTTGCCATAGCATTTTGAGGGGTCCACTTCTTCAGACATTTCCATACCCATATCATCGAGCTTCTCTGAAATGATTCTCAAGTAACTATTAGTTCAATGATATATATGTTGTTATTAATTACCAAAACCACCCGGGGATTAGTTGCACTTTCAGTCTTGCCGAGCGAGGGGAACATGTCGTCGAGGAGGAGCCTGCCGGGTAAGACGTCGAGTCAAGCGAGCCCGCCGGGCAGGGCATCGGGTCGAGCGAGCCCGCTGAGGATACGAGCGGCTCGCTAGAGATCGACTCCTCTTCCTCCTCGTCTTCAGGCAGCTCGCCGCCAGCAGAGCCCCCGGCTCCACCAAGAAGGCGTCTCCGCAAGGCCGGGGATGTAACGGAGCGGCAGACGGGGCAACAGCCGCCGCGCCGCACGACACGCTCCACCGCGGCAAGCACGGTTGCCGGTGATACGTCCAAAACGTATCTATAATTTCTGCTTGCTCCATGCCTCTTTTGGGTGATATTGCTATGATATTTATACACTTCCATACACTTTTGATCATATTTGGACTAACCTATTAACTCAGTGCACCCCAGTGCCAGTTTCTGTTTTCGGCTGTTTTTGTATTTCAGGTTTTCACATTACAAGAACTGCCAGGAAAAATCCAGAAAAATTATATAAAAAATCAGCGTTCCAGAAACTACAGTGCGCCCGAAGGACAGCTGGGGGGGGGGGCCACCAGGGCTCCAGGCGCCCTGGCGGCGCGCCCCCCCTGGGCCGCACCAGGGGGGCGCCTGGGCCCCCCGAGGCTCCTCCGATGCCCCCCTTTGGCATATATTTAAAGCGTCTCTCGAAACCCTTGAGGGAGGAACTCTTTTTCGCGATCTCATCTCTGTTCCGCCACCGCCGCCGCTTCCAAGATCGGGAGCACCAGTAGAACTCTTCCCGGCACCCTGCCGGAGGGGAGGATCACCACCGGGAGCCTCTCCACCACCATGGATGCCTCCCGGATGAGTTGTGAGTAGTCTCCCTTGGACCATGAGTCCATGACCAGTAGCTATGTGATGTTCTCCTCCCGTTCTTGTGCTTCACTAATTAGTCCTCGTGAGCTGCCCTACATGATCGAGGCACATATGTAATCCTTATGATGTTGCTATGATGAGTTTGCTGGGATCCGATGGATTATGAGATTATGTTCAGATTGTGCTTGAGTAATATATTTGATCTACCTCTTTTATATTTATGTTCGTAAGTTTCTTGCATGTTCTCCGTTGTTATTTATTGCTTTGGCCAAGTAGTAGGTAGTGACTCCAAGAGGGAACGTTATGCTTGATTGTGGGTTCATGCCCCTCGATGACTAGTTTGAGTGACAGAAACATGAGTCTAGGGGATGTGATGTTGCCACAAGGGGGAAAACAACGGTGCTTGTGCCCGCGGGTGCAAGGATTGTTTACTTTACGCAAAGTTCTTTTAATGCAGTTGTCTTTTGCATTGAGTTGACACTATGGGTGGGACTCGCAACTTAATACCAGCGAGATGTTCTGGATAGATATCTCAAGGTGGATGATTAGTAGTAGATATTGATGGATTTCGGTCTACTTACTTTGGCGTACCGCCCATGCTTTGAACCTCAACCTTTCTTGCAATGTAGTCAGCATTGGTTTGCGTTCGAGGTCCTGTCAATTGCCCAGCTGTAATTCGTTTACCTCACATAGCTGTTTTATCGTCTTTTGGGAGAGAGACATCACTAGTGAACATCATGAGACTCCGGTCCATATTACCATCATTTATCACATCCACTATTTACTTTTCGCTATTATTTACTATTGCAATTATATCTATCACTACTATCACTTGCGTTTGATCCTTTGTAAACGACAAGGCCGGAGGGATTGACAACCTCTCTGTACTCGTTGGGAGCAAAGTTATTTGTATCTGTGTGCAGGTCCACGTTGATTGCTAATATCTGGCGCCGTAGCAGTTGACACCTTCTTGTTGAACCTAGGAGTCTCTGGGGATTCGATCCTTGGTATCTTTGCCAAGGGAAAAACTTCCGCAACACTACATCTCACACCTTCCACTTGGGGTAACCAACGAGGGGCGAGAAGCCTAGCAAGAGTTTTTCTGGCGCCGTTGCCGGGGACTCCACTCTTCAGGATAGGGGAGTTGCACGCTATCTTTTACCTCTGCTTTTAGTCTTGTTAGTTTACCTTTCAGTTTTTGCTTTAGTATTTTTTATCGAAAATCACAAAAATAGTTATCTTGCTTCCTTGCTACTAAGGGTTCCACCGAGAACACCAAGTTGTGTGACTTCACTAGTCACAACAACGATGACTTTATCAGCACACCTATCACTACACCTGCCACTTCAGCACCTTCATATGAAATTAAACCTGCTTTACTGAACTTAGTCATGAAAGATCAATTCTCCGGTGCTGGAGATGATGCTGCTTTACACTTGAACAACTTTGTTGAACTTTGTGATATGCAAAAGTACCAAGAAATAGATGGTAATATTGTTAAGCTTAAGCTTTTGCCTTTCTCTTTGAGAGGAGGAGCTAAAATTTGGTTTCAGTCTTTGCCTAGAAATAGCATAGATTCTTGGGACAAGTGCAAAGATGCTTTTATTGGAAAATACTATGCACCTGCTAAAATTATCCAACTAAGAAGTAACATAATGAATTTTAAACAATTGGATAATGAACACGTTGCCCAAGCTTGGGAACGTATGAAATCTCTTATCAAGAACTGCCCTACTCATGGTTTGACTACTTGGATGGTTATCCAAACTTTTTATGCAGGCTTGAACTTTACCTCGCGGAACTTGTTAGATTCGGCCACAGGAGGAACCTTTATGTCAACTACACTTGGTGCTGCCACGAAGCTTCTCGATGAGATGATGACCAACTATTCCCAATGGCACAGCGAACGCGCTCCAACAGGTAGGAAGGTAAACTCTGTCGAGGAGATTTCCTCCCTAAATGAAAAGGTTGACTTGATCATGTCTCTACTTTCGAAGAAATCCTCTATTGATCCTCGTGATGTTCCTTTAAATTCTTTGATTGCTCAAGAACAAGTAGATGTGAATTTTATCTCTAGAAACAATTTTAACAACAATGCTTATAGGAGTAATTTCGGTAACAATCCTAGACCGCTCCCCTCTAATTCTTATGGGAACAACAATGCTTATCCTAGCACCAAGAACTCGAATACTGAACTAGAGATTATGCTTAAAGATTTCATCACTAACCAAAAAGCCTTTAATAAGAGTGTAGAAGAAAAACTACATAAACTAGATGATCTCTCTTTGAAGGTAGACCATTTAGCCAATGAGATAGAATTGCTTAAAATTAAAACTTCTCCTCTTGAGGAGAGGAAGGTCACTCCTATGAATGATATTCAAGTGCAAATTAATGAAAACATTAGGATGATGGCTAAACTTAAAGAGAGATGGGCTAGAGAAAGGGAGGAAGAAGATAGAATTAAGAGCCTTCCTACCCACCACACTGTTGCTACTATCCAACTTGTTGAGGATATCCAAACTCTTAGCACCCAATGTACTGCTGGTCCCATTGGACCTATTAATGGTGATGCTATGACTATAGAAACTACCAAACAAGTGAACCTAAAGGACACCACTACCACTTTACTTGATCCTAGTGATCTTGCTTTTGATAATTGCACTCTTACCGAAGTTATTGATTTCCTTCACAAGATGTGTCATGGAATTAGCACGGCAGATGTCCGGTTTAGCGGACTTGATGATGGAACCATCGCACGGGTTAGCTTGAAGGGGTTCATAGCACAAAAGGACACAGAGAGTTTATACTAGTTCGGCCCCTTCGACGAAGGTAAAAGCCTACGTCTAGTTGGTTTGGTATTGCTAGGGCGTCGGTTTACAGGGAGCGGATCGCTAGCCTGTAGCCTCGACGGGTTGATTCTTGCTTGTCCCTGAACCGTCGCCGGGTCGTCCCTTTATATAGAGGTGACGCCTGGTCCGGTTTACAGAGTCCCGAGGCCGGCTCATACCTGTGTCCGCCTCGGTCTCTGTCTTTTCTTCCTTATCTCTCAAGTTACATTGCTTGCCGGTTTACGAACCATAATTCTATACATGGGCCCTAAGATCTCATGGGCCGTACACTACTAGGAAAAGGCCTATTAATGGCGCACCTAGTTTGGCCATTAATGGCGCATTGGTGGTGCGCCATTACTAGCACGCCATTAGTATACTTTACTAATGGCGCACCTCTGGTGCGCCATTAGTATCTGGTATACTAATGGCGCACCACTGATGCGCCATCAGTATGCACAGTGGTGCGCCATTAGTATGCCTCCCAGGGGCCAGGTGCTTTGGCATACTAATGGCGCACTCTGCAGTGATGCGCCATTAGTATGAATATTTTGTTTTTTTTTCTGTTTTTTGCACAAGTTATGCATATATATAAATATAATTTCTCGTGGAGCCAACATATATGGTACGCACATCGAAACTATTAGAATCTACTCCCTCCGTTCCGATTTACTCGTCGTGGTTTTAGTTCAAATTTGAACTAAAACCACGACGAGTAAATCGGAACGGAGGGAGTATATAATAGCTCATAGAAGAACTTAGCATCATGCATCATCGATCATAATAATAATAAAAACTCAACATAGGTATTAAATAATAAGTCTTACACATCATTATCGACCATACAACTTCTACTACGTAGCAATTTTCTAAGATAAAATGGCATAAAACAAGATGGCGTTTGTCTCTAAATCAATTAGATTTAAAGGGCCATTATGAAGAACGCAGATTATCTTGTCTCCATTTCTTGCCCTTCTCACTCTATTGCTTCCAAGTACCTCCTTACGAGTTTTCATTATTTTTCGCCATTCTTTGATTCTAATTCCTTCATTTTCAGAAGAAATCCGATATGGACACATGTGATTTGTAGGTTCACCTGGCAGAATGTTTAAAACTTGTAGTTGACCAGATTGAAACATGACAGGAGACACACAGTCACTAGGGAGAATCTGTTGCAAAACATATAGTAAGACTTCGTAGTTAGCATTGTAGTTCAGTTCGAGAAGAACTAATGCAAAACATGCACGAATGTCGTAATAGTACAAAAATCTTACCATGGTATCTCCATTGATATTAACGTAGTTCAATACGTGCACTAGTGGGACGTATTGACTATATTGTGGATCAATATTGCGATGTTGAATGTAATCCAGAAGAAAGGAATAAAAGAAGATGATCTGCTCTTTGTCCTTATAAGTACATTCTGAGCCAGGGGTGTAGTAGGTTCTGTCTAGCATCATCCTCACATTATTTGAATAATCAAAATAACCTATCAATGGAAATAAGTTGTCAACTATTTTGAAATAAACAATATAAATTACTAAATAACTATGTTTGATAAACTCACTTCTCGGTAGAATTGGAATCATATCGTCAACAAGGACCCAAATGTCCAAATCATCTTCGGCGATGGAATCCGGATTACCAAGATCCATGGTGAGAAGCATAACCTCATAAAAACCATATATCATGCAAAATGATTCCCAATTCTTGCAACCAAAAGTGGTTACGTTATCTGAATTGTACAAATCCACTTCTAAATCAACATTATGCATGGTCCTTAGTTGATTTTGCTTTGTCTCCGAAGTTTCATGATCTTCAAATCCCATCCTCTCCAAGACATAGCGTCTTGCATGACACGGGATAAACTAGTTGCATGTAAAAGAAGAAAATTAATTACTTACACGTTGAAGTAGCTAGAAATCGTGCTTAATTAATTACGAAACAAGACTTGTCGTTGCGTACCGTTTCGACATCGAAGGTCTCGTCGAGCTTAATACTGAAGTAACGACCGTCTACCAGGTGAGGCCTGTCGCACAGACCCCGGTCGTCACCGCACCAGGAGCACTCCGGGATCCTATCGTCGTCGGAAGACGACATTTCCTATGTTTCAAAGAGATTAAACTTTATAAACTAAAAATATGTACCTAGACAAGCTAGCTGTGGCACCATCCTAGGCTCATTAGGACTAACATTGTCAACACTTTTGCACTAGTTCTGCTACATACCATCCTCACAATCTGATTACTATCCTCTCTATAAACTCATTAAA
>LR738709.1:688476479-688501275 GCA_902687465.1 Secale cereale | reverse complement strand
GGCGTCGGGGCCGTGGGGGCGGCGGCGTCGGGGGTGTCGGCGTCGGGGGCGTCGGGTGCGAGAGGTGCGCCGGCTGGGGGTGTCACCGAAACAGAAATGAATCAACATTCCGGGAAAAAAAACATACTAATGGCGCACTGACACATAGTGCGCCATTACTAGTTCAAACTAGTAATGGCGCACTGTGTGACAGTGCGCCATTAGTAGTTTTGTAAAAAACAGAATAAAAAATATCATACAAAAAAAGAGCATTAATGGCGCACATGACTGCAGGTGCGCCATTACTATTTACAACTAGTAATGGCGCACTATTCATGGATGCGCCATTAGTATGTTTGGACAGGCGCGCTAGTTAAAAAAAAAACTTCTTGATACTAATGGCGCACTCTGGGCATGGTGCGCCATTAGTACTTCGAACTCTAATGGCGTATCTGTTGCTGGTGCGCCATTACTATATACTAATGGCGCACCTCCTTTCTGGTGCGCCATTAGTATCAATTTCATCTATAGCCCTTTTCCTAGTAGTGGTAGCCTTTACTAAATATTACAACTAACATATTATAATTGAGCCGGTTTACACTAGCCGGTTCATACCTGCTAGTCATATCCCTGACATTACGCCCCAGAATGATTTGAACTTGTTCATATCAATCTCCCTTGTCTTGTATAATTTTCTTCTGTGTCTTCTCATTTTCTTGTAAACCGGCTCTGACGTCATCTTCGAGAATCATTGAATCTGACCATGACATCATCCCCGCATTTAACGCTGTGAGCTGTATTGTAGCTTGTTTAATGGTTATCCCGAAGATCGAGGCGTCAAAGGATCTTTATCCAATCTTTGCCTCCTCAAATCCCGCACCTGTCGCTTCGTATTAGACCTTCCCTTATAAATACCGCCGTCCTCATTCGTTTTATCTCCTTCTCGCATCTTCTTCCTCCATCCGCCGCCCGAGCTTCAAGACGCCATTGACGCCCGAGCTCGAACCGCCGCCGTCGACCGCCAAGTCTGAGACTTCACTGGCCGCTGCATCAACCTGACCTTTGACCAGAGAACTTCCGCCGCCGATCTCCACTGTTCCAGGTACATTTCTCATCCACATTATAGATCCGCGACTTCTAGGGTTCTTCCTCGTGCTTCCGCCATTAGAACCTCCATGAGAACTTCGCCTCGCACCCCGAAACTTTAACCTTTATGTCATGTTCTTAGATCCTGCCTTCAGCTTGTTGCTTCTGTGCTTTAGATCTTGTTACTTTTCCATAACCTGTAGATTCATCTGCTCCGTCTATTACCCTTGTAGTTCTTCCCGTATCTTCATATATTTATTTTTCTTTTTCTCGCATACTCAGATCTGTTCTGCCCTAGTTGCCTGTCGAAACTTGTTTCTTCCCTTTGTAAATCTGCAAAGTATACTCCGGTTTATACTGTCATGCCCTGTTTCTGTAAAAAATTTGGAGTTTGAACGTGACGGTTTAGCTGTTCCTCGTTTGCTGTCATGAGCCGGCAGTAACATAGCTTCCTGTTATTGCCGGTTTAACCATATCATTAGTCCCCTGTCTAAACCGTTACGAAATATTTATAGATATCTTCCGGTTTATCCTGTTATACTCGCATAACCCGGTTTCATACTTTATCTTTTTCAGTACTTGTCCTTCTGTCGCTATGGCCAAGCAGTTTGTTTCTTGTGACTGGGTCCCTTCCATTATCACAGAAGAAGACTTGGTTAAAATTGCTGAAATTGGTACTTTAGGCCCTCAGTCCGTTTTGAAGTGGCGGCCTCCGGGAAATGAATGCCCTCCTACTCCCAGGAAAGGAGAGGTTATTGTTTTCTTCGACCACATATCTCGAGGCTTCTCTCCCCCCGGTTCAAAGTTTTTCCGGGACGTTCTTGCTGCCTTCCAACTCCACCCTCAGGACATTGGGCCCAACTCCATTTCAAATATCTGTGACTTCCAAGTATTTTCGGAGGTGTATCTGCAAGAAGAACCGTCTGTTGATCTATTCCGGGACTTCTTTCACCTGAACCGGTGCACGGAGTTCACCAGCGGACCGCATCAGGAACTCGGCTGTGTTAGTATCCAGAAAAGGAGAGACGCTGTCTTTCCCCACGCCGCTCTCCACACGCACCCAAAGGAATGGAACAAATCATGGTTTTACTGTGTTGATACTTCTCCTGAAGGGGAGAACCCATTGCCGGGTTATCGTGAACACCGTATTCCGGAGGATCATCCTATACCACAACGACTTAGCTCTGTCGAACGGACCCGGTTTGCGTCCCAACTCTCCAGGTTGAAATCTTTTATGGCCAACGGTTTAACAGGAACCGATTTTATGCGCTGTTGGCTCTTTTGGAGTATTCTTCCCTTGAGTCAGCGATCGCAGTTGATGTGCCAATATTCTGGTAAACCAGACGACCCTCAACGGTTTACCAAGGAAAAACTCTCTGAATTGGAGGTTATTGAATCAGCAAAGAAGATGCTCAACGTCTCCTTAGCAGACTGCAGCAAAGTCGGGTTATGTCAGGACCCCGATCCTAAGTCACACAGGTCTAGCCTGTAACACATCATATCACTTTGCGGCCTCACGCACGGTATCCCCACGGGTGCCACCTTACCTGGCCCGGGACCGTTTGCGCATTTTAGCACACGTATATGATAGTGTCGCTAGCATCCATATGACAGAGAACCCGGGCCGACATGACCAGTTATAAACCAAAAGTGGCACTAAATTACAGAGACAGGCATACATGACCCAGCAACGAACGTGTCGGTCATCAACGTATGAACCCAAGTCGTAGCAAGCTACAAGGACTTAAAGGAACAATGCGTGACATTTCCCCTAAGGGACAGACACAGGAACGAAGAAGGACACATGCCGGCCAGCCTAAGTGTTTCGGAGCAGTAGCAAGCTACCAAGGCTCAATAGAAGCACTAGGAGACATTTCCCTGTAAGGTAGGCTACCAAAGGTAAACAACTAGGTGTCGGATCCCACACATAGCAATACACATTACACGTACGCATAACATGCAAGTATGTGCTGTACAACAGGGCATCACAACATAACTCAACAACTCATATAGATAAAGGCCCAGAAGAGCCATCATAGCATTTATTACAATCAGATGTCACATGACCTAACATACAGAGCATACAGGCAACGGAAGCATAACATGTCTGAGTATAGACAACTACAAATGAAAAAGGCTGAGAAGCCTAACTAACTACCAGATCCTACAAGGGTTCAAGATCGTAGCTGAGGTAACAAGCTAAACGTCGAAGTCCACGCGGAACCACTAGCGAGACTGAAGTCTCTCTGCAAAACATAAATTAAGCAAACGTGAGTACAAAGGTACTCAGCAAGACTTACATCAGAACTAGCTACATATGCATCAGTATCAACAAAGGGGGTGGTGGTGTTTGACTGCAGCAAGCCAGCTTTGACTCGGTGGCTATCCTAAACTACAACTGCAAGAAACTCTTTTGAGGTGGCGCACACGAGTCCACATATTCACCAATCAATACACCACTATGGATCCGCTCCCGTCTCCCTACGAGAAGGCCATCCATAGCACTCACGTTTATCTTGCGCGGTTTAGAGTATCCACTTTCACTTGTCTATGAACTGTAATAGGCAACCCAGAAGTCCATTACCGCGGACACGGCTATTCGAATAGATTATATTTAACCCTGCAGCGGTGTACTTCTTCACACACGCTCTCACCACTTACCGCCGTTTACACGACATGTACTCGACAACCTTCAAGCGGAGGCCCAGCGAGGGTGTCGGCCACGACCTGACTAACCACACAAGTCTCTCGTCCAGGTTTATCGCCTATTTGGGTTCCATCCGTGGGGAGATCCGGCCGGGGTGTCGCTCACGGCCCCAAACGATGTGTACAGGGTTCCCGCATCACCAAACGGGCAATCGGTACACCGTGCCACGTACCTGCCGCGCCACATCCCACCCCGAGGGTCAGCGCTGCGCACGACCTCCAGTAAACTACAAACACCAGAAACTAGTTGCAACTCCTGGACAGAGATCATGTTGATTAATAAGTCGAGAGAGTCAATTAAGGATCCCAATGTGTGGTAGTAGCTGTTTCATGGACCAACCAACACAGAACTCAGTTCCTGAGGACGGCTGCAATGAGACAACCCACCATGTACTCCTACATGGCCTCTCATCGCTACATTTACCAAATCGTGTTCACACACTTAGCTCTCAACAGTAGGACATGTTCACCACATTCCAATTCATCCCCGATGAATCAGACCTGACACAACTCTAAGCAATAGCAGGCATAACCAGAAAGCATGAATGAGTAGGCACAACATGGCTCAAACAACTCCTACTCATACTAGTGGGTTTCAACTATTTACTATGGCAATGACGGGTCATGCAGTGGAAAGGGGTTCAACTACCGCAGCAAGTAACAGTTGAAGCGTTGTTGTCCTAATGCAGTAAAAGAGAGCAAGAGCGAGAGAGTGGGATTGTATCGGAATGCTCAACGGGGTTTTGCTTGCCTGGCACTTCTGAAGATAACAATGAGTCTTCATCGGTGTCATCCAACTCATCGTCGGAACGTCGTCTACTGAGAGGGGACAAAACCGACAAACAGAGAAAGAACACAATCAATGCAATGCGACAATATGATGCATGATCATGACATGGCAATATGCTGTTTATTGAGCTAATGCAACTAGCAACACAATTAAATGAAGTTGGTTTGAACCAAAGGTTCAAATTCAAACTTCATATGTGATTATTTAAATGCCATTTAATTGATTTGACCTGATCAGCAGGTTTAACTTGTTCAAACATGCATGAAAATGCCGTAAACAGATTCCTTGAATTTTTCTGATCAATTTTCATATATAAATTATTTTCATCTGAGTTATGGATTAATTTCTATGATTTTTAGAAGTTTTGGCTATTTTCTGAAATAAATAAATAATTTAGATTTATATAAAATTACAGAAAAGGCTTTATTGCATCAGCATGACGTCTGTGTGACGTCAGCAAGTCAACAGGGGCTGTTCGGGTTAAACCTGACCAGTGGGGCCCACTGGTCAGTGACCCACTAGCTAACAGAGTTAGTTAGTTTTTAAACTAACACTAATTAAACTACTGGTGGGGCCTGGGCCCACATGTCAGTCTCTCAGGGCCTAATTAAGTTTAGTTTTAACTAAACTAATTTAACAGGGGTTGGCCCCACGTGTCAATGACTCATAGAGCTAAGCACAGAGATTAGTACCTAATTAAAACCTAACTGAAACAAATCAACGGCCGGCCCCACATGTCATGGACACAGGGGGGGTCCAGCCGGAGTCAAACGTGGTCAAAACCACCGACGGCTCGACGCCGGCGAGGCCAAACGTGGCGGCGGTTCTCGGAAATCGCCCTCCGGCGACCATTTGGACGGCGGCTTGGTGCTACGCGTAGCTGGGGAGCTCGCGCATCCATTTATGCCATCGGGAGGAGCTGGGGTGGCCGGAGCTCGTCGGAAACGAGCTCGCGGCGGCGCCGGAGTTCGGGCTCCGTCGAGCTAGGCGCTGCGGGGCTCGGGGAGATGAGCGAGGAGGTGCTACGGGCTTCTACGGGAGCGGTGAAGACGATGCCGTGCTTGGAATCAGGCCAACGTGGCTGTGGCCACGACGGCGACGTGCGGTGGCGGCGGCGGGTACGGTAAGAAAGGGGGTGACGGCTACGGCGAGTTGCAGGCTACGGGGACAGGGGGAAAAGGCGGGGAAGCTAACTGCGAGGTCGAAGCGCAGCTCGGCGGCTCGGGGGAGGCTCTGGAGGCGACGGAGAGACGACGGCGATCTCGGACGGCCGCGGTTGAAGACGACAGTGGCGAGGGCGTTCGGGGGCGTCCGGCGTCGCGTAGGTACTTAGGGGGGTGTAGAAGACGGAGGCGGAGCTCGTGGATGAGTCGGAGAGGCTCGGGGGTCACGGTGGCTACGGCTACGGCAACGACGGCGACGGTGGCGCTCGGCCAAGGTGAAGAACGGCGAGGGAGAGAGCCAGGGGGGAAAAATTGAGGCGAGGGAGAGAGAGAGGGGGACTAGTGAGTCCCTGGACGTCTCCAGGCGCGAGGAGAAGCAGGAGGTGGCAAGCAGGAGCTGGCCAGGGCGAGCGCGCGCGCGACAGCGAGCTGCTCCGACTGGCAGGAGGAAGACGACGCGGTGGGGGTGGGCTGGGTCGCTACAGTGCTGGGCCGCACAGGTAAGTGGCTCAGGTGGGCTTCCTCTTTCTCTGTTTTTCTATTTAGTTTCTGTTATTCTATTTTGTTAATTTGTTCTGGGCTTTATTTAAAATACTTAGGCACTTTCAAAAATCACCAAACTGCTCTTGCCCACTGTTTAGCATATAACCAACATGGAACATTTCAGTTTAGGATTATTTGAGCATTTAAAATAATATATAAAATTTAAATGCCCAAATGCAAGTAGGATATGATTTAATTCAAAAATCCAGAATGGACCTAGAAATATGTGCAACATTTTTGGCAGAGGTTTTTAATCAATCCAAAAATGATGAACTTTTCCCAAGGGCATTTTGGGTTCATTGAAAAAGATTTAAATTTAACCCTAGTTAAATTCATTTAGTGCTAGGGTTTGAGCATCCCCATTTCAGGTTTCTGAGAAATTGAAACATGATGCACACATGAGGCTAGACTAGTGCATTACCAGAAGCTAGGGATGTGACAGGTTAGCCCCGTATTACAGGAAGAATAAGCTGCCTGCGGTAAGTTTTGCTTTGTCCTGTATTTGTAACCCGTTTCTTTAAACCGTTCTTTCAATTGTCTTTCCTTCCTTTGAATAGGCTGATGATCCCTTCTGTAAGAGAAAACCCCAAGAGAAAACCGGCTAACAGGCACGCCGGAAGACCTTTGCTAATAAGAAAAGGAAAGCGGCTGTTGACTCCAGTTCTCACGCTGAGGATGACGATCCGGATTCCGAGGTATGAATTAATCTGATTTAATTTGCTTTCTTGTACTCATATCTGTATCTAATGATGACTTTCCACAGGAGTTGGCAGAAGGTGATAAACCGGCTAAAGTTGAGGTAACTATCCTTTGTTCCGATTCAGAACCTCTTCCACAAAAAAGTCGTCGGACCGTCCGGAAATACCAATTTTCTCATCCTTATGCTCAATTGGATCCTAATTTTCTTTTGAAGAAACAACAGCATGAAGCTCTTCGCCGGACCACTCGCCATAGCGGCTTGGCAGTGGAATCATCCGGGATTTCTCTATCTCCAGCTCGGAAGCGTTGCACTGAGGTGATACTTTCTCCGACTCTCCTTCATCCCAAGGCCGGGCTTATCCGAAAACCTCTTAAACCGTCTGATCCTGATTAACAGGAGACTCCATTATCCTCCTCTGGTGAATCGACCGCTACACAACTTCCCCCATTGAAAACTGTACCAGGGTAAGTCTTTTTAACATTTCCGGTTTATGATTACCTTTTTGCTTCAAAAATTTTAACTCATTTTGCAAAATTTTCCAGCAAGCCAAAGCCTAGCAAGAAACCCAAAGTCAATAAACCCACTGCGGAAACTACTGTTGCTAATCCGGCGGTTGATTCGGCGACAACCGTTCCTCTAGAGGGCGAGCCTACAACTCTTGAAAATCCTGCCCCTACGGATCATGTCCCAGTAGCTGAGAACCCTACTGCTGATGGCGTCCACAATCCGTCAAGTCCTACCCGGGTCAACTCACCTCAAGTTAATCCGTCATCTCCCAATCCGGTTCACACTGCGACTCCACCAACTGCACCTGCCTCTCCAGAAGTTGTAGTGACTGGGGCTGCTTTCGTTGCTCCGGCTGAGCCCACCGTTTTAGCCAAACATACGGCTAAAACAGAGAAATTACATAAAGAGAAGGGTAAATGGAGTACTGAGTTATCCAATCTTGCTGATATGAGTGCCCAAGAAATCTATTCTGGGTACTTAAACCGGCTCCACAGTAGCCGAGACTATGAAGCGAGTTTGGTTAACTTGATGAAGGAGAAATATGAGGTAATCCTTTCCTTCTGACTTTGTGCTTTTGATATGCTTCTATCTCATAGTAGCCCCCAAGTTCCGGTTTAGCTGCATGTTGTAGGTGACCCGGAACTTATAACTTTGAACAACTTTGACCTTACATTAGCCCCCAAGTATCAAGTAGATAACTTGGTTATGTATTTGATTCTTGTAAAAAATTCTGCTGATACTTCAATTGTCCATTAGCCCCCAAGTGTCAACCAGACAACTTGTTTGTGTGCTTGAGACTTGTAACTTGAATTGCTACTGTTTGTCGCTTCAACTGCCATTAGCCCCCAAGTGTCAAGTAGACAACTTGTTTGTGTGCTTGAGACTTGTCTGATTTTTGCTTCTTGTCACTTGATTATGCTTGCAGGCTGACTTAAACCGGAACACTGATGAGATCAATGAGCTTCGGAGCCGTCTTGCTGAGACATAGTCTGCCGCTTCAAAAGCCAAGAAAGATCTTCAGGTAAGTTTAAAGACTGCTGAAGATCTGAAAAAGTTCTTTGAAGAAGAGCGGACCACTTTTGAGGTGCAGAAGAAAGAATTGGAAAAAGGGTTCAGGATGCTGAGGGGGCGCTTAATCCGGTGACTGAAGAGTTAACCGGCTTAAAGCAGCAAATTGAGTTGATGACTGCTGCAATCTTTGGTAAGTATAATCTGAACTCCTGCTTTATCCTTGCGATCTTCTACCTATGCCGGTTTAACCGTGATATTTATATGCAGGGCGCCGTGTCACCCATCTTGGGGATGATCTATGCAAAAAACTTAAGGCATGTTATACTTTGGTCGAGCAGCTGTATTCCGGCGCTCAGAGGATCATTAGCGCAACATCCTTCGGTAAACCGGCCCCCACAACCATTCAAGGCACGTTGGAAAAGTTGTCTGTTCTACCAGTTCGCCTTGAAGAAGTTAAGAAATCTGCTGCTCGAGGCGGTGCTCTCCTGGCACTTAGCAGGGCTAAAGCCTGGGTTCCGGATCTTGATCTGGAAGAAGCTTTGACTGGATTTCCTGATACTAAGGAAGATGGATCCGCTTTTACCGCAAAGGATCTCCATGTCTTGACGAAGGAGATGCGCCCCCTCGCCAGCAAGCTTGCAGCGGAATCCTATTTATCCAGGTATCATCCAGGGTACGACTTGCAAAACGAGCGGGTGGAGCGGCCGGTTTATGACACCGTCAATTTAATCCCACCGGTTCGCCCTCATACCTTCGCTCCAGATATCGAACCTTCTGAACTTATCAACGAAGAGATGTACTTCCGGGCTTTGACGAAGATTGATTGGCGTGTTCCGGACTTCCAACCGCTTCAAGAAGACGAAGACATTCCGGATCAAGCTGATGGCCAGCCGTCTCATCAAGAAGAAGCATAACTCAGAATTTATTGTTGTCATTGCAGTCTCTGCTTTATCAAACAATCTTTTTAATCCGTCAGGCTTGCTATGGCTTGTAATAGGATAGCTGAAACATGATCCGCTTTAATCCGGACATTCTGTCTTTCTTGTGTGAGATGTTTGCTAATTTAAATGTTGTCTGATATCGCTTATCTTGCGTATCATTTGTTCCTGCAAAAGTAATACTGAAAACATGTCCTAGCGGTTTACCGCTGGACAGATTAAATTGTTCTCTCAAGATATCAAACAAGTATATACTTATATCAGAAATAAATTTATACCTGAGACCAAATATTCTCAATACTCTTAATCCGGTAGATATCAAAATTTCTTGATGATCTTCATGGATCCAATAACAAACCCGGGTTTTGATAATAGACACCGGTTTATCTCGTTCTGAAACTTTGTTTAGAAATTTGTGGCTTGTTGCCTGATGGGTGATCCGGGTTACAATGAACACCGGTTTATTTATGCCGGTATTCATGACCCAGACTTTTCACTTTATAGATATGTGGTCAGCTTCTGTAGCTGTTCCACTCCGGTTTAATGAGTTATAAAACACAAACACCAAAAGATGCAAATTTTGCAAATAAGACCATGTAGTGGAGGCTTTTTAAGAGCTGCCAGGCTCAAAGCAAGGTTCAGCCAATCACTGGATGTGGATTATCCATCTTTCCAGAGGGCCTAGCCAATCCCTGAATGTGGATTATCCATCTTTTCAGAGGGCCGTTAGAACCACAAGAAAAATTTTAGCCAATCACTGGATGTGGATTATCCATCTTTCCAGAGGGCCTAGCCAATCACTGAATGTGGATTATCCATCTTTTCAGAGATAAATTGGTGCCATTATCTGTGATTGGGGATGGGCCACAGAAGACACATCTAAGCGAATATGTTCTCGTTGACAGAATTCCTCCATCTCTCCCTGAGATAAATTGGTGCCATTATCTGTGATGATGCTGTGTGGAAAGCCAAACTGGAAAATTACCTTTTTGATGAATTTGAATGCCGTTGTCGCATCACACTTGCTTATAGGTTCTGCCTCCACCCAATTTGTAAACTTATCCACTGCTACTAGTAGATGAGTTTTCTGGTCTTGGGATCGTTTGAAGGGTCCAACCATATCAAGCCCCCAAGTCGCAAACGGCCAAGTTATTGGTATCATCCGGAGCTCCTACGCCGGAACCAGAGCATGCCTCGAAAATTTCTGACAAGCATCACACTTCCGGACCAGATCCGCCGCATCAGCATGAGCGGTTAACCAATAGAAACCATGCCGGAACGCTTTAGCCACCAATGATTTTGAACCGGCATGATGACCACAATCCCCTTCATGGATCTCGCGAAGAATTTCAGAACCTTCCTCAGCTGATACACAACGCTGAAATACTCCAGAAGTACTGCGATGATGAAGCTCTCCGTTTATAATTGTCATGGACTTAGAACGCCGGATTATCTGCCGCGCTTCTTCTTCATCGTCCGGTAGCTCTCCTCGGCTCAGATATGCCAAATAAGGCAGCGTCCAATCTGGAATAACATGAAGTGCTGCAACTAACTGTGCCTCCGGATCAGGAACAGCTAGGTCTTCCTCCGATGATATCTGAACCGAAGGACTGTGCAATTCATCCAAAAAAGTATTTGGTGGCACCGGTTTACGTTGAGAACCCAGCCGGCTTAGAGCGTCGGCCGCTTCGTTCCTTCGCCGGTCTATATGATCCACCTGATACCCTTTGAAGTATCCTGCGACTTCTTCAACCTCTCGTATATAAGCTGCCATGAGGGGATCTCTTGAATCCCACTTGCCGGAAACTTGTTGTGCCACCAAATCTGTGTCGCCAAAACACTTAACCCGGCTCAAGTTCATCTCCTTTGCCAGCCGCAAGCCATGAAGCAATGCTTCATATTCCGCTGCATTATTAGTACAAGGAAACAATAGGCGGAGGACGTAACAAAATTTATCACCTCGGGGGGAAGTTAAGACAACTCCAGCCCCCGAGCCTTCCAATTGTCTCGAACCGTCAAAGTGAATCGTCTAGTAAGTAAGATCCGGCTTCTCCTCAGGGGTTTGCAACTCTGTCCAATCATTGATGAAATCCACCAATGCCTGAGATTTTATAGCGGTGCGTGGCACATATTTCAACTCATGTGGGCTGAGTTCTATGGCCCACTTCGCCACTCTGCCTGTAGCTTCCCTGTTCTGGATTATGTCCCCCAACGGTGCTGAACTAACCACAGTTATTGGATGACCCTGGAAATAGTGCTTCAGCTTCCGGTTTTCCATGAACACACCATATACCAACTTCTGCCAATGAGGGTACCTCTGTTTGGATTCAATGAGTACTTCACTCACGTAGTAAACCGGGCGCTGAACCGGGTATTCTTTCCCTGCTTCCTTGCGCTCAACCACGATTGCGACGCTGACTGCCCGTGCATTGGCAGCAACGTATAACAGCAACGGCTCTTTGTCAATAGGGGCAGCTAGGACCGGTGGCTTTGCCAATTGCCGTTTCAGATCCTCAAACGCTGTGTTTGTCTCATCACTCCATATAAACCGGTCGGTTTTCCTCAGCATCTGGTAAAGCGGGATCGCCTTTTCTCCCAAACGGCTGATAAACCGGCTTAATGCTGTGATCCGGCCAGCGATACGCTGAAAATCGTTGATGCAAACCGGCTTAGTCAAAGATGTGATGGCTTTGATTTTCTCTGGATTGGCTTATATTCATCTGTTTGAGACCAAGAATCCCAGTATTTTACCTGCCGGAACACCAAAGGCACATTTCCCCGGATTAAGCATCATCTTATAAGCTCGAAGATTATCAAAAGTCTCCTTAAGATCCTCTATCATTGTCTCTTCTTTCCTTGATTTAACCACAATGTCATCCACGTAGGCATGCACATTCCTCCCTATCTGCCCCTTCAGACAATTCTGAACGCAACGCTGATAAGTTGCTTGAGCACTCTTTAGCCCAAAGGGCATAGACACATAGCAAAAAGCACCAAAAGGGGTTATGAAAGCTGTCTTCTCTTGGTCTTTAACTGCCATCTTGATCTGGTGATATCCTGAATATGCATCCAAAAAGCTTAGCCGCTCACATCCCGCTGTGGCATCGATAATCTGATCAATGCGGGGGAGAGCAAAGAGATCAGTTGGGCAAGCTTTATTGAGGTCTGTGTAATCCACACACATTCTCCACTTCCCATTCTTCTTTAACACCAGCACCGGATTAGCCAACCACTCCGGATGAAAAACTTCCACTATGAATCCTGCGGCCAAAAGCCTGGCCACTTCTTCTCCTATAGCCTTGCGCCTCTCTTTGTTGAAGCGGCACAAATATTGTTTAACCGGTTTATATTTCGGATCAATGTTAAGGCTGTACTCAGCGAGTTCCCTCGGTATACCTGGCATGTCAGAAGGTTTCCATGCGAAGATATCCCGGTTCTCACGGATGAACTCGATGAGCGCACTTTCCTATTTGGGATCAAGGTTAGCGCTGATAGTGAACTGCTTGGATGAATCTCCTGGCACAAAATCAACTTGCTTGGTCTCCTCTGCCGATTTAAATTTTAACGCCGGATCATGCTCTGTAGTTGGCTTCTTCAGCGGAGTCATATCTGCCGGATCAACATTATCTTTATAAAATTTCAATTCCTCTGTGGCACATACCGCCTCCGCATAAGCTGCATCTCCTTCTTCACATTCCACCGCTATCTTGCTGCTTCCATGAACCGTAATCGTGCCCTTATGACCCGGCATTTTGAGCTGCAGATAAACATAACATGGCCTAGCCATAAACTTAACATAAACCGTCCTCCCAAACAGAGCGTGATAAGGGCTTTTGATTTTGACGACTTCGAAAGTTATCATCTCTGACCTGGAATCATGCTCATCTCCAAAAGTAACTTCCAAGTCAATCTTTCCAACCGGATAAGCCGACTTACCTAGGACCACCCCATGGAACACCGTGTTCGATTGTCTTAGCTTCTTATCCGTCAGGCCCATACGACGGAAAGTCTCATAGTACAAGATGTTGATGCTGATACCACCGTCCATGAGAACTTTAGTGAACTTATAACCTCCCACCTGAGGTGCCACCACCAAGGCCAAGTGGCCCGGATTATCCACCCGCATTGGGTGGTCTTCCCTACTCCATACAATGGTCTGTTCTGACCAGCGAAGAAATTGCGGTGTTGCCGGTTCAACCGCGTTAACTGCCCGCTTCAAAACCTTCTGATCCCGCTTACACAAACTTGTGGTGAAGACATGGTATTGCCCACTGCTTAATTCCTTCGGATTGCTCTGATATCCGGATTCTGGTTGCTGTTGCTGACACTGTTGATTCCCCTGATTACTGTAATTCCCTTGGCCCTGCTGTTGATTGCCTTGGTTATTGTAATTACCTTGGCCGTGTTGCTGACTGCCTTGGTTTTTGTAACCACCCTGGTTACGCGACTGATTTCCCTGGTTATTATAACATCCTTGATTATTTTAATTGCCGGCCCGGTTTTGATAACCATTGTTATTGCCCCTATATCCTGATCCTGAGATGCTTCCCTGATGACCCGGACCATAAAACCCTGGACCTGAACCGCCATTTGGAGGCCTGTCATGAGGATTAAAGCGGCCCACTATTGCTTCCATAAGGGGCCTGCACTCTCTTATAGTGTGCTTTGCCGGTCGATTTCTCGTGCCATGCTTCGGACAAGGCTGATCTAACTCTTGGTCCCAGCTAACCGCCCCTCCGCCGGTCTGTGGAGGTGTGTTGCCCATGCTATGCTGAAAGCCCCCCTGAACTTGAGTATTGGCCACGAAGTCTGAGCCGCCTTATTCCTTTCGTTTGCCCAAGAAACTTGTAGTAGCCGGATTAACTTGCGCCGGTTTACCAGTCTTGTTAACCTTCCCTGCCTTGTCTCCTTCAGCTTCTGGATACTTGGTATTATCAGAATCCCCATATTTTACCAGAGCACTCATGAGAGTTCCCATATCATTGCAATCCCTTTTAAGCCGTCCTAGCTTTAATTTTAAAGATTCAAACCGGCAATTGTTTTCCAAAGTCACTATCGCCGTACTAGGATTAATGCTATTCGAAGAGTGCAAGATCTCCGCTACTCTCCGCACCCAAGCAGCTGTAGATTCCCGCTCTCCTTGCACACAAGCTTCTAGATCCACCACTGACATTGGCTGCTTGCATGTATCCTTGAAATTTTTGATAAACTGTCGGCGTAGCTCTCCCCATGATCCGATGGAATTCGGGGGTAAACCCTTCAGCCAGGTCCGGGCTGTACCCTCAAGCATCATAGTAAAGTACTTTGCACAAGCCGATTCATCCACGTCCAGCATCTCCATGGCCATCTCATAACTTTCAACCCAAGCTTCCGGAGCCAAATCCGCTGTGTAATTAGGTACCTAGCGGGGCCCTTTGAAATCCTTAGGCAACTAGACACTTCGTAAAGCGGGGATAAGACACTGCACCCCAAAAGAACTCATCGTAACTCCTGTTTCTGCTATGGCTGTGTGAACCGGCGTCGTTTGACGAACCTCCTCCCGGGCTCCTGGAGCTGGTGCCGCCGCGCCTGCCGGATTATCCTGTCTGCGCTGATGCCGCCTGCGTTCGCTGCTAGATACTTCTGGCTCCTCCCAATGCCTAGTGTAACTCCGGCTGGGACGTGTTGTTGAATGTAGTCTTTCCCTGCTATGAGAGTATGCTTGCTGCTGTATTAACGCCGTATTAAGCAGCTCCTTGACCCTGCGCGCCTCCAATGCCACCAGAGACGTCTCCTCCACGGGTAAAGCGGCTAAACGTGCAGCAGCTGCAGCGATGTTATCCAAAGGATTTGAATAATGACCTGGAGGGGTGGGAACATAAGGTGCAGACGTGATCCGATGATCTTGCTCTGCGGTGGGCTGCTGAACCGGCTCCTCCCTGGCTGGGGGTGCCCTCCGGTTTAAAGCTGGATTATTACTAGTCCCATCCCCAGGTGTCCTGAACAGATTCGTTGCTTCATAAACCGGCGGCAGACGAGACTGGTACTTTCGTCCCCTTACTCCTTCCACAGAAGCTTGCTCCATCCTTAGGTGAAAAGCCTGATCATTCAGCTCTGCTTGTCTCACCGCTATCATTGCCCTCTCTGCTTTCAGATCCTCCTTTAATTGATCAATCCAGCCTTTCAACTGAAGGAGCTCTGCATCATGATGCACCTTATCTGCTGGAGCTACTGTTTCCACCGCTTTAGCTGTGAACTCCTCGATCAAGGTGGATAGAACTTCAGTAGGTGAGAGGGCCGGGCCACTCCCCCCTACACCAGCTTCTGCTGTCGCCCCGTTCACTGGGGGCTATGAACCGGCCATAAAGACAGCCACCCGGTTTGGCGGGTCGAAGGGGTCCGGAATACTGTTTCCCTCGGACTCGCCCTCAGACCGGCCGTCCTGCAACTGATACAGAGACTCAGTTTCTCCGGATGAAGATTCGTCGTCAGAGTAGACAACTGTTGCACCATCAGATTCTGATCCGTCTGCGGCTCGAACTCCGTGGATTGCCCCAACGAACACGTGCTTCTTGGCGGGCTGAATCCGGGCTGATCTCGCACGCTGAGCCGGCTCGACGATGTTGGGGAAGATGTCTGGCTCAGGTCCCGGTTCGCCGATTTTGCCAATGAAAACTTGGATGCCACCGAAGGGACCCGATACCCGTATTCAATTGAATCGGCCTCCGGTCCCCATCCAGCGTCATCGATGTAGATCCGGCCGCGGCGACTCTTGGTCATTCGGCCGACCGCGTAACCCTTGAGACCTTCAAAGCTGCCCTTCAAGAACTCGAAACCATCGTGCGGAGGCCCCACGGTGGGCGCCAACTATCGTGGAATTAGCATGGCAGATGTCCGGTTTAGCGGACTTGATGATGGAACCATCGCACGGGTTAGCTTGAAGGGGTTCATAGCACACAAAGGACACAGAGAGTTTATACTAGTTCGGCCCTTTCGATGAAGGTAAAAGCCTACGTCTAGTTGGTTTGGTATTGCTAGGACGTCGGTTTACAGGGAGCGGATCGCTTGCCTATAGCCTCGACGGGTTAATTCTTGCTTGTCCCTGAACCGTCGCCGGGTCGTCCCTTTATATAGAGGTGACGCCTGGTCCGGTTTATAGAGTCCCGAGGCCGGCTCATACCTGTGTCCGCCTCGGTCTCCGTCTTTTCTTCCTTATCTCTAAAGTTACATTGCTTGCCGGTTTACAAACCATAATTCTATACATGGGCCCTAAGATCTCATGGGCCGTAGCCTTTAATAAATATTACAACTAACATATTATAATTGAGCCGGTTTACACTAGCCGGTTCATACCTGCTAGTCATATCCCTGACAAGATGTCTAGAGATCCCCGCACTAGCATGCTTAACCTTGCCTTCACAGAGCATATCACTAATGCTCTTATCAAAGCTAGGGAGGAGAAACTTAGAGTAGAAGCCTCCATACCTAGAAAGCTAGAAGATGGTTGGGATCCTATGATAAAAATTAAATTGAATGACTTCTCTTGCTATGCATTATGTGATGTTGGAGCTAGTACCTCTGTTATGCCCAAAAGAATATATGATATGCTTAAATTGAAACCTTATGATTCTTGTTCTTTTGGTGTTCGTCTCGTTGATTCTTCCATAAAGAAACCTTTGGGGAGGATCGACGATGTTCTTATCGTTGTCAATGATAATTATGTTCCCGTTGATTTCACTATTATGGATATTGAATGTGATCCTTCTTGTCCAATTATTTTGGGACATCCCTTTTTACGCACCGTTGGTGCTATCATTGACATGAAAGAGGGTAATATAAAATTTCAGTTTCCACTCAAGAAGGGATGGAACACTTCCCTCGAAAGAAGATCAAGTTACCTTTTGAGTCCGTTGTACGGGATAGCTATTCTTTTACTCTTGATAAGACTTGATCTATATGCATTATGCCTAGCTTGAAGGCATAAAAGAAAGCGCTTTTGGGAGGCAGCCCAATGAATAAATTTTATTTTGCTTTTGTTGTGTCTTGATGTTGTTACTACAGTAGCATCATCATTGTATCTTTACTTTTCAATTTTGTGCCAAGTATAGCCTCTGATTGCTAGAAAGTTCAAAAGTTGTGAGGTGTTGTCCAGGAAACAGATTCTGTCCTTGGATAGAAAAACTCGTATAAAATCACCAAATCATCTTTTTGGTCTGAATTTTTTCGACAGCGTGATCTATATAATTGTCTTTCATGCGTCTGTTCTGAGTTTTTTGATTAGAGTTGCAGAAGTGCCCCGAACAAATCATTTACTACCTGCTGTTCTGTTTTTCACAGATTCCGTCCTGTTTTGCCTTTCCTTCATTTTGCAAATCTAGAGCTTGCTTTTTCTTTGCAAAAACCATTTGGCAATCTTGAGAAACAGTAGAACTTCAATAATATCATTATTTCCAGCAAGGTACAATTATTTTATTATGGGTACTAACCTCGCTAATCAGATTATGATGAGTTATGTATGAAGGGAGTTTTCAAGTGTGCGAGGGAAGATGATAAAAAGATTCAGGAGTGTCAAACGCTCAAGCTTGGGGATGCCCCCGTGCACCCCCAAGAAATATTCAAGGAGACTCAAGCGTCTAAGCTTGGGGATGCCCCCGTGCATCCCCTTCTCCATCAACATTATCAGTTCGTCTTTCGTTCCACTATATTTTAATCACTTCATGTGTTATGTGCTACGCTTGGAGCGTCTTGTTTTTAGTTTTCTTTAGCTTTTCATAACGAGTCGGAACTCAGCTTTCTTTATGTGGGAGAGAAACACGCTCCACTTCTACCTAGAACATAACATAGAATTTTCATGTCTATCTTTGCTGTGTGTGTTCTTTGTCTTTTAATAGCTACTATCATGTTCAGCTCTTAGTATTCATGCTTATCTTTTCAAAGAGCTTTTGTTTAGTTGGTTGCTTGAACTCTCTTTAATTACCATGCTCACCTTATTAAGAGAGTTTGCTTCCGTTGCATTGGTTGATATGTCTATGATAAAGATGCTACGTGCATAATGGCGCTTAGTAGTTCAGGTTTTCTTATGGTTAATCTCAAATAGCTGGGGGGTTCCCAATGTGTTATTGGAATACCAACATGATTTGTTTGTCTATGATGTGGTATGGTTTAGTAATATCTTCCTTTGAGAATTTATTTTGATTGACTTGGCGTTTGCTCACGCATATTTAAGACTGTAAAGAAAGTCTGCCAAGCCTTGATGATCTTTTGTTTCTGAGTAGCGATATAACTTCCATGCCTGATTCAATGTTACTTTGTCGCTCTGCATGATTATGACCGTCATTGCTCTCTTAGTTGGTCGCTCCCAGTCTTTTGCTAACCTTCGCCTGTACTAAGCGGACTGACTGCTTGTGCATCCACATTCCTTTAATCCAGTTATGCCATATGAGTCCACCATACCTTCCTACATGGTATTTACCTGCCATTCCCAACGGAGACTTGCATGTGCCACCTCGAAATTATTCAAATAAAAAGTATTCCTATTTTGTGCCTCTGTTGTAAGTTCATGAGGAAGTAGTAGTTAATTCATAATCTTTTTAAGTTGGACAAGCTTCACCCCGGGATTGCATGTATGATGTGCAAACCCATAATACGAGAAGGAACTGGCATTGAGTGCGCCCGGCTCAAAAAGATAATATAACAAACAAACCCTCCTTCACGCTTTGTTCATGAGAAATCAGAAAACTTTGGCAGTGATAAACAAAGAGATTAAGAGGATGTGATCGTCCTCATTCGGGAGCCGTTCCTCGAAACTTGTCCATCTCGAAAAGTGATTGAGTTGTCTGCTAGCATTCGTTGACGAAACATGCATGATCTAAGAAAGAAAATAAAAATTATTACCTCTGTTTTAAAACCAAGAGCTCTGGTACATGTTTTTTCTTTGTTTCCGACTATGGGTTTTCAACCTTGCCAACAAAAGCCACGGTTCGAGAGTCTCCACCTTCTTTTAAAAGCACCAACTACTGAGAGCATGATTGTCATTCTGAGTGTAATGTGCATTGTCCCAAAGTAGCATTGTCTTTTGCATGATTGTGATATCATTTATTTTGAAATCATTGTATCTAGTCATTACTTAAACCTTGAAGGTGCCCCTGCATTTATGTTTTGCTTCACTAAAGGGGGCAAGCTAGATATCACTTTATCATACTTGCACACCATGTTCATTACAAATCTATTTGATGTTTTAGTGTCATATTGTAAAACTTTCAGTTCTTTGTGATTTTCTCATGAGGCAACTTAATTACTACAAATTCATTATCTCAGTAAGCTTTTGTCATATGACTATGAAAAAGTCCTATATGGTTAATAGCATGTCACCACAGAAATTATTCTTGTTATCATTTACCTACTCGAGGACGAGCAGGAATTAAGCTTGGGGATGTCGATACGTCCAAAACGTATCTATAATTTCTGCTTGCTCCATGCCTCTTTTGGGTGATATTGCTATGATATTTATACACTTCCATACACTTTTGATCATATTTGGACTAACCTATTAACTCAGTGCACCCCAGTGCCAGTTTCTGTTTTCGGCTGTTTTTGTATTTCAGGTTTTCACATTACGAGAACTGCCAGGAAAAATCCAGAAAAATTATATAAAAAATCAGCGTTCCAGAAACTACCGTGCGCCCGAAGGACAGCCGGGGGGGGGGGGCACCAGGGCTCCAGGCGCCCTGGCGGCGTGCCCCCCCTGGGCCGCGCCGGGGGGGCGCCTGGGCCCCCCGAGGCTCCTCCGATGCCCCCCTTTGGCATATATTTAAAGCGTCTCCCGAAACCCTTGAGGGAGGAACTCTTTTTCGCGATCTCATCTCTGTTCCGCCGCCGCCGCCACTTCCAAGATCGGGAGCACCAGGAGAACTCTTCCCGGCACCCTGCCGGAGGGGAGGATCACCACCGGGAGCCTCTCCACCACCATGGATGCCTCCCGGATGAGTTGTGAGTCGTCTCCCTTGGACCATGAGTCCATGACCAGTAGCTATGTGATGTTCTCCTCCCGTTCTTGTGCTTCACTAATTAGTCCTCGTGAGATGCCCTACATGATCGAGGCACATATGTAATCTTTATGCTGTTGCTATGATGAGTTTGCTGGGATCCGATGGATTATGAGATTATGTTCAGATTGTGCTTGAGTAATATATTTGATCTACCTCTTTTATATTTATGTTCGTAAGTAATTCTTGCATGTTCTCCGTTGTTATTTATTGCTTTGGCCAAGTAGTAGGTAGTGACTCCAAGAGGGAACGTTATGCTTGATTGTGGGTTCATGCCCCTCGATGACTAGTTTGAGTGATAGAAACATGAGTCTAGGGGATGTGCTGTTGCCACAAGGGGGAAAACAACGGTGCTTGTGCCCGCGGGTGCAAGGATTGTTTACTTTACGCAAAGTTCTTTTAATGCAGTTGTCTGTTGCATTGAGTTTACACTATGGGTGGGACTCACAACTTAATACCAGCGAGATGTTATGGATAGATATCTCAAGGTGGATGATTAGTAGTAGATATTGATGGATTTCGGTCTACTTACTTTGGCGTACCGCCCATGCTTTGAACCTCAACCTTTCTTGCAATGTAGTCAGCATTGGTTTGCGTTCGTGGTCCTGTCAATTGCCCAGCTGTAATTCGTTTACCTCACATAGCTCTTTTATCGTCTTTTTGGAGAGAGACATCACTAGTGAACATCATGAGACTCCGGTCCATATTACCATCATTGATCACATCCGCTATTTACTTTTTGCTATTATTTAGTATTGCAATTATATCTATCACTACTATCACTTGCGTGTGATCCTTTGTAAACGACAAGGACGGAGGGATTGACAACCTCTCTGTACTCGTTGGGAGCAAAGTTATTTGTATCTGTGTGCAGGTCCACCTTGATTGCTAATATCTGGCGCCGTAGCAGTCGACACCTTCTTGTTGAACCTAGGAGTCTCTGGGGATTCGATCCTTGGTATCTTTTCCAAGGGAAAAACTTCCGCAACACTACATCTCACACCTTCCACTTGGGGTAACCAACGAGGGGCGAGAAGCCTAGCAGTCGCGGGAGCACCTCACACTTCTGTAGCAACTGGAGCGAGGTCTTCCCGGACCGCCGCTTTTGCTCCTGCCGCTCCTCATGCCACGGCAGCAGCCGGAGCGGGGTCGTCTCGGACCACCGCCACTGCTACCGTCAAGCGGCCAAGGGAGCCTACCCCTCCGCCTCCTCGCGCCGGGCGTGAGCCAGACTTCGACTTCTCCGCGCTCAGCAGCTCCGACGAGGAAGAAGAAGATTAAGATTCTTGTTGTTCTTGTATTGCTTCGATTCTTGCTGTTTTGTCTTGCATCTCTTTTCCCTTACTCTGAACTTGTTCCTTTTTAGAACTCTGGCCCAGAGGGTGGCAAAGAGAGCCAAGGTCCCGGTGATTGTCATCGAGGACGAGCCCACCATGACGGCAGGGGGTGCGCCTGAGACAACCTCGCTGGACCCGGCAACTGATCTTCAGAGCAACCCCCAGCGTAAGTGTATGGTTCACTTTCCGCTGTTAGGCGCGCGTGGGTGTTTTTCCATTGCTGATATCTTGATTGTTGATTTTTGTAGGAGCAGAGCAGACACACCAGGAGCGCTCGGATACCGCACCCGACGCGCCAACTGCCTCAACTACGCCACCAAGGGGAAGTTCTCCGGCAAGGGAGAGTCCTCCAAGGGCGAATTCTCCGCCAAGGGCGAGTTCTCCGGCGAGGGACAGCACCAGCGGCCCTCCGCCGGCGGGGACTACAACTACCCCGCCAAGGGAGAGCTCTCCGGCAAGGGAGCTTGCCGAGGAGCCGGCTCGCGCAGGTAATCTTCCTGCTTCAAACTTCCCTTGGGCTTTTCTTCTTTTGATCTTCTTCTTTGGATATTTGCTTGACAGTTTTTCTCCCTTTTCCTGCCGTCAGATCCATCTGCTGCGAAGCCGATGGAGACGGAGGCTGTTGCTGACGACGCGGCTACCACCGGAGAAGCGGCAGGTGCCGACAATCCCGCAGGCAACGAGGCCGCCAAGGCTGCCGCCGCAGCAGCTGGCGAGGGGTCCGGCGATCGCACTGACGGCCTTGAGGCCGCAGGAGCGCCGGGCGCTACGCCGACCGCCGATCCCTCCGCCGCGGCCGCAGCGCCAGGCTCCAGCGAGCCCGAGCCAGGCGCCTACTTGAAGGCCAGTGACGGCGTCTTCATCAAACTCCCCTGGGCCTCAAGCTCCAGGGCGCCGGTCGAGGGAGAAACCTTCGACGGAGAGGTACTTGCTTCCGCCGGGCTGACGTTCGTCGATGCGCCGAGCAGCAGCAGCGACGAGCCTGAGGAGGAGCGGCTGCTACGGAAGCTGCTATCGCTCTACCGCGCTCGGCAGGCCAAGCTGGAGTCCCGCGAAGCGCTGGCCGCCAAGGCGGGAGCCGACATTGAGAAGCGCGCGGAGTAGCTCCGGGTCCTCAACCAGGCAGCTCTCCGGTCCCTGGCAGAGGAGCTGGAGCAACTTGCCGAAGAGCAGACGGCCTTCTTCCTCGAGAAGGCCGAAGTCGAAGAGCAGCAGCGGCTTGCCGCTGAGAAGCTGTCCACGCGGGAATGCGAGCTGGCGCTGCGGAAAGTCAACCTCGACAGCCACGAGGAGGAGCTTGCCGCGCGCGAGCAATCACTTGGCGGGGCCCTTCAGGAAGCAAAGGACGCTGCCGCAGCTGCCGAGCTGGAGGTGAGGGTGGCGTAGCTGGAGGCCGACCTCAAGGCGAGAGGCGAAGAGATCGCCGCGCTCAAGCTCGAGCGGGAGAAGGACGCCCACAACCTGTAACACCCCAAAAATTTAATTACTTTTTCTTTAAATAAAATTTTCTAGAAACAAAAATTTTTGATTTACAAAAAGATCTTTAGTGTTTTTAGAACCTTTTGTTTCTGTTTTTTTTCCCTCCATATAGAAATTTGTTGCAGTATTTTGTGGGCTCTGATAATCATCTGAAACATTTCATTACTTGTTTAATAATAATAAGAATTATTTCCATAGAAAATTCTTTTAATAGCTTTTTCTTTTCTTCATATGCTTCTATTTGCACTACAGCTATTTTAAATAATTCTGTAAAAATTCCACCAAAATTATGAGGAGTCATGTGATGCCTATGGATCACCTTTCTGCAGAAATCCATTCCTTCCCTTTGAAATTTTTGAGTGAATCATCATCATTTCTAATTCTGTCCAATTTCTAGGTTTCTACTACAACCATATTATTTCTTGCTCCAAAGATTCTGAAACTTGGCCATCTTCTAGTTCTTCCTACCAAACCCTTAAGTCCAGAAGATCAGCTCATATTATATATTTTTAGTCCACCAAATAAACCCCTTTAGTTTCTGTCCAGAACTGATTTTCTCCAAAACTTGCACTAGCAAGTATCTCTTTTTGCCAAAACAACTCCACTATATTATCTTGCATCTAATGAGACACCATTCTGCCAAATCCCACTTCCAACAAGCTTCCCTAGAGGGCTCTATCATTTTGTCAAACAGGTCATGTGCATGACCAAATATGTGCCCCGTCCCAAACTACATTAGAGACTTTACCTTCTGGCCTAAACATCATGTCCATCACTCCTATAACATCCAATGTTAACACCCTGCCAAAGAATCAGCTCAATTGGAGCACCCTAGGATGCCCAGGCATTCTGTCGAGCACGCTGGGTGCGTGCAGAGAGCGTGGCCAGAGCGCCGGGACTGCAGGCCCTGGCATCGACCTGCTGCTGCCCTTTATTGTTCCCCACGCTCGCCTTAGTTCATCACTGGATCAGCCCGACCACCCCGAAGCTTACCGACACTTTTCCCCGTCCCCTAGCGCCACCCTCCACCGTCCATCGCCTCCGTTCCTTGCCGCCCGACAAAAACCGTCTCCGCCACGCCACCTCCGGGACACGCGGCTTCTCCTGAGTCAACTGGCCCCCCCTGGCATCAATATGGACGGCCGCCGTCCCCACAGAACCCCGCCACCTCGCCACCGGCCTCACCCGCCGCCATAAATGGCCGCCGCCGCTGCATACCGTGGACGGCGCCACCCGGGGCACCTGGCTCCCCTCCGAGGCCGCCAGCACGACCCCGCCTCTAATTCGCAAGGACCCCGCCCTCACCTAACCGCGCCGGCCACGCCTACTCGCCACCGTCCGCGTTTCTCCATTAATGGCCATCCGCCGTGTCCGCTCTCTGGAAGCCACGGGAACCGACGTTCCCGTGCTATATAAAGCCACCCCGGCTCCCCGATCAGCAGCACACCACCCCTTTTTCCTCCCATCTTTCCCCGGACCAAGCCCCTCGAACTCCCGTGCTCATCCCCTCCATCTCCGGCCGCCATTGCCGTA
>LR738709.1:688389513-688476469 GCA_902687465.1 Secale cereale | reverse complement strand
GCGGATCCATCCCCGCCGTCGACTGAGGCCGCCGTGCCCCCACTCGCCGGCGCCAGCGATGGCCGGAGCTCCTCTGTTTCCTGTCGGGGTAAAGAGGGGGATGGCGCCAGGAGGAAGAAAGCAGGCGCGGGCCCCGCTCGTCAGCGGCTCAATCCGCGGGACCCGCCGTTTGAGTGGAAGCGTAGTCACAAGACGACGTTTTCGCTAACGGAAAACGTATTCCTTAAAATACGTTTTCGGCGTCAGCAGCCTCCCATACCACCAAGCGACTGGGCTGGGCCCAGTAGCGCCGCTCAGCTATTCCGCGCTCAGGACGCATCTCAACTCTTTTCATTTTTTTCTCCAGCAAACTTCCAACAATCCCACAGCACTCAATTCTGCACCAAATTTGATGATTCCAATTTCTACAGACTCTTAAAATCATGCCCTATTTATCTGGATTAGGTAGACATTTTTCCTAGTCCTTATATCCACTGGCTAAAACAAACAATCCATTTACTCATTATTGTCCAGCTTGTAAATTCCATAAGTAAATCACAATGACTCCAAATAATATAATTCTTTTTCTGATATTCCTAAAATTTGATCTAGTTTATTTTAATGGTTATTTCATAATTTTCCAATCAACTTTTTATCACTATTTTTGCTATATGTGGTAATTCAAATATTTTTGAAATAGGAAATGGAGGGAAGATGTTTATTTCAAAAACCTTGGAGTGCACCCCATATTTTTTAGCATACTCAAGGCAAGCATTTTGAACACTTGATATGGTGAATGTTTGCATGCTAGAATATTTAGGGCATGTTTGTTACCTTTAATAGATTTGGCATTTGGATAGAAATATTGCATGCTTGCATGGTCATATTTTTCCTCTTGCATGCATTCCACTACGGTATTGATATACATGAGTTATGAGTACCCAGGAGTGTGCTCCTGTTCTGGACGTGCTGGTGGGCACGGGCCATATTTGACATGGTGGTGTCATGAGACATATGTGGAAGCAGACAAGGGTTGTGGCCCTGTCCTGATGATATGGTTGAAAGAATAATTTTGTTGTGCTAACCATTGCTAGAAGCATTAGCCTCCTGAGTCGACCGTAGATCGAGTCTTGTTCCAGTAACCCCCATACTTGTTTCGTACTACCACTTGTCTCTGCCACGGGTAGGGTACGGTTTAGTAAGTTGTTAACCCCTCTCCGTGCACACACCGTACAGAGGGCCACGATGAGGTTTTTCCACGACGGTGGACTAAATCCTGTCATCAGGTCAGGGAGCATGGGTGTTTCCGGTTGTAGCCGAGAGGGAGTGTACCCTTGTAATCCGCGCGTTTGAATAGTGATCCCATGCTCATGGAGGTTGTAGCCTCTCCGACTTAGAGTTTTACTTAACTGTTGTTTTGGGTGACTCCTGGCAGCAGAAAAGTTAAGCTGGTGTGTGCTGGTTAGGTGTGTTTTCAACCCAAAGACCATAATGGGAATTAGTCAGTGTCCCGATACTGATTAAAGAAATCCTATACTTGTGGGTAAAGAGTACACCCTCTGCAGAGTCGTATCTATTCGAATAGCCGTGTCCGCGGTTAAGGACTACAGTCTGGGTTGGTCAAGTGTCGGTCTTAGAGTCGGTCTCCGGAGGAAATATTTTTAAAATATTGAGCATGGTTATTTTGCAGGATAATTATCGTTGTTACTGGTGTTACCATGAACATATTTGATGATATGATTATATTTATGAACTAACCCCTTGCTCTTATTTTAATTTCCAGAGTGTCTCAGGGGCTGGCTAGTCTACCCCGGACACTCGCCTTTATTTCCAAGTCCTTTCTGAGGCGTCCCTCGAGTGTCAGGCGGTTTATCACGCCACTACTCTTGTGGATACCCGACTGGCATTTCTTTTCAAGTCCTTTCGTGGCGTCGCCTGAGTTCTCGGATGGTATCGTCCGATTTCTCCTTTAGACACCGACTGGCATTTCTTTTCAAGTCCTTTCGTGGCGTCGCCTGAGTTCTCGGATGGTATCGTCCGATTTCTCCTTTAGACACCCGACTGGCATTTCTTTTCAAGTCCTTTCGTGGCGTCGCCTGAGTTCTCGGATGGTATCGTCCGATTTCTCTTTTAGACACCCGACTGGCATTTCTTTTCAAGACCGACCATGGTGTCACTTGACACCCGATCGGCATTTCTTTTATATTTTATTGATACTAATATTTATCTTCTGCACTAAATATTATTCATCATGCCATGTTTTAATTCCTGTTAGCATGCATTTAATATAAGTATATCATGAGCATGTGCATATAGTTTAATTCACCATATTATTGTTTTGCTGCATTTGTTATATCTTTTGTCCATGATGTTTGCGAGTACATTCAAACGTACTCACTGGCTTGTCCCTGGCTATTTACTTGGCCAGGTTAGGGGTTCTACAAGGAGTACCACAGTGACGTCCGTGCGAAGCCTAGGAGTGTAGCCACGCGGGATAGGAGTTATCCGGGTCAGCTGTTCCTGTGGGAATGGAGCCCCATCGATGTTGGAGATCCACAAGCCAATTCCTTCATCCACCACCGGAGTTATTGTTATATCAGTAGACCATTATGGTCTCATATCAAATTCTTGTAAATGCTTGGTAATCTGTAACAAGGATGTGTCAACCAGTAACAGTAATTCCTGGGCTGGTGATGACACTAGGGGTTAATTTCTGGAATATTGTGTTCCCGAAATCCGGCCCCGACAGACTTGGTATCAGAGCCAGGCTGACCATTGGCTAATCCTATCTTAGCCTGGTCACTATCCCTAGGTTTCCACACCATCCAAAACTTTTCCTATCCACAGACAAGCCTATCTCATCCGATAAGCCTACACACTGGCCAGCCGACAACTTTTGATAGTTGGTGCCAAACCTAGCAGTCGACTTATAAGGCATGTGCCTGCGGCCGATATCTGAGTCATCCCATCCACAAGCATGTGGCGAAGGACTCTGCTACTATCACCCAGCCACTATCACCCTCTGAGCACCTTGTCCATTTCTGTCACACTTCTTGTTTTCACCAGAATCTACCTATCTGATATTTTATGTATCAGGATGATTTGCCCACACTTAGAGGAGAAATTTCTTAAGGACCTTCCTCACAAGACTTTTCCACCATAGATTCAAGTCGCGTGCCATCACGGCATCCCGCACAAGACCACACCTGCTCTGCTAGCTGCACTAAGTGCAACTCACACACACACACACACACAGTCAGCACCTAATACATCGACTCGACCACTCGCATCACACCAGAGTTTTCACAGAGCACACATATTCTCTCTCGCACCAGACACTGCTACCTAGTCCCGATGATCACCACCACCTCGGAGAGCCACCACCCGAGCAGCAGCATCACGGCGATCGTCGAAGATCATCACACACAGTAGAAGCGAGGAGCCGATCAATGCTGCCAGCATACCGGCCAGAAGGATCGTGATCAGCTCCGATCCCACGTCCTCCATTGATGCCTCGTCTTGAGCTCCTTCAGCCAGAAGGAGAAGGAGAAGAAGGAGGAGAAGTGAGGTGAAGTGCGAGGCAGGAGAAGAAAACCGTGACCGTTTTATAGCCCGAGCTCGGTGCACGGTGAGCGTAGTCCACCAGCGCCACTCGTCGCTCGATCGCCGGTGTTCGGAGACGAATCCGCGAGCAGTGCCGACAGGGCACTGGCCCGCGAGGTGAGTGCACGCTGCCAGTGACAGCACGCCGCACACTACCACGGTACGACCCTAGATACCCTACGCGCTAGACGCCATAGCAGCAGATAGTGCGGTGAGCACGCGCGAGAGAGAGAGGAAGAAGAAGAGCCGGAGGAAGAGGAAGGCGAAGAGACTGACAGTGGGTCCTGGACCCACCTGTCAGCCAAAGAGAGCACTGTGCGTTGGAGTGCGACGAGCAAATTTGGGATTAGAAATTATACTTATCCCAAATTTGTCATAACAGTAGAACACACTGTGGTTGCACCAATTATCAGTAGCCCTACGCCAATAGTATCGAGCTAGGTTTCAGCTTTGTTTGTTTTTGCTCAGCAGAATCTCCTCAGAAAGGGTGGGCTAAATTTTTAATAACTACCCTAACAAATCTCGAGGACGAGATTTTTCTTAAGGGGGTTAGAGTTTGTAACACCCCAAAAATTTAATTACTTTTTCTTTAAATAAAATTTTCTAGAAACAAAAATTTTTGATTTACAAAAAGATCTTTAGTGTTTTTAGAACCTTTTGTTTCTGTTTTTTTTCCCTCCATATAGAAATTTGTTGCAGTATTTTGTGGGCTCTGATAATCATCTGAAACATTTCATTACTTGTTTAATAATAATAAGAATTATTTCCATAGAAAATTCTTTTAATAGCTTTTTCTTTTCTTCATATGCTTCTATTTGCACTACAGCTATTTTAAATAATTCTGTAAAAATTCCACCAAAATTATGAGGAGTCATGTGATGCCTATGGATCACCTTTCTGCAGAAATCCATTCCTTCCCTTTGAAATTTTTGAGTGAATCATCATCATTTCTAATTCTGTCCAATTTCTAGGTTTCTACTACAACCATATTATTTCTTGCTCCAAAGATTCTGAAACTTGGCCATCTTCTAGTTCTTCCTACCAAACCCTTAAGTCCAGAAGATCAGCTCATATTATATATTTTTAGTCCACCAAATAAACCCCTTTAGTTTCTGTCCAGAACTGATTTTCTCCAAAACTTGCACTAGCAAGTATCTCTTTTTGCCAAAACAACTCCACTATATTATCTTGCATCTAATGAGACACCATTCTGCCAAATCCCACTTCCAACAAGCTTCCCTAGAGGGCTCTATCATTTTGTCAAACAGGTCATGTGCATGACCAAATATGTGCCCCGTCCCAAACTACATTAGAGACTTTACCTTCTGGCCTAAACATCATGTCCATCACTCCTATAACATCCAATGTTAACACCCTGCCAAAGAATCAGCTCAATTGGAGCACCCTAGGATGCCCAGGCATTCTGTCGAGCACGCTGGGTGCGTGCAGAGAGCGTGGCCAGAGCGCCGGGACTGCAGGCCCTGGCATCGACCTGCTGCTGCCCTTTATTGTTCCCCACGCTCGCCTTAGTTCATCACTGGATCAGCCCGACCACCCCGAAGCTTACCGACACTTTTCCCCGTCCCCTAGCGCCACCCTCCACCGTCCATCGCCTCCGTTCCTTGCCGCCCGACAAAAACCGTCTCCGCCACGCCACCTCCGGGACACGCGGCTTCTCCTGAGTCAACTGGCCCCCCCTGGCATCAATATGGACGGCCGCCGTCCCCACAGAACCCCGCCACCTCGCCACCGGCCTCACCCGCCGCCATAAATGGCCGCCGCCGCTGCATACCGTGGACGGCGCCACCCGGGGCACCTGGCTCCCCTCCGAGGCCGCCAGCACGACCCCGCCTCTAATTCGCAAGGACCCCGCCCTCACCTAACCGCGCCGGCCACGCCTACTCGCCACCGTCCGCGTTTCTCCATTAATGGCCATCCGCCGTGTCCGCTCTCTGGAAGCCACGGGAACCGACGTTCCCGTGCTATATAAAGCCACCCCGGCTCCCCGATCAGCAGCACACCACCCCTTTTTCCTCCCATCTTTCCCCGGACCAAGCCCCTCGAACTCCCGTGCTCATCCCCTCCATCTCCGGCCGCCATTGCCGTAGCCAAGCCTCGGCCAATATCACCTCCACCCTGACCCCTCCTCTCCACCTAGCACTACCAGAAGACCCTCACCACCACAAAAGAAGCCTCCCGCCCCCCCCATTTAGTACTCAAGACGGCCATGGCTTCGTCCCGATCCAACTTCGGCCGCCTCTGGGTCATGGTATTGTGCTCCACTCCGGCTACCCCCGGCCCAAATTCTACCACCCGCAGGCGCGGGATGAAGCAGCGGATCCATCCCCGCCGTCGACTGAGGCCGCCGTGCCCCCACTCGCCGGCGCCAGCGATGGCCGGAGCTCCTCTGTTTCCTGTCGGGGTAAAGAGGGGGATGGCGCCAGGAGGAAGAAAGCAGGCGCGGGCCCCGCTCGTCAGCGGCTCAATCCGCGGGACCCGCCGTTTGAGTGGAAGCGTAGTCACAAGACGACGTTTTCGCTAACGGAAAACGTATTCCTTAAAATACGTTTTCGGCGTCAGCAGCCTCCCATACCACCAAGCGACTGGGCTGGGCCCAGTAGCGCCGCTCAGCTATTCCGCGCTCAGGACGCATCTCAACTCTTTTCATTTTTTTCTCCAGCAAACTTCCAACAATCCCACAGCACTCAATTCTGCACCAAATTTGATGATTCCAATTTCTACAGACTCTTAAAATCATGCCCTATTTATCTGGATTAGGTAGACATTTTTCCTAGTCCTTATATCCACTGGCTAAAACAAACAATCCATTTACTCATTATTGTCCAGCTTGTAAATTCCATAAGTAAATCACAATGACTCCAAATAATATAATTCTTTTTCTGATATTCCTAAAATTTGATCTAGTTTATTTTAATGGTTATTTCATAATTTTCCAATCAACTTTTTATCACTATTTTTGCTATATGTGGTAATTCAAATATTTTTGAAATAGGAAATGGAGGGAAGATGTTTATTTCAAAAACCTTGGAGTGCACCCCATATTTTTTAGCATACTCAAGGCAAGCATTTTGAACACTTGATATGGTGAATGTTTGCATGCTAGAATATTTAGGGCATGTTTGTTACCTTTAATAGATTTGGCATTTGGATAGAAATATTGCATGCTTGCATGGTCATATTTTTCCTCTTGCATGCATTCCACTACGGTATTGATATACATGAGTTATGAGTACCCAGGAGTGTGCTCCTGTTCTGGACGTGCTGGTGGGCACGGGCCATATTTGACATGGTGGTGTCATGAGACATATGTGGAAGCAGACAAGGGTTGTGGCCCTGTCCTGATGATATGGTTGAAAGAATAATTTTGTTGTGCTAACCATTGCTAGAAGCATTAGCCTCCTGAGTCGACCGTAGATCGAGTCTTGTTCCAGTAACCCCCATACTTGTTTCGTACTACCACTTGTCTCTGCCACGGGTAGGGTACGGTTTAGTAAGTTGTTAACCCCTCTCCGTGCACACACCGTACAGAGGGCCACGATGAGGTTTTTCCACGACGGTGGACTAAATCCTGTCATCAGGTCAGGGAGCATGGGTGTTTCCGGTTGTAGCCGAGAGGGAGTGTACCCTTGTAATCCGCGCGTTTGAATAGTGATCCCATGCTCATGGAGGTTGTAGCCTCTCCGACTTAGAGTTTTACTTAACTGTTGTTTTGGGTGACTCCTGGCAGCAGAAAAGTTAAGCTGGTGTGTGCTGGTTAGGTGTGTTTTCAACCCAAAGACCATAATGGGAATTAGTCAGTGTCCCGATACTGATTAAAGAAATCCTATACTTGTGAGTAAAGAGTACACCCTCTGCAGAGTCGTATCTATTCGAATAGCCGTGTCCGCGGTTAAGGACTACAGTCTGGGTTGGTCAAGTGTCGGTCTTAGAGTCGGTCTCCGGAGGAAATATTTTTAAAATATTGAGCATGGTTATTTTGCAGGATAATTATCGTTGTTACTGGTGTTACCATGAACATATTTATGAACTAACCCCTTGCTCTTATTTTAATTTCCAGAGTGTCTCAGGGGCTGGCTAGTCTACCCCAGACACTCGCCTTTATTTCCAAGTCCTTTCTGAGGCGTCCCTCGAGTGTCAGGCGGTTTATCACGCCACTACTCTTGTGGATACCCGACTGGCATTTCTTTTCAAGTCCTTTCGTGGCGTCGCCTGAGTTCTCGGATGGTATCGTCCGATTTCTCCTTTAGACACCCGACTGGCATTTCTTTTCAAGTCCTTTCGTGGCGTCGCCTGAGTTCTCGGATGGTATCGTCCGATTTCTCCTTTAGACACCCGACTGGCATTTCTTTTCAAGTCCTTTCGTGGCGTCGCCTGAGTTCTCGGATGGTATCGTCCGATTTCTCTTTTAGACACCTGACTGGCATTTCTTTTCAAGACCGACCATGGTGTCACTTGACACCCGATCGGCATTTCTTTTATATTTTATTGATACTAATATTTATCTTCTGCACTAAATATTATTCATCATGCCATGTTTTAATTCCTGTTAGCATGCATTTAATATAAGTATATCATGAGCATGTGCATATAGTTTAATTCACCATATTATTGTTTTGCTGCATTTGTTATATCTTTTGTCCATGATGTTTGCGAGTACATTCAAACGTACTCACTGGCTTGTCCCTGGCTATTTACTTGGCCAGGTTAGGGGATCTACAAGGAGTACCACAGTGACGTCCGTGCGAAGCCTAGGAGTGTAGCCACGCGGGATAGGAGTTATCCGGGTCAGCTGTTCCTGTGGGAATGGAGCCCCATCGATGTTGGAGATCCACAAGCCAATTCCTTCATCCACCACCGGAGTTATTGTTATATCAGTAGACCATTATGGTCTCATATCAAATTCTTGTAAATGCTTGGTAATCTGTAACAAGGATGTGTCAACCAGTAACAGTAATTCCTGGGCTGGTGATGACACTAGGGGTTAATTTCTGGAATATTGTGTTCCCGAAATCCGGCCCCGACACAACCACTCAGAGCTGCAGGTCCGTCTTGCCGAGAAGGGTAAGGAGCTTGCCTCCGCCAAGGACTCCAACGCTGACCTTGAGTTGAAGCTAACCACTTTGACCAAGACGCTGGACGGCGCCAAGGAGCGGGAGGCGGCCTTGAAGGAGGATATCAAGGCCGAGAAGGCGCTGCTGGCGAGTGCTGCTATCACTCAGAACACCTTCAGGGAAACTGTGGAGCACTGGACGGAGGGTCTCGTCAATGCTGCCGCAGATATTGACAGGGAGCTGGCGCAGCTGGGGACGGAGTATCTCGGGTATTCCCCCGATGAGAATCTCCACCCCAGCGCCAAGCTCACCCTATTCTTCAAAGGCGTGGCGACGGCCCTCCAGCGACTCCGGGAGAGGATCCCAAAGCAGCTAGCGGACGAGTCGCGCAAGCTCTGTGCGGGAGCCCTTCAAAAGGTGCTGGTGAAGGTGGCCTTCCGCAATCCAGGCCTCAACCTCACCAACATCCTCAAGAGCTTGCCGACGGACGCTGATCTGGAGGCGCTCAAGGCCCTTGTCGCACCCATTGTGGGACAAGGTGAGCGGCATCAAGAGGGTTGAGTGCGGTCGCGCAGATTAGGCTCGCCCATTTTCTTCTTTCCTTGTCGCTGCCGATCCTTTTATGAGAACAGTCTATTAGAGCCACGACAAGTTATCTTGTAATATAACTCTATCTTGGGTAGTGATCGCTATGTTATTTCCTTTACTTGACTCCCTTCCTTTGTATGTTTTAGCCCTACGCTTTTAGGGAACTTGCCGGCGTAGGTACCTTAGTCGCGAGTGCTGAGTGCGGAACTTCAGCAGCCTACCGGCGATGCCGTTGCCGCCAAGAAACCTTGTCGCAACTAATCGCAGCTCACTTAAGTTGCTGAGCGGGCTCGAAAACAAAGTAAGGACGCGACACTAGTCGCAGCACACTTAAGTCATTGAGCAAACTCGAAACAAAGTAAGGGCGCAACTAGCTACGAGTTGGTTCCTCCGCGCACATGTTTTCCACACAAAGTGCGGTCGTTCAAGGAAGATAACTTAAAAATTCAAAAATTTGATTGCTCAAACTTTTGCAACTTAGCTTTTGTGTTGTTTGCTTCCGGCAAAGCGCAACTTTCTTGAACAGCGCTTGGTCCACACCATTATCTCCTCCTTCCCCCCCGGCAAACTTGTGGGCGAGGGAACCTTGCTTTCCTTGAGAAAAAAGAAAGAAGAGAAAATAACGATATGAAGCCTTATGGCTCGTTATTGCTTACCGGGGGTAGGTGCTGCACAAAGTGTTAGATAACACATGCAAAAAAAGCATGAAATTGACAAGATGTGCTGAGTACATGAGCTTTACTGATGCACGGGGTCTGCGCCCGGCTTTGTACAAAGGATTACATGCAACAGCGGCAAGACTTGTTCAAAAGGTGGTTGCCGGAGCGGGTCACGGCAACCGCGCCTTACTGGTAAAACTTACGAAGATGCTCAATGTTCCAGGAGTTGCTCACCGGAAAGCCATCTTCGGTCTCAAGGCGGATAGCGCCAGGCCTAGTGACTCGTTTCACCCGGTAAGGGCCTTCCCACTTCGGCGTCAACTTGTTGGAATTCTTGGCGGACTGAACGCGCCGAAGAACAAGGTTGCCTTCCTCGAGACTTCTGGCGTTAACTTTGCGGCTATGGTAGCGGCGCAAAGCTTGCTGGTAGCGAGCAGCTCGTACAGCAGCCTGAAGACGGTCTTCCTCAAGGAGCAGCGCGTCATCTTATCGCAGCTGCTCTTGCTCGAGCTCATCATAAGCGAGCACTCGAGGTGACCCGTATACGAGTTCCGTGGGGAGAACTACCTTTGCTCCATAGACTAGAGCGAAAGGTGTCTGTCCAGTGGCTCGATTTGGCGTCGTCCTGATCGACCAAAGAACCACTGGCAGCTCCTCGATCCAGTTTCTTCCGCACTTGTGCAGCCTGTCGAAAGTTCTGGTCTTGAGCCCGTGCAGCACTTCAGCATTTGCCCTCTCCGCTTGACCGTTGCTCCTCGGGTGAGCAACAAAAGCGAAACAGACCTTGGCGCCAAGATCTTGGACGTACTGCATGAAGGTGCGACTTGTGAATTTTGTGCCTTTGTCGGTGATGATCCTGTTAGGGATCCTGAAGCGGCAAACAATCGACCTGAAGAACTTGACTGCTGACTGTGCGGTCACCTTTCTCACTGGTTCCACTTCCGGCCACTTTGTGAACTTGTCGATTGCAACGTACAAGTACTCAAAGCCCCCGGCTGCACGGGGAAAGGGGCCGAGGATGTCGACCCCCAGACCGAAAATGGCCAGGATAAAGGGATCGTATGGAGAGCTTGAGCTGGCTGGTGTATCTGCTTGGAATGGAACTGGCACGCTTCACACTTGGTTACTTGTGAAGTTGCATCCTGGAGGGCTTCTGGCCAAAAGAAACCTTGTCGGAATGCTTTACCGGCAAGTGCTCTTGCGCCGATGTGGTGACCACATATGCCTCCATGTATCTCTGCCAACAGCTTTTGTCCATCTTCCCGGAGAATACACTTCAATTTCACACCGTTGAGTCTTCTTCTGTACAGTGTGTTGTCAACAAACTGGTACATACTTGACTGGCGGGCTACTCTTTCTGCTTCTTCTTGCTCTTCGGGAAGTTCCCCTTTCTGAAGGAAACGGACAATCTGCTGTGCCCGTGCTGGAGCTTGTGGCTCGACAACAAGGACTAAAGACACATCTGCTGCTGCGGGAACATCCCCTTCTACGGCGAGGCCTTGCGGCTCAGCCGGAGCTTGATGTTCCCCGGCAAGCTTGCCGGAGAAAAACTTGTCGGGAGCGTCTGCTGCAACGGAACAAACCCTAGGGCTTGCCGGAGCAGACTGCTCCTCAGCACTCTTGGTGTTGATCTTGGGGACCTTCTTGGCGGCGGCTTCGGGAAGCTCTGCCGGAAAATAGTCACCAGAAATCAACTTTCTCTTCTTGCTCTGTCCAGTTGACGGTGTTACGGAGGGTTGAGTCAGCTTGAGCACAAAGATCCCTGGTTCCATAGGTAACTTAAGTGCGGCACACTTTGACAGGCCATCGGCGATGTCGTTCTGAGCTCTTGGAACATGCTCCATCTGAAGGCCGTCAAAGTTTTCTTCAAGTTTTCTCACTTCATCGACGTAAGCTTCCATCAACGGACTCAGATAATTCTTGTTTACTTGGCGGACGACGAGCTGCGAGTCACCCCTGACAATGAGCTTCCTGATCCCAAGGTCTGCCGCGATCCTGAGACCGGCAAGCAAACCTTCATAATTTACAGTATTGTTTGTTGCTTGCTCCTTGGGAAAGTGCATCTGGACTACGTACTTGAGGTGCTCTCCGGTGGGTGCGATAAGCAGCACGCCAGCACCGGCGCCTTGCAGCGAGAAGGCACCATCAAAGTACATCAGCCACTCTTTGTTTGCTTCCTTGATGGTGATGCTCGTTTTTGGGGTTTCTTCATCTGGTGTCGGCGTCCACTCTGCTATGAATTCTGCCAATGCTATGCTTTGGATAGTCGAAGTGCTCTCAAACTTGAGGCCAAAGCTTGACAGTTCCAGTGCCCACTCCACAATCCTGCCTGTTGCTTCTGGATTCTGCAGTATCCTCTTCAGCGAAAAGCGAGTGACAACTGTGATCTCATGTGCTTGGAGGTAATGGCGCAGCTTTCTCGAGGCCATGAGAAGGCCGAAATGCAACTTCTGCACACCAGAGTACCTTGACCTAGCCCCCTGCAGAAGGGAACTGACAAAGTAAACTGGGCGCTGCACCAGTTTCTTCTGTATCTCCTCTTGCGCCTGCGCAGATCCATCCTTGTCGGGACCAGAGCTTGTCGGGGAAGCCCCTTGCTTGTCGCTGGATGTGCTCACCGTGGTTGCTGGCTAATCATCTGCCTCCCTCTCCACTACTAACGCAGCACTAACCACTTGATTGGTTGCCGCTATGTACAGCAGCAACTTCTCTTGTGGTTTAGGTGCGACAAGTATTGGAGTGGAGGACAGGTATCTCTTCAAGTCTTGCAGCGCAGCCTCCGCTTCCGGAGTCCATTTCATTGGACCTGCCTTCTTCAATATTTTGAAAAACGGCAGGGCGCGCTCAGCAAACGTAGAGATAAACCTGCTGAGAGCAGCCACACAACCGGCAAGTCTTCGCACATCCTTGACACGCTTTCGTGCTTCGATCTGCTCAATGGCCTTGATCTTGTCGGGATTGGCTTCAATTCCCCTATAAGACACGAAGAACCCGAGAAGCTTGCCGGAAGGGACTCCAAACACACACTTCTCGGGGTTGAGCTTGAGCTGGATCTTGCGCAGATTTGCAAATGTTTCGTCTAAATCTTGAATCAGAGTTGCCCTGTCTTTGCTCTTGACCACTATGTCATCCATGTAGGCTTCCACATTTCTGTGTATTTGTGGCTCAAAAGCATGATGGACTACTCTTGCAAATGTTGAACCAGCATTCTTCAAACCAAAAGGCATCCGTATGAAACAGTACGTGCCACACGGAGTGATGAATGTTGTCTTCTCCTCATCCTCTTCTGCCATGAAGATCTGATGGTATCCTGAGTATGCGTCAAGAAATGAAATCAGGTCACATCTGGCCGTGGAGTCAACAATCTGGTCAATGCGCGGCAAGGGAAATGGGTCTTTGGGACAAGCTTTATTCACATCGGTGAAGTCGATACAAAGCCTCCATTTCCCGTTTGCCTTGCGCACGACTACACGATTGGCCAACCACGTAGGATGGAGCACTCCTCTGACAAGGCCTGCTGCTTCCAACTTCTTGATTTCTTCTGCGATGAATTCTTGGCGCTCCACTGCTTGCTTCCTGACTTTCTGCTTGACGGGCCGCGCTTGAGGACAGACGGCAAGGTGGTGCTCAATTACTTTCCTGGGAACACCGGGGATGTCAGACGGTTGCCACGCAAACACGTCGACGTTCGCCCGCAGGAAAGCAATGAGCGTGCTTTCCTATTTATGGTCGAGAGTAGCACTGATGGTGAAAGTACCACCAGTGCCGTCCTCCTTGGCGGACACCTTCTTGGTCTCTGGCGGAGCTGTCATTGTCTTCTTACACTTGCCGGTGGAGCTCGATGGTGCGTCCTCGACGGCAGCGCAGCACTCCGAAGAGGTGCGTTTGCCGGAGTGGGCATCAGAGCTCTTGCCGGACTTGGTCTTCTTCCCCCCGGGAGCTTCAGCGGCAAGTGTCTTGCGATCTGTTGCGGCTGCTGCTTCCCGGTAGATCTTATCGGCGCAGATAGGAGCATCCATCTTGTCGCCAGGGACATAAATGACACTTATCGGGCCTGGCATCTTCAGCATGTTGTATGCATAGTGAGAGGCTGCCATGAACCTGGCGAGTGCTGGACGGCCAAGTATCCCATTGTAAGGCAATGGGAAATCGGCTACGTCAAAAGTGACCCTCTCAGTCCTGAAGTTCAGCTCGCCACCAAACATCATTGGCAGCGTGATCTTCCCCTTCGGCTTGCTCCTTCCCGGGTTGATTCCTTGGAATGTGCCGGTTTCTTCGAGCTCGCTGTCAGGGATCTGGAGTTTCTGGAGTACAGCGGAGGAGATCAGGTTCAAGCCGGCCCCGCCATCAACTAGCATCTTAGTGACCTTGAGGTTGCGGATAGTTGGTGAAACCAACATCGGCAAGCACCCGACCGCAGTTGTGCGATCAGGGTGGTCCTCAATATCAAAGATGATAGGCGTGCTGAACCATTTCAGAAGTTTGCGCGACTCGACAGGTGGTTCTGCCGCATTAACTTCCCGCACCCACTGCTTGAGTTGGCGGTGGGAAGTATGCAGAGAAGCACCGCCGTCAACGCACAAGACTTTTGTGGCTTTCTGGAACTCCCGCTCGCTGGTCTCAACATCATCCATGTCCTCATCGTCGTCGTTGTCTTCATCCTTGTTGCGGCCGCGGGGAGGTCTATCTCCTTGCCGCTGCTTGGCCTTGCCGCGGCGTCCTCCCCGGCCGTTGAATGGCCGCTTCTTGCCGGATCCTCCATCACCTCCTTGGGCCTTCTCCTTGTCACGCCACTCGTATTCAGCCTTTTGCTGTTCAACCAGCTGCTCGACTCTCTTGCAGTTCTGAAGGTCATGGCCCTTGGTGCGGTGGATCTTGCAGTACTGCTTGTCGGTGCCGTCCTGCTTGTCGGCGGCCGCCACAGCCTTGCAGCTGGTGCATGCGGCAACCTCCTTGCCGGAGCTACCAGCTTCGGCTTTCTTGGCGCCACCTCCATTGCCGGACTGCTCAACGACTAGCACCTCTTTGTTTTTTCTTCTTCCTATTGTTACGCCGCCGGTTTTTCTTTGCCGGGGCGGCATCCTCGCTGTCAGATCCTCCTGCTCCTGCATCCTCTCTGGGGAGTTTCCTCCCCTCTTCAGCACGTGCACACTTGTCGGCCAGGGCGTACAGCTCGCTGACGTCCCTGATCTTGCACATCGCCATCTCCTCCCTCATTCTGCGGTTACGCACGTTCTGATGGAACGCGCTGATGACCGCGGCAGGGTGGACGTCTGGGATGTTGTGCTGCACACGGCTGAATCTCTGAATGTACTTGCGCATGGGTTCTCCTTCCTTCTGGGCGAGCAGGTGTAGGTCACTCTCTTGGCCATGAGGATTGTGGCCGCCTGTAAAGGCGCCGACAAACTGATGGCACAGGTCTGCCCAAAAGGATATGGAGTTGTCCGGCAAGTGCATGAGCCAGGACCTGACGTTGCGCTTGAGTACCAACGGGAAGTAGTTGGCAAGGATCTTGTCGTCCCGCCCCCCAGTAGCTTGCACCGCGATGGTGTATATGCTGAGGAATTCCGACGGATGCGTCTTACCGTCGTACTTCTTCGGTAGGTCTGGCTTGAAATTCTTCATGTTGGGCCACTGGACTTGCCGCAGCTCACGAGTAAACGCAGGACAACCTACCGCGTACGGCAAGTCGCCTGGTCCCCCTGGCGCATGCATGTCGACAGCGGGCCTAGCGCGCTGGTCGGATTGACGTCACGCTTCTCTTCGGCGCTCGATGCGGGTACGAGCGTCTTCTTGCTGTCGTTCGTGAAGAACATGGCGCTGATCGCGACGAGCTCGTGGGTCCGACGACGCGGTGGAGTCGCTGTCGAGGTGGATCCGGCGAGTCGGCGATTTTGGCCTTCGGGGCAGGGAGTGCACGGTGGTTGCACCCCCACCGGTTTTGTCGCCATCGGCCCGCGCCTGGCTGACTTGCCGCGGCTGCGATGTACTTGGCTGCCGCGGAGTGTCGCCATTGGCGAAGGCGATGAGACTCTGAATGGTGGTCCTCCAGTCGTCGGCCTTGTCTGCCGCTGGAGGGAAGTCTAGGAGCAGTTGAGCTCGTGCCAAAGCTTCTGCTGGAGTGGTGGGCAGCGGTGGCGAACGGTGCGAGGAGCGGGATATGCTCGGACTCCTAACTATGTTAGAAGGAGCAGTATCCCGTCCAGGCGACCGTGCCTTGCTCGTGCCGGCATGCTGGCGTGCATGCTGGTCTTGAGCATCCCGAGATCCACCAGCTCGATCTGGACCCAGCAAACGTATGGTACCGTGAGTACCATGACGCTGCCATTCCCGCGCATCCTGAGAAGGGCGCGGTGCATGTACGGACGCCGAGGTCTTGGAGTGCGCCCGGTCGTTGTGGGAGTCGACTACGCCGCCGATGGGCAGCGTAGCTTTGTCCTTGGACTTGGCGGCACTGTGAGCTCCCTCGTCGACGTCCGTTCTCCTGCCGGCGTCTACCCCACCAGCCGTTGGTTCCGGCGGTGTTGGGATCGACGCGGACGGACCTGCTGCCTCCGAAGCCTTCTTCTTCGGTGGCATGTTGATGAAGATGATGAAGATCTAGCTCGTGTGCACGCCGGATAAGGTTCACACAACCTCGACACCCCCTACCTGGCGCGCCAAAGATGTCGGGGAAACTGATCCATGAACACCTATGGGACCGGCGGACCGACCCCTTTCGGTTCGGCGGGGGGCGGAGATCGCACGAAGAGCAGATCGAGGCGGGGCACACGAGCAGTTTACCCAGGTTCGGGCCGCACGGATGTGTAAAACCCTACTCCTGCTTTGTGGATTGTATTGAGTTCTTGCTCGGGAGCGCTGAGTGCTACAGTACACACCAGCAGCTAACAAGACCGAGCATGAGAGTGTTCGACCCCCTCGCTACGTTGCGCATGGGCCTCCTTTTATAGGCCCAAGGGGTCACCGACAGGTGGCAACGCAGATGAGGGCAAAAATGGAAAGATGTTGTAGTAGGTACAACTACTTGTACATTGTTCCATACCTAACCCTGACGGCAGGGGACAAGGGCATTCAATGCCCGTCGACGTCGCCCAAACAGTGCAAAAAGGGGCCGTCAGGGGCGCTACCGTTCGCCACGATGGCAACCTTGTCAGCGCCGCTTGCCACTGCGTACCCTTGGCTGCATAGCCTTCCGCCACGTATGCCTGGATGGGTCCCAGGGCGACACGTTGGTGGATGCGCTGGAGCGCTGGTACAGGGTGGTAGCTTGCCGCGGCAAGTGCCTTGCCGCGGTCGCTGTCTTGCCGCGTCCGGGAGCTTTCCACTCACCGGGCCTTGCCGGGACGCGTGGCGCGTCGCGGCAAGTTCCTTGAGATGCCTTGGTTGGCCTTCCCGGCGAGCTCCTCTTGCCGGGGTCTTGTCTCCTTGGCTTGAATACTTTGTTCTTGAATGGCTCCAAAGGAACCACGGAGGATCTTAACGGTCACCCGGCAAGCCTTGCCGCGGGGTGCTGCAACTGCCCGTGCACAAGTTCGGGATACTAGGGTACCCCTACTTTAGTACACCGACACCCATAAGTTGTTTGCTCACAAAATCCCTATGCATACGAAGTGGGTTAGACTTAAATGTGCTAGTTATATTCTTCATGATGCTCTCTTTATGTTTCAATTCTTATCTTTTATGTGAGCATCATTGAAATCATCATGCCTAGCTAGGGGCGTTAAACGATAGCGCTTGTTGGGAGGCAACCCAGCTTTATTTTTGTTCTTTGCCTTTTGCTTCAGTTTAGGAATAAATATTGCATCTAGCTTCTGTTTAGATGTGGTTTTGTGTTTTAATTAGTGTTTGTGCCAAGTAGAACCTTTGGGAAGACTTGTGTGAAGTTCATGCGATCATGCTGTAAAAAACAGAAACTTTAGCGCTCACGAGCTTAGCTACCATTTTTTACTGGACAGTGCTTTTAAGTTGATTCTTTTTGCAGATGATTAATAGATAAATTCCTAACATCCACCAATTTATTTCAGAATTTTTAGAGTTACAGAAGTATTCGAAAGTAACAGATTGCTACAGATTGTTCTGTTTTTGACAGATTCTGTTTTCTATGTGTTGTTTGCTTATTTTGATGAATCTATGAGTAGTATCGGAGGGTATGGACCATAGAGAAGTTGGAATACAGTAGATATTTGATAAGTCTCCAACGTATCGATAATTTTTGATTCTTCCATGCTATTATTTATGAAGTCTTGGATATTTAATGGGCTTTATCATTCACTATTATATCATTTTTCGGACTAACCTACTAACCCAAAGGCCCAGTCCAGATTGTTGTTTTTTGCCTATTTCAGGGTTTTGCAGAAAAGGAATATCAAACGGGTTCCAAACGGAATGAAACCTTCGCAGGAGATATTTTTGGAGGAAATCACGCACGAAAGACTCGGGGCCAAGCCAGGAGACAGAAGGGCCACCCTCGAGGGTGGGGGCGCGCCCCCTGCCTCGAGGGCAGGCCCTATGGCCCTCGGTGCCCCTCTTCTTCCTATATATACCTACGTACCCCAGAAACTCCAAACGCAGAGAGAAAACCCTAATTCCACCGCCGTAGCTGCTGTTCCTGTTGAGATCCCATCTTGGAGCCTGTTCCGGGAGGGGGATCCATCACGGAGACCTTCATCATCATCATCATCGCCCTCACCATGAGTTGTGAGTAGTTTACCACAGACCTTCGGGTCCATAGCTAGTATCTAGATGGCATCTTCTATCTCTCTCTGGATCTCAATACAGAGTTCTCCTCGGTCTTCGAGGAGATCTATTCGATGTAATCTCTTTTTGCGGTGTGTTTGTCGAGATCCGATGAATTGTGAGTTTATGATCAATGTTATCTATGAAAGATATTTGGTTCTTCTCTGAACTTTTTATGTGTGCTCATAATATCCTTGTAAGTCTCTTCAAATTATTGGTTTGATTTGGCCTACTAGATCTATAGTTCTTGCAATGGGAGAAGTGCTTGCCTTTGGGTTCAATCTTGCGGTGTCCTTTCCCAGTGACAGTAGGGGCAGCAAGGAACGTATTGTATTGTTGCCATCGAGGATAAAAAGATGGGGTTTTCATCATATTGCTTGAGTTTATTCCTCTACATCATGTCATCTTTCTTAAGGCGTTACTCTGTTCATATGAACTTAATACACTAGATGCATGCTGGATAGCGGTTGATGTGTGGAGTAATAGTAGTAGATGCAGGAAGGAGTCGGTCTACTTGTCTCGGATGTGATACCTATATACAATGATCATGCCTAGATAATCTCATAATTATTCGCTTTTCTATCAATTGCTCGACAGTAATTTGTTTACCCGCCGTAGAATATGGCTATCATGAGAGAAGCCACTAGAGAAAACTATGCCCCCCGGGTCTATCTTTATCATATTACTTTTCCGTCAACTAGCCAATTTCTGCCGCCGTTATTTATTTGCTTTCTTTACTTTCTGTTTCTATATCAAAAACACCAAAAATATTATCTTATCAACTCTATCAGTTCTCACTCTCGTAAGTGACCGTAAAGGGATTGACAACCCCTTATCGCGTTGGCTGCGAAGTTCTTATTTGTTTGTGCAGGTGCGAGGGACTGGCGCGTGGTCTCCTACTGGATTGATACCTTGGTTCTCAAAAACTGAGGGAAATACTTACGCTACTGTGATGCATCTCCCTTTTCTCTTCGAGGGAATACAACGCAAGCTCGAGAGGTAGCAATATTACACCAATATTAATTTAGAATGAGTTCAAAACAGTACCTAAGTGGTGGTTTTATTTTCTTGTACTAACGGAGCTTACGAGTTTTTTGTTGAGTTTTGTGTTGTGAAGTTTTCAAGTTTTGGGTGAAGATTCGATGGACTATGGAATAAGGAGTGGCAAGAACCAAAGCTTGGGGATGCCCAAGGCACCCCAAGGTAATATTCAAGGAAAACCAAGAGCCTAAGCTTGGGGATGTCCCGGGAAGGCATCCCCTCTTTCGTCTTTGTCTATCGGTAACTTTACTCGATGCTATATTTTTATTCTCCACATGATACGTGTTTTGCTTGGAGCGTCAATTTTGTTTTATTTTGTTTTGCTTGCTGTTTGAATAATATCCCAAGATATGAAATTATTAAATGTTAGAGAGTCTTCACATAGTTATATAATTATTCAACTACTCATTGATCTTCACTTAAAACTTTTGGAGTAGTTTGTTGTTTGCTCTATTGCTTCACTTATATCTTTTAGAGCACGGCGGTGGTTTTATTTTGAAGAAATAGATGAACTCTCATGATTCACTTAAATTATTTTGAGAGTCCTTTAGAACATCATGGTAATGTGCTTTCGTTATAAAACTAGTCCTAATATGATAGGCATCCAAGTTGGGTATAGTAAAAACTTTCATACAAGTGCATTGAATACTATGAGAAGCATGATACTTGATGATTGTTTTGAGATATGAGGATGATGATATTAGAGTTATGCTAGCGGGGTAATTCTGAATTCAAGAAATACTTGTGTTAAAGTTTGTAATTCCCGTAGCATTGCACGTATGGTGAACCGCTATGTGACGAAGTTAGAGCATGAGGTATTTATTGAGTGCCAACCTTTGTGTGGAGGTCGGGGGCGCGCGATGGTCAACTCCTACCAACCTTCCCCCTAGGAGTGTGTGTTGATTACTTTTTTTTGATGACTCGTAAATTTTTGCAATAAGTATATGAGTTTTTTATGACTAATGTTGAATCCATGGATTATACGCACTCTCACCCTTCCACCATTTCTAGCCTCTCTTGTACCACGCAACTTTCGCCGGTACCATACACCCACCATATACCTTCCTCAAAATAGCCACCATACCTACCTATAATGGTATTTCCATAGCCTTTCCGAGATATGTTCAATGCAACTTTCCACTGTTCTGTTCATATGACACGCTTCATATTGTCATATTGCCATGCATGATCATGTAGTTGACATTGTATTTGTGGCAAAGCCACCATGCGTAATTTTTCATACATGTCACTCTTGATTCATAACACATCCCGGTACACCGCCGGAGGCATTCATATAGAGTCATACTTTGTTCTAGTATCGAGTTGTAATATCGAGTTGTAAATCAATATATGTGTGATGATCATAATTATTAGAACATTGTCCCAAAGAAAAGAAAAAAGAAAAAAAAGAAGGATAGGCCAAAGAAAAAAGAAAGGCCCAAAAATATGAAAAAATGAAAAAGAAAAAGAAAAGAAAAGGGACAATGCTACTATCTTTTTTCACACTTGTGCTTCAAAGTAGCAACATGTTCTTCATGATAGAGAGTCTCATGTTTAGTAATTTTCATATACTAGTGGGAATTTTCATTATAGAACTTGGCTTGTATATTCCAACAATGGGCTTCCTGAAATGCCCTAGGTCTTCATGAGCAAGCAAGTTGGATGCACACCCGCTTAGTTTCTTTTGTTGAGCTTTCATACATTTATAGCTCTAGTGCATTCGTCGCATGGCAATCCATACTCACTCACATTGATATCTATTGATGGGCATATCCATAGCATGTTGATACGCCTAGTTGATGTGAGACTATCTTCCTCCTTTTTGTCTTCTCCACAACCACCACTCTATTCCACCTATAGTGCTATATGTTGGGGAACGTAGTATTTTAAAATTTTCCTACGATCACGCAAGATCTATCTACCAGATGCATAGCAACGAGAGGGAAGAGTGTGTCTACGTACCCTCGTAGACCGGAAGCGGAAGCGTCAAGTGACGCGGTTGATGTAGTCGAACTTCTTCGCGATCCAACCGATCAAGCACCGAACGTACGGCACCTCCGCGTTCAGCACATGTTCAGCTTGATGACGTCCCACAAGCTCTTGATCCAGTCGAGCTTCACGGGAGAGTTTCGTCAGCACGACGGCGTGGTGACGGATATGATGTACCTACCGGCGCAGGGCTTCGCCTAAGCACTGCGACGGTATGACCGAGGAGTGTTTCTTTGGAGGGGGGCACCGCACACGGCTAGAACAATTCAACTTGTGTGTCTTTGGGTACCCCCCTGCCCCCATATATGAAGGGGCAAGGGGGGAGGCCGGCCGGCCCTCCTATGGTGCGGCTAGGGCTGCAATCCTACTAGGAATAGGATTGCAATCCTATTCCTAGTAGCAATCTACCAAAGAAGGAAAATGGGGGAAGGAAAGAGAGGGAGAGGGAGAGGGAAAGAGGGGCCGCGCCCCCCTCCCCTAGTCCTATTCGGACTCCTCCTAGGGAGGGGGCGTGCCACCTCATGGCTGCTGCCCTCTCTCTCCCCTATGGCCCACCAGGGCCCATCATTCCCCCGGGGGGTTCCGGTAACCCCCCCGGCACTCCGGTAAATTCCGAAACTTTCCAGAACACTTCCGGTGTCCGAATATAGTCGCCCAATATATCAATCTTTATGTCTCGGACATTCCGAGACTCCTCGTCATGTCCGTGATCTCATCCGGGACTCCGAACTACCTTCGGTACATCAAAACTCATAAACTCATAATACCGATCGTCATCAAACGTTAAGCGTGCGGACCCTACGGGTACGAGAACTATGTAGACATGACCGAGACTCCTCTCCGGTCAATAACCAATAGCGGAACCTGATGCTCATATTGGCTCCTACATATTCTACGAAGATCTTTATCGGTCAAACCGCATAACATCATACGTTGTTCCTTTTGTCATTGGTATGTTACTTGCCCGAGATTCGATCATCGGTATCTCTATACCTAGTTCAATCTTGTTACCGGCAAGTCTCTTTACTCGTTCCGTAATACATCATCTCGTGACTAACTCATTAGTATTTTGCTTGCAAGGCTTATTATGATGTACATTACCAAGAGGGCCCAGAGATACCTCTCCGACACTCGGAGTGACAAATCCTAGTCTTGATCTATGCCAACACCACGAACACTTTCGGAGACACCTGTAGAGCATCTTTATGATCACCTAGTTATGTTGTGACGTTTGATAGAACACAAGGTGTTCCTACGGTATTCGGGAGTTGCATAATCTCATAGTCATAGGAACATGTATAAGTCATGAAGAAAGCAATAGCAGTAAAACTAAACGATCATAGTGCTAAGCTAACGGATGGGTCTTGTCCATCACATCATTCTCCTAATGATGTGACCCCATTGATCAAATGACAACTCATGTCTATGGTTAGGAAACATAACCATCTTTGATCAATGAGCTAGTCTAGTAGAGGCATACTAGGGACACTCTGTTTTGTCTATGTATTCACACATGTACTAAGTTTCCGGTTAATACAATTCTAGCATGAATAATAAACATTTATCATCATATAAGGAAATATAAATAACAACTTTATTATTGCCTCTAGAGCATATTTCCTTCAGTCTCCCACTTGCACTAGAGTAGATAATCTAGCTCACATCGCCATGTGATTTAATACCGATAGTTCACATCGTTATGTGAATAACACCCATAGTTCACATCGCCATGTGACCAACACCCATAGGGTGTACTAGAGTCAATAATCTAGTTCACATCGCTATGTGATTAGTACCCAAGAGTAATAAGGTGTGATCATGTTTTGCTTGTGAGAGAAGTTTAGTCAACGGGTCTGTTACATTCAGATCCGTATGTATTTCGCAAATTTCTATGTCTACAATGCTCTGCATGGAGCTACTCTAGCTAATTGCTCCCACTTTCAATACGCATCCAGATTGATACTTAGAGTCATCTAGATTTAGTGTCAAAGCTTGCATCGGCGTAACCCTTTACGACGAACTCTTTATTACCTCCATAATCGAGAAACATTTCCTTAGTCATCCAGTTACTAAGGATAATTTTGACCGTTGTACAGTGATCTACTCCTGGATCACTATTGTACCCCCTTGACAAACTCATGGCAAGGTACACAACATGTTTGGTACATAGCATGGCATACTTTATAGAACCTATGGCTGAGGCATAGGGAATGACTTTCATTCTCTATATATTTTTCTATCGTGGTCTGGCTTTGAGTCTTACTCAACTTCACACCTTACAAGTCAGGCAAGAACTCCTTCTTTGACTCCTCCATTTTGAACTACTTCAAAATCTTATCAAGGTATGTACTCATCGAAAGCCTTATCAAGCGTCTTGATCTATCTCTATAGATCTTGATGCCTAATATGTAAGCAGCTTCACCAAGGTCTTTCTTTGAAAAACTCCTTTCAAACACTCCTTTATGCTTTCCAGAAAATTCTACATCATTTCCGATCGACAATATGTCATTCACATATACTTATCAGAAAGGTTGTAGTGCTCCCACTCACTTCTTGTAAATACAGGCTTCACCGCAAGTCTGTATAAATCTATATGCTTTGATCAACTTATCAAAGCATATATTCCAACTCCGAGATGCTTGCACCAGTCCATAGATGGATTGCTGGAGCTTGCACATTTTGTTAGCACCTTTAGGATTGACAAAACCTTCTGGTTGCATCATATACAAGTCTTCTTTAATAAAATCCATTAAAGAATGCAGTTTTGTTATCCATTTGCCAGATTTCATAAAATGCGACAATTGCTAACATGATTCGGACAGACTTAAGCATCGCTACGGGTGAGAAAGTCTCATCGTAGTCAACTCCTTGAACTTGTTGAAAAACTTTCCCAACAAGTCGAGCTTTGTAAACAGTAACATTACCGTCAGCGTCAGTCTTCCTCTTGAAGATCCATTTATTATCGATGGCTTGCCGATCATCGGGCAAGTCAACCAAAGTCCACACTTTGTTCTCATACATGGATCCCATCTCAGATTTCATGGCCTCGAGCCATTTTGCGGAATCTGGGCTCATCATTGCTTCCTCATAGTTCGTAGGTTCATCATGGTCCAGTAACATGACTTCCAGAACCGGGTTGCCGTACCACTCTGATGCGGAACGAACTCTGGTTGATCTACAAAGTTCAGCAGAAACTTGATCTGAAGTTTCAAGATCATCATCATTAGCTTCCTCACTAATTGGTGTAGGAATCACTGGAACTAGTTTCTGTGATGTTCCACTTTCTAATTCGAGAGAAGTTACAATTACCTCATCAAGTTCTACTTTTCCTCCCACTCACTTCTTTCGAGAGAAACTCCTTCTCTAGAAAGGATCCATTCTTAGCAACAAAGACCTTGCCTGCGGATCTGTGATAGAAGGTGTACCCAACAGTTTCTTTTGGGTATCCTATGAAGATTTACTTCTCCGATTTGGGTTCGAGCTTATCATGTTGAAACTTTTTCACATAAGCATCACAGTCCCAAACTTAAAGAAATGACAGCTTAGGTTTCTTGTCAAACCACAGTTCATACGTGTCATCTCCACGGATTTAGATGGTGCCCTATTTAACGTGAATGTAGCTGTCTCTAATGCATAACCCCAAAAGCGATAGTGGTAGATCGGTAAGAGACATCATCGATCGCACCATATCTAATAAAGTACGGTTATGACATTCGGACACACCATTACACTGTGGTGTTCCAGGTGGCGTGAGTAGTGAAACTATTTCACATTGTTTTTACTGAAGGCCAAACTCGCTAACTCAAATATTTTACCTCTACGATCATATCGTAGAAACTCTTATTTTCTTGTTACGATGATTCTCCACTTCACACTGAAATTCTTTGAACTTTTCAAATGTTTCAGACTTGTGCTTCATTAAGTAGATATACCCATATCTGCTCAAATCATCAGTGAAGTTCAGAAAATAACGATACCCACCGCGAGCTTTAACAATCATAGGTCCACATACATCTGTATGTATGATCTCCAACAAATATGTTGCTCGCTCCATTGTTCCGGAGAACGGAGTTTTAGTCATCTTGCCCATGAGGCATGGTTCGCAAGCACCAAGTGATTCATAATCAAGTGATTCGAAAAGTCCATCACTATGGAATTTCTTCATGCGCTTTACACCATTATGACCTAAACGACAGTGCCACAAATAAGTTGCACTATCATTATTAACCTTGCATCTTTTGGCTTCAATATTATGAATATGTGTATCACCACGATCGAGATCCAACAAACTATTTTCATTGGGTGTATGACCATCGAAGGTTTTATTCATGTAAACAGAATAACAATTATTCTATGACTTTAAATGAATAACCGTATTGCAACAAATATGATCAAATCATATTCATGCTCAACGCAAATGCCAAATAACATTTATTTAGGTTTTACCCTAATCCCGAAAGTATAGGGAGTGTGCGATGATGATCATATCAATCTTGGAACCACTTCCAACATACATCGTCACTTCACCTTTAACTAGTCTCCGTTCATTCTGCAATTCTCGTTTCGAGTTACTAATTTTAGCAACTGAACCGGTATCAAATACCCAGGGGTTGCTATGAACACTAGTAAAGTACACATCAATAATCTGTATATCAAAATATACTTTTGTTCACTTTGCCATCCTTCTTATCCGCTAAATACTTGGGGCAGTTCCGCTTCCAGTGTCCAGTCCCCTTGCAGTAGAAGCACTCAGTTTCAGGCTTGGCTCCAGACTTGGGTTTCTTCGTGGGAATGACAACTTGCTTGTCATTCTTCTTGAAGTTCCCCTTCTATCCCTTTGGCCTTTACTTGAAACAAGTGGTCTTATTAACCATCAACACTTGATGCTCTTTCTTGATTTCTACCTTCGCCGATTTCAGGATCGCGAAGAGCTCGGGAATTACCTTCGTCATCCCTTGCATATTATAGTTCATCACGAAGTTCTACTAACTTGGTGATAGTGACTAGAGAACTTTGTCAATTACTATCTTATCTGGAAGATTAACTCCCACTTGATTCAAGTAATTGTAGTACCCAGACAATCTGAGCACATGCTCACTGGTTGAGCTATTCTCCTCCATCTTGTAGGCAAAGTACTGTCAGAGGTCTTATACCTCTCGACACGGGCATGAGTATGAAATACTAATTTCAACTCTTGGAACATCTTATATGCTCCGTGGCTTTCAAAACGTTTTTGAAGTCCCGGTTCTAAGTCGTAAAGCATGGTGCACTTAAACTATCAAGTAGTCATCATACCGAGCTTTTGTCAAAACATTCATAACGTCTATATCTGCTCCTGCAATAGGTCTGTCACCTAGCGGTGCATCAAGGACATAATTCTACTGTGCAGCAATGAGGATAATCCTCAAATCAGGGAACAATTCTGCATCATTGCTACTAACATCTTTCAACTTAGTTTTCTCTAGGAACATATAAAAATAAACGTGGAGCAACATTGCGAGCTATTAATCTACAACATAGATATGCTAATACTACCAGGACTAAGTTCATGATAAATTAAAGTTAAATTTAATCATATTACATAAGAACTCCCACTTAGATAGACATCCCTCTAGTCATCTAAATGATCACGTGATCCAAATCAACTAAACCATGTCCGATCATCACGTGAGATGGAGTAGTTTCAGTGGTGAACATCTTATGTTGATCATATCTACTATATGATTCACGCTCGACCTTTCGGTCTCTAGTGTTCCGAGGCCATATATGCATATGCTAGGCTCGTCAAGTTTAACCCGAGTATTCTGCATGTGCAAAACTGGCTTACACCCGTTGTATTCGAACGTAGAGCTTATCACACCCGATCATCACGTGGTGTCTTGGCACGACGAACTTTCGCAATTGTGCATACTCAGGGAGAACACTTATACCTTCAAATTTAGTAAGGGATCATCTTATAATGCTACCGTCGAACTAAGCAAAATGAGAAGCATAATAAGATAAACATCACATGCAATCAAAATATGTGACATGATATGGCCATCATCATCTTGTGCTTTTGATCTCCATCTCCAAAGCACCGTCATGATCACATTCGTCACCGGCGCGACACCTTGATCTCCATCGTAGCATCGTTGTCGTCTCGCCAACTATTGCTTCTACGACTATCGCTACCGCTTAGCGATAAAGCAATTACATGGCGATTGCCTTTCATACAATAAAGCGACAACCATGTGGCTCCTGCCAGTTGCCGATAACATTACAAAACATGATCATCTCATACAAAACCGTATAACTCATCATGTCTTGACCATATCACATCACAACATGCCCTGCAAAAACAAGTTAGACGTCCTCTACTTTGTTGTTGCAAGTTTTACGTGGCTGCTACGGGCTTAGCAAGAACCGTTCTTACCTACGCATACAAAAAACCACAACGATGTTTCGTCAAGTATGTGTTGTTTTAACCTTCACAAGGATCGGGCGTAGCCACACTTGATTCAGCTAAAGTGAGAGAGACAGACACCCGCCAGTTACCTTTAAGCAACAAGTGCTCGTAACGGTGAAACCAGTCTCGCGTAAGCGTACGCGTAATGTCGGTCCGGGCTGCTTCATCTCACAATACCGCCGAAGCAAAGTATGACATGCTGGTAAGCAGTATGACTAGTCTCGCCCACAACTCATTGTGTTCTACTCGTGCATATCATCTAAGCATAGACCTGGCTCATGATGCCACTGTTGGGGAACGTAGTATTTTAAAATTTTCCTACGATCACGCAAGAACTATCTACCAGATGCATAGCAACGAGAGGGAAGAGTGTGTCTACGTACCCTCGTAGACCGGAAGCGGAAGCGTCAAGTGACGCGGTTGATGTAGTCGAACTTCTTCGCGATCCAACCGATCAAGCACCGAACGTACGACACCTCCGCGTTCAGCACACGTTCAGCTTGATGACGTCCCACGAGCTTTTGATCCAGTTGAGCTTCACGGGACAGTTTCGTCAGCACGACGGCATGGTGACGGATATGATGTATCTACCGGCGCAGGGCTTCGCCTAAGCACTGCGACGGTATGACCGAGGTGTGTTTCTGTGGAGGGGGGCACCGCACACGGCTAGAACAATTCAACTTGTGTGTCTTTGGGTGCCCCCCTGCCCCCATATATAAAGGAGCAAGGGGGGAGGCCGGCCGGCCCTCCTATGGTGCGGCTAGGGCTGCAATCCTACTAGGAATAAGATTGCAATCCTATTCCTAGTAGGAATCTACCAAAGAAGGAAAAGGGGGGAAGGAAAGAGAGGGAGAGGGAGAAGGAAAGGGGGGTCGCGCCCCCCTCCCCTAGTCCTATTCGGACTCCTCCTAGGGAGGGGGCGCGCCACCTCAAGGCTGCTGCCCTCTCTCTCCCCTATGGCCCACCAGGGCCCATCATTCCCCCGGGGGGTTCCGGTAACCCCCCCGGCACTCCGGTAAATTCCGAAACTTTCCAGAACACTTCCGGTGTCCGAATATAGTCGTCCAATATATCAATCTTTATGTCTCGGACATTCCGAGACTCCTCGTCATGTCCATGATCTCATCCGGGACTCCGAACTACCTTCGGTACATCAAAACTCATAAACTCATAATACCGATCGTCATGAAACGTTAAGCGTGCGGACCCTACGGGTTCGAGAACTATGTAGACATGACCGAGACTCCTCTCCGGTCAATAACCAATAGCGGAACCTGGATGCTCATATTGGATCCTACATATTCTACGAAGATCTTTATCGGTCAAACCGCATAACAACATACGTTGTTCCTTTTGTCATTGGTATGTTACTTGCCCGAGATTTGATCGTCGGTATCTCTATACCTAGTTCAATCTCGTTACCGGGAAGTCTCTTTACTCGTTCCGCAATACATCATCTCGTGACTAACTCATTAGTCTTTTGCTTGCAAGGCTTATTATGATGTACATTACCGAGAGGGCACAGAGATACCTCTCCGACACTCGGAGTGACAAATCCTAGTCTTGATCTATGCCAACACCACGAACACTTTCGGAGACACCTGTAGAGCATCTTTATGATCACCCTGTTACGTTGTGACGTTTGATAGCACACAAGGTGTTCCTACGGTATTCGGGAGTTGCATAATCTCATAGTCATAGGAACATGTATAAGTCATGAAGAAAGCAATAGCAGTAAAACTAAACGATCATAGTGCTTAGCTAACGAATGGGTCTTGTCCATCACATCATTGTCCTAATGATGTGACCCCATTGATCAAATGACAAGTCATGTCTATGGTTAGGAAACATAACCATCTTTGATCAATGAGCTAGTCTAGTAGAGGCATACTAGGGACACTCTGTTTTGTCTATGTATTCACACATGTACTAAGTTTCCGGTTAATACAATTCTAGCATGAATAATAAACATTTATCATGATATAAGGAAATATAAATAACAACTTTATTATTGCCTCTAGGGCATATTTCCTTCACTATATCCATGGCTCACGCTCATGTATTGCGTGAAAGTTGAAAGGTTTGGAAAAATTGAGTATGAAAACAATTGCTTAGCTGAAATCGGGGTTGTGCATGATATGAATATTTTGTGTGATGAAGAGGGAGCATAGCCAGACTATATGATTTTGTAGGGATGAACTTTCTTTGGCCATGTTATTTTGAGAAGACATGATTGCTTTGTTAGTATGCTTGAAGTATTATTATTCTTATGTCAATATAGACTTTTGTCTTGAATCTTTCGGATCTGAACATTCATGCCACAATAAAGAGAATTACATTGAGAATTATCTTAGTTACCATTCCACATCAAAAATTCTGTTTTTATCATTTACCTACTCGAGGATGAGCAGGAATTAAGCTTGGGGATGCTTGATACGTCTCCAACGTATCTATGATTTCTGATTGTTCCATGCTATTATATTATCCTTCTAGGATGTTTTATGTGCTTTTATATACACTTCCATACGATTTTTGGTACTAACCTATAAACATAGAGCCCAGTGCCAGTTTCTGTTTTTTCCTTATTTTTGAGTTTTACAAAAAAGTAATATCAAACAGAGTCCAATTGACGTGCCAATTTTTGATGATTTTTTCTGGACCAAAAGAAGCCCCCGAAGTAAAAGAGTTGAGCCAGGAGAGCCACGGGCTGCCCACGAGGGTGGGGGGCGCGCCAACCCCAAGTGGTGGCGCCCCCTATCTCGTGGACAGCCCGGAGATCCCTCTAACTTGTGCCCAATGCCCAAAAATCCTATAAATACTGAAACCTCCAGAAAGTAACCTAGATCGGGAGTTTCGCCGCCGAAAGCATCTGTTGCCACCGAAAACCAATATAGACCCGTTCTGGCATCCTGTCGGAGGGGGGAATCCCTCTCCGGTGGCTATCTTCATCATCCCAGCGCTCTCCATGACGAGGAGGGAGTAGTCCACCCTCGGGCTGAGGGTATGTACCAGTAGCTATGTGTTTGATCTCTCTCTCTCTCTCTCTCTCTCGTGTTCTTGAGATGGCACGATCTTGATGTATCGCGAGCTTTGCTATTATAGTTGGATCTTATGATGTTTCTCCCCCTCTACACTCTTGTAATGGATTGAGTTTTCCCTTTGAAGTTATCTTATCGGATTGAGTCTTTAAGGATTTGAGAACACTTGATGTATGTCTTGCATGTGCTTATCTGTGGTGACAATGGGATATCGCGTAATCTACTTGATGTATGTTTTGGTGATCAACTTGCGGGTTCCGTGACCTTGGGAATATATGCATAGGGGTTGGCACACGTTTTCATCCTGACTCTCCGATGGAAACTTTGGGGCACTCTTTGAAGTACTTTGTGTTGGTTGAATAGATGAATCTGAGATTGTGTGATGCATATCGTATAATCATGCCCACAGATACTTGAGGTGACAATGGAGTATCCAGGTGACATTAGGGTTTTGGTTGATTTGTGTCTTAAGGTGTTATTCTAGTATGAACTCTATGATAGATTGAACTGAAAGAATAGCTTCGTGCTATTTTACTACGGACTCTTGAATAGATCGATCAGAAAGAATAACTTTAAGGTGGTTTCGTACCCTACAATAATCTCTTCATTTGTTCTCCGTATTAGTTACTTTGGAGTGACTCTTTGTTGCATGTTGAGGGCTAGTAATATGATCCAATTATGTTATCCTTGTTGAGAGAACTTGCACTAGTGAAAGTATGAACCCTAGGCCTTCTTTCCTATCATTGCAACGCCGTTTATGCTCACTTTTACCACTTGCTACCTTGCTGTTTTTATATTTTCTTATTACAAAAACCTATATCTACCATCCATATTGCACTTGTATCACCATCTCTTCGCCAAACTAGTGCACCTATACAATTTACCATTGTATTGGGTGTGTTGGGGACACAAGAGACTCTTTGTTATTTGGTTGCAGGGTTGTTTGAGAGAGACCATCTTCATCCTACGCCTCCCATGGATTGATAAACCTTAGGTCATCCACTTGGGGAAATTTGATATTGTCCTACAAACCTCTGCACTTGGAGGCCCAACAACGTCTACAAGAAGAAGGTTGCGTAGTAGACATCATTCCTTTTAAGAGAACATCGGGTTGTTGGGTGGAGGCTTTACCTTCTATGTTATGGAGCATCAATACAACACCCAACAGATCTACGGGTTACACACCCTTCTTCATGGTCTATGTAGCTGAGGCGATTCTTCCTAGTGATATCCATCATGACTCGCCTCGAGTGGCGACTTACGTTGAAACTGACAATGAGAAGGCGCCACATGATGCATTGGATTTGTTGGATGAAGAGTGTGATCTCGCGGCGGCTCGTTCAGCGGTCTATCAACAGGATTTACGACGGTAGCACAGCCGCCGGGTCAAAACCAGAACCTTTCAAGAAGGCGACTTAGTGCTCCGGCTCTTCCAAGATCAAACTGATATGCATAAGCTTTCACCGCCTTGGGAGGGACCTTTTGTCGTCAGCAAGAATCTGCACAACGGGTCGTACTATCTGATTGATGTTTGAGAGCACAAGGATTCACGCACATCAGAGGAGGAGACTAATCGGCCATGGAATATTGCTCATCTCCGGCCTTACTATAATTAAGCCTCCGGCTCTCATGATGTATATAGTTCGATGATGTAAATATTAGAACAATATAATAAAGTCGGCATCCCTGATAATTCGGGGCCTCTGTCATTTTCACTTCTTCAAAGCCGAGTCGTTGTCATCATCCTACATGTTTACTCAAGAGGCTTGACACCCAAATTACAGGGACCAAAGAGAGTTGGATGCATGGCACAACTCAAATGTAGGTCCTCGATGAGAATAATTCGCAAGTATGTCACTTGGGGGCTTCCTGTTCAAACATAGGCGTATTCGACCAAAGAGAACACAGCGTTACTACCCATTTGACCGGGTTATGATTCAAACATAGGCGTATTTGACTGGGTTATGATTCAAACACAGCGTTACTACCCATTTTCACGACCTTCTTGGTGGCTTTCTTGACAATTCTGGCCTTTTTAGCAGCTTCATGGTTGAATGTTTTCTTGCAGAAAGCCAACTTAGCCTATGAGGGGCAGCAAGTTTGAGTTGACAGGAGAAACAAAGCGATAAAGTAAGGACAGTTAAAGTTAAAGATTCACCTCTCGTGCCGTGTTAAGTTTGCACAAAGGGCTCAGACCCACTTTGCTGTAGTCTCCCAGGCTTTCGTTTAAGAGGGTCTTGGTCATGTCTGTAATTACATCCTCAGTCAAGTCCTCAGGGCTGTGACGTAATGGATTTGTGGTTTCACCAGTATAGTTACACATTAAGCCGGTCCTACGGCTCAAGGGAATGATTCGCCAGGCGATCCAGCACCGGACCAAATCAATTCCAGTTAGCCCATTTCCCAGTAGGGCCCCGACCTTTGCACGAGTGGGAGCAAGTTTTTTGCGTTCTGCGGCAGTAAGTTTCTCAGCAAGAGGATGCCTTGTGTCTAAACGTTGGACATGATAACCCGACAAAGGATTCTCATCAGCTGGGGGGTGTCTTTGCAATAAAACTAGGTTTGATTCCAGTCTTTTGGGTGACTCGGCACACAGGCATAAGGGAAGATAGAATCTCTCCTTCTTTGAATTTAGACGGCTCCAAGTTCTAAGCTGGGTCCGTTTGTGAACTCATTCTGGCGGTTTAAGTAAAAATATTATCTGAAGAGCTCGATGCTGGGCTCCTCTTGAAGATACACCTCACGGAAGACCTGGAAGTTGCAGATATTTGACATGGAATTGGGTCCGATGTCTTATGGATGGAGCTGAAAGAAATGCATAACGTCTCGGAAGAACTTAGAGCCGGGTGGTGAAAAACCCCGGTTCATGTCATCAGAAAAGACAATAACTTCATCTTCCTTTGGATTAGGTCTCTCTTCGCCCGGTTTAGGGGTGCGGTAATGCCTAACTAATGTTTTCGGCAGAAAACTAATTTTGACAAAGTCAGCAAGCGTAGCCTCAGTGACAACAGAAGGGACCCAGTTGCACGTGGTGACTGTCTTCGACGGCATTGTGAACAAAGAAGCTTAACAGAAAGAAAAAAAATTGCCGGCTCAAAATTGATTCATTAAACCGGAAATCAAACTGCAGTATATGTTCAACATCATAGCTTAAATGGGGCCTAATGGCATAAGAGTAATTATAAACCGAAAGGTTAAGCCGCCATGACAAGCGCGGATACTCAGGAAAGCAGATTTTACTAAGTGTGGGGACAAACAGTTTTCACAGATTGAAGCTGCAATTTTGGATCTACAACAGTTCAAAAAATAAAGCTAAAATGACGGACAGGCAGACCTAAGATAATTATGACGCAGTTCATGGAGATGAATCGATTTTTTCGCATAGATGAGACATTACAGTATTTGCAAGGAAATACTATCAACACCATCGCGCGGAGGAATATCAAGTTCAATCATGACTGCAGAAGAAGAAAAAGATGATCTCCGGCGAGTTTTGCGGGAACCCTAATGGATCTAAGGGAGGAGGAAAGAGAAGGACGTACCTGGGTGAGTGAACGGCGGCGGCGTCAGAAGAGATCTGGTCGCGTCAGGTTGATGTTGCGGCCGCTGTTGAAGACGAGGCAGAGGACAACGGCGCCGGCGGAGCTTGAGTGCGTGAGCGTCGCGAGGAAGGAAATGAAGAGGAAGAGGTAAAGGGAGAGAATGGAAAGGAACCCATGGCCCTATTTATAAGGTGGATGGATAAGGGTCACGCGCGAGAATCGAGGAGACAAAAAAACAGATAAGTAACTGAGCAGGCGCCCCGATTATCGGAGTCCCAATAAATGCGGAGATTTGTTAAGATCTGGGCAGTTCCAAAGTAAGTAACTAGTGATGTCATGGCGAGTTACCACAATTTCAAGGACTAACGTCATAGCGGGTTATGATCTCTCGTGAGAAGATGAAGAAAGATTAACATGAACAAGTTCAAATCAACCTGGGGCCTAATGTTGGGGATATAACTATTTGATATGACCCGCCCAGGAGGGGCTGGGTTACCCAGTGGCGGTTCATGGGCCAAGCCCAGAAGCATGCTAAAGATGGCGGTTTGATAAGAGTAATGTATAAAGGGCCCAAAGGTCCAGGGCGGTGTCGGGGGAAACTGTCCGCCACGAACACCTATGGGACCGGAGCCCCTTGTCTGTGCGGTACGAGGGCAGAGGGAGCACAAAGAGCAGATCGGAGCGTGCACGTGGGCAGTTTTACCCAGGTTCGGGCCGCGGTAGACGCGTAAAACCCTACTCCTGCTTGGTTGTGTATTGAGTTTGAGCGCTCGGAAGCTTGAAGAAGCAGCTACACCGGCGCGAGAGTGATCTAGGTTCCGAACCCCCTCCACGTTGTGCATGGGCCTCCTTTTATAGTGCAAGGGGTCACCGACATGTGTCAACGTAGGAGAAAGGGGTAAAAGCGTAAAAGAGGTGGTAGTTGTAACAGTGCGGGAACAGTGGAGCTACAGTACAGAACAGTGGTCTATACCTACTTTAACAGTGGGGGACAAGGGCATTTAATGCCCGTCGCCGTCGACCCCAAAAGCTCCCGCCTTAGCGTCTCCGTCCGCCACGGCGACGGATCCATCACCGTGGAATGCCACCGTGTACCCCAGGCTGCACAGCCATCCGCCACGCGTCCCTGGATAGGCCCCAGGGCGACGCGTGGGCCGATGAGCTGGAGCGCGGGCACACAGCGCAGCCTTCCCGGCAAGCACCTTGCCGGGGCCTTGATCTTGCCGGGCCCGGGAGCTTGCCGCTCCCCGGGCCCCTTGCCGGGGCACATATAGTGCCGAGGCGTTGTCTTCTAGTCTTCCTGGCGAGCTCCTCTTGCCAGGGTCTTGTGTTAGTGGAGCGGTCTTGACCCTGGTACGGCCTTCCTGGCAAGCTCCTCTTGCCGGGGTCTTGGTCTTCTTCCTTTTATACTTTGTTTTTGAATGGTTTAATAAGGAGCAGGAAGGTCTCCGGCGAGCCCGCAGTAAACCTTGCCGCGGGAAGCTGCAACTGCCCGTGCACAAGTTGGGGTACTGGGGTACCCCTACCTTAGTACACCGACAGGAGCCCCCGGGCCTGGGCCACACACGGTGCCGAGCGCTGTTGGGCCAGGCCCAAAACAGTGCACGGGCACCCGCGGCCCGCGGCGCGCCGAATCCACTTCCATATCCGCCGCACCCCACGGTAACGGCACGCGTCGATCGCGGCGCCGTGGGATGGGACGTGCCCACGATCTCATAATGGAAAGGGCGAAACGCCCCCCACTCCCCCATAAAAGCAGAGGGAGCGGGCGCGGTTCCCCTCCTTGCGCTCTCATTACGTCGTCTTCCTCCTGCAAAAGATTCCCTCTTGTGCTCCGCCCCCGCATCTCCGCCGCCGCCGAGCTCTTCGTCCCCCTCCTTCCACCGCGTCCGCCATGGCCCCAAAGACCGACAAGGCAAAGGCGGAGAAGGCCAAGAAGGAGAAATCGGAGCAAGCGGCCAAGCTCATCGCGTACCGGAAGCGGCACGTCGTCTTCCCGCCGAAGCTCGGCGTGCGGGAACTCTGGAACAAGTACTACTTGTTCTGGTCCAAGAGAACCGACGCGCATCCCCGCACGCGAGCATACCCGGCCGCCGCCAAGGACAGCTATCCCGGCGGGTACCATTTCTTCGCTGCTTTCTTTCATTGTGGTCTCTGTCCACCTTTCTCAAACTTCTTTTGCGACGTCATGAATACATATGGCTTCCATCTGCTTGACTTCACCCCCAACGCCATTCTCACCATGGCTGTTTTCGCACACATGTGCGAAAACTTCATAGGAGTCCACCCCAATGTAGCACTCTTTAGACACTTCTTCACTCCTAGAGCCGAGGCCGATGCCCCCCTCTCCGGAGGAATTTCTTGGGTCTTCCGTCTCAATAAGAAGGGTGCGTACTTGCCGGGGGAGCTCCGCGGCAAGTGGGAGGAATGGCGAGCGGAGTGGTGCTGGATCGTAGAAGACCAGCCGCAAGCCTTCACCGCGCCGCGCACAACGCCCATCGTGCGCGGCAGGGATTGGAGTGATCTGGACTCGGATGACGTCAAGCTCAACATCGCCCTCGTCCGGATTCTTCGTCTTCGATTGGCCAATCTGTCAGTTGCCGAGGTGGGCGCAGATTTCCTCCGCCGGCGCATCGCCCCTCTCCAAGACCGGAAGAGGCCGGCCTGGGAGTACGGCGGCCCGGCAGACATCATGAGGTTGCGCCCCGGGCTCAACTTCAACTTCACCACGCTGGAGCTGCGGGGAATGGTACGGGAACTCTTCAAATACGACCCGACGCACCCCGAGTGGTTCAGGACTCCCCGGGGAGTGGTGCCGCTCTGCAACAGCGCCGTCAGGGATCGGATCCTCGCCATGATGCCCATGTGCGACTCGCACGGCGTGGACCGTACATGGCTTGCTCCGAAGCCCATCGACGTCCTCAACTTCTACGACAACCTTGAAGAGGTGGCGAAGAACAAGGAGGACCTCAAGCTGCACACGCGGGCCACCACCGACCAGGAGATCGCCTACATTGCTTCTCGGGCTGAGGAGGCCGCCGCAGCCGCGGCGGCAGGAGTTTTCGGATATTCGCCGGAGGAGGCGGAGTTTGAGGACGCGTCCACCCAGGCGGAGGAGGCGGAGATCCGCAGGTTGCTGGATCTGCCTCCCGACGCGCTTGCCGGGGTTCCCTCGTTGAGGCACTCCGGGATCAGCGGGATCGCAACCGAGGCCGCGGCAATGGAGGGTACCGCCGGAGGGAGTAGAGGCGCCGCGAGAGGCGGAGGCGCCAAGGGAAAGAGGGCCGCAGCGCTGGATGCTGGGCCCAGCGAGCCGACCGGGGCAGAGGAGGAGGAGGAGGAGGAGGCCGAGGACTCCGGCGGATCCACGGAATTGTACGCCGACGACCTCTCCTCGTCGGAGAGCTCCCCGCCCCCGGCAAGCCCGAGGCAGTCCCCGGCGAAACGCCTCCGCAAGGCGGCGACGGGGGAGAGAGCGCAGGCGCCCCGGCAACAGCCACCTCGCCGGGCAGCTCCCCGGGGGAGCCAAGCCGCGCCAAGGTCGTCCGGCGCACCGGCCGCAGCGGAGGCGGCCCGTGCGCGGACCACAACTGAGGCGCCTCGCAGGCCGGCAGCGAGCCGGCAGGGGTCTTCTCGGAGCGGAGCAGCGGCTCCGCCCGCTCCTCGGGCGCCGGCGACCACAGGGGCTGGGTCTTCGCAGCCCCCAGCCCCGGTGAACACCAAGCGCGCAAGGGAGCCTTCGTCTTCCGCTCCTCGCGCCGACGCGCCCACGGTGGAGTATGACTTCTCCGCCCTGAGCGAGGACGACGAGGAGGACCAAGAGTAAGGATTCGAATCCTCATATCTTCTTGATTTCTGTCTTGATTTTTCTGCTGATGCTGACTCTGTCTACTGTTCTGATTTCAGGACCCTGGCCCATCGCGCAGCGAAGAAGGCCAAGGCGCCCGAGGCCGAGGTCGCGGAAGGCTCAGCAGCAGCGGCAACAGGGGGTGTGCCGGAGCCGAGCCTGCCGGACTCGAGCGCTGCTCCGATGAGCAGCCCCCAGCGCAGCCCGCAGCGCAGCCCCCAGCGTAAGTCTGGGGTCCTCTTTTTTTTGCTTGTCGGGGAACGCCTGAGGATTTGATTTTGTCTTCATGTCTTGACATCTCTTGTCTTGTTCCGTGCAGAGGTGGAGCCGCAGCGGGAAGAGCGCCTGGAGACCACCGCTGAGGAGCCGCAGGCCCCGCCATCCCCGCCAAGGCAGAACTCTCCGGCAAGGGAGAGTGCTCCGCCCAGGGTGGGTACTCCGCCGAGGCAGAGTACCCCGCCTGGGGCGAGCAGCCCGGCGAGGGCGGCCACCCCGCCAAGGCCAAGCTCCCCGGCGAGGGTGACTACTCCGACGAGGCCGAGCTCCCCGGCGAGGGAGCCCGCCGCTGAGGACGTCCGCCAAGGTAAGCTTTGTGACTTGTCTTCTTGGCTTGTCTCTTTTTTGGATATTTGCTTGAGTCTTGAACTTCTTTTTCTTCTTCTTCTTTTTAGATCTTCCTCCTCCTGCGCCCATGGAGACGGAGGTCATCGACCTTGAGGAGGAGGGCGCGCAGGGCGGCGGCGGCGACGCCCCTGTCGTCGAGGAGATGGCTGAGGCCGCCGAGCCGGCCGCGCAGGAGACTGCTCCGGCTGCAGACGCAGCGGCCGGGGAGGGGGACGGTGGTCGCACCGCCGACCCGGAGGCGGCGGGAGCATCGGATGCTGCACCGGCCACCGGCCCCTCCGCCGGCGAGGAGCAAAGGTACTATCTCGAGGCCCCCAACGGCGTCTTCATCCAGATGCCGTGGGGGTCTTCGTCGCGAGCTCCTGCGGAGGGCGAGGCATTCGACGGAGAAGTCCTCGCCTCCGCAGGCCTGAAGATCGTCCAGGCGCCTGGCGGGAATGAGGGGCCCGAAGAGGAGCGGTTGCTCCACCAGCTCCTGGCCCTTTACCGGGCCAGGCAGGCGAAGCTCGCCTCCCGGGAGGCCCTTGCCGCCAAGGCCGCGGCGGAAATGGAGAAGCGTGCGGCGGAGCTCAGCGCCGCCAATCAGGCTGCCCTCCGCCAGGTGGCGGAGGAGCGTGAGCGTCTCGCCGGCGAGTACCAGGAGTGGGTGCTCGAGAAGGCTGAAACTGAAGAGCAGCAGCGTCTCGCCGGGGTGGAGATGTCCCGGCGAGAGGGAGAGCTCGCGCAGCGGAAGGTCGAGCTGGACTCCCATGAGGAGGACCTTGCCGCCCGCGAGGCTGCCCTTGGCGGGGAGCTGAAGGAAGCGAAAGCCGCTGCGGTTGCCGCGGAAGACGCCAAGAAGGAGCTTGCCGCCAAGGTTGAACAGTTGGAGAAGGCGATGAAGGTGAGCGCCGAGAAGGTTGCCGCGCTCATCTTGGAGCGCGAGAAGGATGCTCACACAAACTCCGAGCTTCAGGTGAGTCTCTCCAAGAGGGGCGACGAGCTGAAGGCCGCCAAGGACTCCATCGAGGACTTGGAGCTGAAGGTCACCACTCTGAAGGAATCGCTCGACGCTGCCCGGGCTCAGGAGACCAAGTTGAAGGATGAGCTCCGCAAGGAGCGGACCTTGGTGGAGAACGTCAACAAGGCGTCCGAGCTCTTCCGGCAGACTATTGAAGTGTGGACCGAAGAGCTGGTTTCTTCTGCGTCCAATATTGACCAGGAGTTGCTGGCGTTGAAGGTCGAACATCTCATCTACTCGCCGGATCCGGATCTCCCGCACAGCGCCAGGCTCAGCCTCTTCTTCAGAGGGGTCGCGCCGGCTCTTGCAAGTCTCCGGAACCGCATCCCCGCGCAGCTGGCCGAGGAGTCGCGCCGGCTCTGCACGGGAACTCTGGAGCGGGTGCTGACGAAGATCGTGTACCGCAACCCGGGAATCAACCTCACGAACGTTCTTCGCAGCTTGCCGGCAGATGCAGACACGGAGGCCCTGAAGGAGCAGGTCGGTCACATCATCGCGAAGGTGGCAAAGCTTGGCAGGAAGGAGGGCGACCGCGTAGACTAGGGCTCCATTTATCTTTATCTTTTTGTTGCTGCACATTATGTCATGAACTCATTAGTCCATTGCGACAAGTTATCCTTGTAAGATATTTACTTTATTTTGATCAATCAGTGCAATGTTATCTTCCTTGTTTCAACCTTTGACTTTGTATGTTTTTCACCCTACGCTCCCGGGAAGCTTGTCGGCAAAGGGCCTTTGCCGCGAGCGCTGAGTGCTGGACTCTGAGCAGCCTGCTGGCCAAGGTCTTCGCCGGCAAGCAACCTTGCCGCAGCTGGTCGCAACGCACTTAGCTTGCTGAGCGTACTCGGAAACGAAGCAAGGGAGCGACACTCGTCGCAGCTCACTTAAATCGTTGAGTGAACTCGAAAACAAGATAAGGGTGCGGCAAGCTACGGGTAGGTTCCTCCGCGCACAGGTTTTCCATACAAAATGTGATCGTTCAAGGAAGACAACTAAAAATGTAAAAATTTGAACTGGTCAAACACTTATCTTTCATATGCTGCTTGCTTATATTGCTTGCTTTCCGGTAAGGCTTCTCTTTCTTGAACAGCACTTGGCTCCTCCTCCACCTCCTTCCCCCCCGGCAAACTTGTGCGCGAGGAACGTTCCTTCTGTTTAAGAGCAAAGAAAAGGGAGAGGGAAACAAGTATCTGGCCTTTCGGCGTGCTGATGCTTACCGTATACTTGAGTGTTGCATCAAATGCCAAACAGAATCATGCAAATAGCAAAGAGAAGCATGCAAAAGGCAATCGATGCGAGAAACACGAAAACTTTACTGATGCACGGGGTCTGCGCCCGGCTTTGTACAAAGGGTTACATGCAACAGCGGCAAAGCTTGTACAAAAGGTGGTTGCCGGAGCGGATCACGGCAACCGCGCCTTATGGGTGAAACTTGCGAAGATGCTCTATGTTCCAGGAGTTGCTCACCGGTAAGCCTTCTTCGGTCTCGAGGCGGACAGCGCCGGGCCTCGTAACTTGTCTCACCCGATAAGGGCCTTCCCACTTCGGCGTCAACTTGTTGGAATTCTTGGCGGACTGAACACGCCGAAGAACAAGGTCGCCTTCCTCGAGACTCCTGGCCTTGACTTTGCGGCTATGATAGCGGCGCAAAGCTTGCTGGTATCGAGCAGCTCGTACAGCAGCCTGGAGACGTCCCTCCTCAAGGAGCAATGCGTCATCTTGCCGCAGTTGCTCTTGCTCGAGCTCATCGTAAGCGAGTACTCGAGGAGATCCGTATACGAGTTCCGTGGGGAGAACTGCCTCTGCTCCATAGACTAGAGCAAAAGGTGTCTGTCCGGTGGCTCGACTTGGTGTCGTTCTGATTGACCAAAGAGCCGCCGGGAGCTCCTCTATCCAATTTCTTCCGCACTTGCGCAGCCTGTCAAAGGTCCTTGTCTTGAGTCCGCGCAGCACTTCAGCGTTTGCCCTCTCCGCTTGACCGTTGCTCCTCGGGTGAGCAACAGAAGCGAAACAGACCTTGGCGCCAAGGTCTTGGACATACTGCATGAAGGTGCGACTAGTGAATTGCGTACCGTTGTCGGTGATGATCCTGTTAGGGATCCCGAAACGGCAAACAATCGACCTGAAGAACCTGACCGCTGACTGTGCTGTCACCTTCCTCACTGGCTCCACTTCTGGCCACTTTGTGAACTTGTCGATTGCAACGTACAAGTACTCAAAGCCCCCGACAGCGCGAGGGAAAGGGCCGAGGATGTCGAGCCCCCAGACCGAGAAGGGCCATGATAAAGGGATTGTTTGGAGAGCTTGAGCTGGCTGATGGATTTGCTTTGCATGGAACTGGCACGCTTCGCACTTGGTTACTAGTGCAGTTGCATCTTGGAGGGCTTCTTGCCAAAAGAACCCTTGCCGGAAAGCTTTCCCGGCAAGCGCCCTTGCGCCAATGTGGTGGCCGCATATGCCTCCGTGTATTTCCGCCAACAGCTTCTGTCCATCTTCTCTGGAGATGCACTTCAACCTGACACCGTTGAGTCTTCTTCTGTACAGCTCGTTATCCACGAACTGATACATACTTGACTGCCTGGTTATCTTCAACCCGATGGCTTGCAGGAGCAAACTGTTCCTCAGCGTTCTGGTTGTTGGTCTTGGGAACCTTGGAGGCGGTCTCAGGAAGATCCGCCGGCAAGTAGTCGCCGGAGACCAACTTTCTCTTCTTGGATTGCCCAATTGATGGTGTAACGGATGGCTGAGTCAGCTTGAGTAAGAAGGTCCCTGGTTCCACAGGTAACTTCATCGCGGCGCACTTTGAAAGGCCATCTGCAATTTCATTTTGAGCTCTCGGGACGTGCTCCATCTGCAAACCTTCAAAGTGCTCTTCAAGCTTTCTCACTTCATCAACATAAGCTTCCATCAAAGGGCTCTGATAGCTCTTATTAACTTGCCGGACCACCAACTGAGAATCGCCCCGCACAATCAGCTTTCTGATCCCAAGTTCGGCCGCAATCCTGAGGCCGGCGAGCAAGCCTTCATATTCTGCAGTGTTGTTTGTCGCTTGCTCCCTGGGAAAGTGCATCTGGATAACATATTTGAGGTGCTCTCCGGTGGGCGCGATGAGTACCACGCCGGCACCGGCGCCTTGCAGCGAGAAGGCACCGTCAAAATACATTACCCATTCACTTGTCGCTTCTTGCACGGGTGCGCTTGTTTCTTGAACTTCATCTTCTGGCGTTGGGGTCCACTCAGCAATGAATTCTGCCAAAGCTCGGCTCTGTATGGTTGAAGTACTTTCGAACTTGAGTCCAAAGCTCGACAGCTCCAGTGCCCACTCAACGATCCTGCCTGTTGCTTCTGGATTGTGCAATATCCTCTTCAACGGAAAGCGAGTGACCACTGTTATCTCATGGGCTTGGAAGTAATGGCGCAGCTTTCTCGAGGCCATGAGGAGGCCGAAAAGCAATTTTTGCACACCGGAGTATCTTGACCTAGCCCCCTGGAGAAGGGAACTTACAAAATACACTGGGCGCTGCACCATCTTCTTCCGCACCTCTCCTTGTTCCTGCGCAGAGTCTTCCTTGTCGGGACCAGAGCTTGTCGGGACAGCCCCCTGCTTGTCGCTGGATTCGCTTGCCGGTGATGCTGACTCCTCGTCGGACTCCCTCTCCGCTACTAACGCAGCACTAACCACTTGGTTGGTTGCCGCTAAGTATAGCAACAACTTTTCCTGTGGCCTAGGTGCGACAAGTATAGGAGTGGAGGACAGGTACCGTTTCAAATCCTGCAACGCCGCCTCCGCTTCCGGAGTCCACTTCATGGGACCTGCCTTCTTCAAGATTTTGAAGAAAGGTAGGGCGCGTTCTGCAGACTTTGAAATGAACCTACTGAGGGCAGCAACACAACCTGCAAGCCTCCTGATATCCTTGACGCGCTTCGGGGCCTCTATCTGCTCAATGGCCTTAATCTTGTCGGGGTTGGCTTCAATCCCCCTCTGTGATACAAAGAACCCGAGAAGCTTGCCGGAGGGGACTCCAAAGACGCACTTCTCGGGGTTCAGCTTGAGCTGTATCCTGCGCAGGTTCTGAAACGTTTCTTCCAAGTCTTGAATCAGGGTTTCTTTGCTCTTGCTCTTCACCACGATGTCATCCATGTAAGCTTCTACATTTCTGTGGATTTGTGGCTCAAAAGCAGTGTACACTACCCTTGCAAAGGTTGAGCCTGCATTCTTCAGTCCAAACGGCATGCGAATAAAGCAATAAGTGCCACATGGAGTGATAAATGCAGTCTTCTCTTCATCTTCCTTAGCCATGAAAATCTGATGATAGCCTGAGTATGCATCAAGAAAACAGAGTAGCTCACATCCGGCAGTGGAGTCAACGATCTGGTCAATGCGCGGCAAAGGGAATGGATCCTTGGGACATGCTTTATTGACATCGGTGAAGTCTATACACAGTCTCCACTTCCCGTTGGCCTTGCGCACGACGACTGGGTTTGCCAACCACGTCGGATGGATCACACCTCTAACTAGGCCTGCTGCTTCTAGCTTCTTGATTTCCTCGTTGATGAACTCTTGGCGCTCCACGGCTTGCTTCCTCACTTTCTGCTTGATGGGCCGCGCATGAGGACAGACAGCAAGCTTGTGCTCAATCACCTTCCTGGGAACACCGGGGATGTCAGATGGTTGCCAGGCAAACACATCGACATTCGCCCGCAGGAAGGCGACGAGCGCGCTTTCCTATTTGCTGTCAAGGGTGGCACTGATGGTGAAGGTGCCACCAGTGCCGTCCTCCTTCGCGGAAACTTTCTTGGTTGCCGGAGGAGCAGCCATTCCTTTCTTATTCTTGCCGGTGGAACTCGATGGAACGTCCTCGACGGCAGCGCAGCACTCCGAGGAGGTGCGGTTGCCGGAGTGGGTCCCAGAGCACTTGCCGGACTTGGTCTTCGTCTTCTTCCCCCCGGGAGCTTCAGCGGCAAGAGTATCCTCCTCGGCCGCAGCTGCCGCATCCCGGTAAATCTTGTCGGCGCAAATAAGCGCATCCTTCTTGTCGCTGTGGACAGTGATGACGCTTATTGGCCCCGGCATCTTCAGCACGTTGTAAGCATAGTGGGAAGCTGCCATGAACTTGGCGAGGGTAGGACGGCCAAGTATTCCATTGTAGGGCAATGGAATATCGGCGACGTCAAAGGTGATGCGCTCAGTTCTGAAGTTGAGCTCCCCGCCAAAGGTCACCGGCAGAGTGATCTTTCCCTTGGGCTTGCTCCTTCCCGGGTTGATTCCTTGGAATGAACCGGTCTCTTCGAGCTCGCCGTCTTGAATCTGGAGTTTCTTGATCACAGCAGAGGAGATCAAGTTCAGGCCGGCCCCGCCGTCAACCAACATTTTGGTGACCTTGAGGTTGCGGATGGTGGGAGAAACCAGCATCGGCAAACACCCGACCGCGGTGGTGCGGTCAGGGTGATCCTCAAGGTCAAAAACGATGGGCGTGCTGGACCATTTGAGGAGCCTGCGCGACTCCACGGGCGGCTCCGCTGCGTTTACCTCACGCACCCACTGCTTGAGTTGGCGGTGAGAGGTATGCAGGGAGGCGCCACCGTCGACGCACAGGACCTCCTTGGCCTTCTGGAACTCCTGCTCGCTGTTCTCGTCGTCCTCCATGTCTTCATCGTCGTCTTCGTCGTTGTCGCGGCCCCGGGGAGGTCGATCCACTTGCCGCTGCTTAGTCTTGCCGCGGCGTCCTCCCCGGCCGTTGAACGGCCGCTTCTTGCTGGGCTCTTCCCTGCCACCTTGGGCCTTCTCCTTGTCGCGCCTCTCGTACTCAGCTTTTTGCTGCTCGACGAGGTACTCGACGCGCTTGCAGTTGGAAAGATCGTGACCCTTGGTGCGGTGAATCTTACAGTATTGCTTGTCGGAGCTACCCGGCTTGTCGGCCGCCGCCGCCGGGGCGGGCTCCTTGCCGGAGCCGCCAGCCTGCGCTTGCTTGGCGGGGGCCTCCTTGCCGGACTTCTCGACGGCAAGCACCTCCTTCTTGCCCTTCTTTCTGTTGTTCCGCCGCCGGCTCTTCTTTGCCGGGGCGGCGTCGTCGCTGTCGCTTCCTCCCGCGCCAGCATCCTCCCCGGGGAGTTTCCTCCCCTCTTCCGCGCGTGCGCACTTGTCAGCAAGAGCGTAGAGCTCGCTGACGTCCCTAATCTTGGTCATCGCCATCTCCTCACGCATGCGGCGGTTACGCACGTTCTGATGGAACGCGCTGATAACCGCGGCAGGGTGAACGTCGGGGATGTTGTGCTGCACCCGGCTGAAGCGTTGGATATACTTGCGCAGGGGCTCGCCTTCCTTCTGGGCCAAAATATGGAGATCGCTCTCCTGGCCATGGGGTTTGTGGCCGCCGGTGAAGGCGCCAACAAATTGGTGGCAAAGGTCGGCCCAAGAAGAGATAGAACCTTCCGGCAAGTGCATGAGCCACGAACGGACGTTCGGCTTTAGCACGAGCGGGAAGTAATTCGCTAAGATCTTCTCGTCGCGCCCCCCGGCAGCTTGTACTGCGATGGTGTAGACGCTGAGAAACTCCGAGGGGTGCGTCTTGCCGTCGTACTTCTCCGGTACATCGGGCTTGAAATTCTTCATGCTGGGCCACTGGACGCGCCGCAGCTCGCGGGTGAACGCAGGGCAGCCTGCCGCGTACGGCAAGTCGCCTGGTTCACCGGGCGCGTGCGCGTCGACAGTGTTCCCAGCTCTCTTGTCGGATTGTCGCCGAGCTTCTCGGCGGCGCTCGATTGTGGTCCGAGCGTCTTCATCTCGCCGGTCGTCGAGGACCTGGCGCTGGTACCGACGGGCCCGCGGGTCCGACGAGGCTGTGGAGCCGTCGTCGGGGTTGTTCCGGCGGGGCGGCGTCTTCTGCTTCTGCGGCGGGGAGTGCACGCTTGTCGCACCCCCAGCAGTCTTGTCGCCGATAGCCTTCGTCTTCTCAGCCTGCCGCGGCCGCGAGGTCGACGGCTGCTGTGGAGAGTCGTTGTTGGCGAAGTCTATCAGGCTCCGGATGGTGGCCCTCCACTCTTCGGCCTTGTCGGCCGCCGGAGGAAAGTCGAGGAGCAGCTGCGCCCTTGCGAGCGCTTCTGCTGGAGTAGAGGGGAACGCGGGTGAGCGGTGCGAGGAGCGGGATACGCTCGGACTTCTAACAACGTTAGAAGGAGCGGGGTCCCGCGCCGGCGCCTTCGCTTTGCTTGTGCCCGGACGGGGGTCCGGGGCGTCCCGCGAGCCTCCAGTTTGGCCTTGCCCCAGCAGGCGGATACCACCTCCTGTGGTATGGTGCTGCTGGGTCGTCGTGTGCTGGGATGGACGCGGCGCGTCCACGGAGACCGAAGTTCGGTCGTCCGTCCTGTTCTTGGATCTGGTGGCGCCGTGAGTGTCCTCACCGGCGGCCACCCTTCCGACGGCATCTCCCCCGCCCACCGTTGGCTCTGGTGGCGGTGGGTGAGACGCAGACGGGCCTCCGACCTCCGAAGGCTTCTTCTTCGGGGCCATGGAGTTGTCGCTGATGAAGTTGCTGATGAAGCTGGAGAGGTTGATGAAGAATGCGCCCGCGCGAACGCCGGATCAGGTTCGCACAACCTCGAAGCCCCCTACCTGGCGCGCCAAAGATGTCGGGGGAAACTGTCCGCCACGAACACCTATGGGACCGGAGCCCCTTGTCTGTGCGGTACGAGGGCGGAGGGAGCACAAAGAGCAGATCGGAGCGTGCACGTGGGCAGTTTTACCCAGGTTCGGGCCGCGGTAGACGCGTAAAACCCTACTCCTGCTTGGTTGTGTATTGAGTTTGAGCGCTCGGGAGCTTGAAGAAGCAGCTACACCGGCGCGAGAGTGATCTAGGTTCCGAACCCCCTCCACGTTGTGCATGGGCCTCCTTTTATAGTGCAAGGGGTCACCGACAGGTGTCAACGTAGGAGAAAGGGGTAAAAGCGTAAAAGAGGTGGTAGTTGTAACAGTGCGGGAACAGTGGAGCTACAGTACAGAACAGTGGTCTATACCTACTTTAACAGTGGGGGACAAGGGCATTTAATGCCCGTCGCCGTCGACCCCAAAAGCTCCCGCCTTAGCGTCTCCGTCCGCCACGGCGACGGATCCATCACCGTGGAGTGCCACCGTGTACCCCAGGCTGCACAGCCATCCGCCACGCGTCCCTGGATAGGCCCCAGGGCGACGCGTGGGCCGATGAGCTGGAGCGCGGGCACACAGCGCAGCCTTCCCGGCAAGCACCTTGCCGGGGCCTTGATCTTGCCGGGCCCGGGAGCTTGCCGCTCCCCGGGCCCCTTGCCGGGGCACATATAGTGCCGAGGCGTTGTCTTCTAGTCTTCCTGGCGAGCTCCTCTTGCCAGGGTCTTGTGTTAGTGGAGCGCTCTTGAGCCTGGTACGGCCTTCCCGGCAAGCTCCTCTTGCCGGGGTCTTGGTCTTCTTCCTTTTATACTTTGTTTTTGAATGGTTTAATAAGGAGCAGGAAGGTCTCCGGCGAGCCCGCAGTAAACCTTGCCGCGGGAAGCTGCAACTGCCCGTGCACAAGTTGGGGTACTGGGGTACCCCTACCTTAGTACACCGACAGGCGGCTTAAAGCCCGTAAGCGTAAACCACCATGTATGTTTAACTTGTATTGTAAGGCATGTAACTATGAGTCACCAAGCCGGTCACGATTGTATGAGCCGGCCGGGACTCCATAGGCCGCAAGGCGTCAACCCGTGTATATAAGGGGACTACCCGACAGTGGATTAGGGCAAGAAACAACATATTAGGGCCAGGCAAGCATATTCGCTCCCAAGCAATCCCACCTCAAACTGGATTATGTTTTACCCTCACCTCAACGGGCCGAACTAGTATAAACTTCCCGTGTCTCTTGTCCCATTTTAACCCCTTTAAGCTAATCACGTCGCTATGGCTCCACAATTAAGTCCTTTCCTTAGGACATCTGCCGTGACAACTCCACGACACTATGACTATGAGATTATGCAACTCCTGAATACCAGAGGAACACCTTGTGTGCTATCAAATGTCACAACGTAACTGGGTGATTATAAAGATGATCTACAGGTGTCTCCAAAGGTGTTTGTGGTGTTGGCATAGATCGAGAATAGGATTTGTCACTCTGAGTGTCGGAGGGGTATCTCTGGGACCTCTCGGTAATACACATCATAATAAGCCATGCAAGCAAACGACTAATGAGTTAGTCACAAGATGATGTATTACGGAATGAGTAAAGAGACTTGTCGTTGACGAGATTGAACTAGGTATGATGATACCGATGATGTTGTTATGTGGTTTGACCGATAAAGATCTTCGTAGAATATGTAGGAACCAATATGGGAATCCAGGTTCTGCTATTGGTTATTGACCGGAGATGATTCTCGGTCATGTCTACATAGTTCTCGAACCCATAGGGTACGCACGCTTAACGTTCGATGACGATTGGTATTATGAGTTTATGTGTTTTAATATACCGAAGGTTGTTCGGAGTCCCGGATGAGATCACGAACATGATGAGGAGTCTCGAAATCGTGGAGACATAAAGATTGATATATTGGAAGGTTATATTCGGACACCGGCAGGGTTCCGGGGATCACCGGATAAATACAGGAGTGCCGGGGAGTTACCGGAACCCCCGGGGGGCTTAATGGGCCTACATGGGCATTAGTGGAAGAGATGGGAGGCGGCCAAGAGGTGGGAGCCCCCTGTCGTGGAAATAGCACAGCAGATGGGTTAGCTTGAAGGGGTTCATAGCACACAAAGGACACAGAGGGTTTATACTAGTTCGGCCCCTTTATATGAAGGTAAAAGCCTACGTCTAGTTGGTTTGGTATTGCCTGGGCGTCGGATTACAGGGAGCGGATTCGCTTGCCTGTGCCTCGACGGGTTGATTGTTGCTTCCCCTTGAACCGTCGCCGGGTCGTCCCTTTATATAGAGGATACGCCTGGTCCGGTTTACAGAGTCCCGAGGCCGGCTCATACTTGTGTCCGCCTCGATCTCTGTCTTTTCTTCCTTATCTCTCAAGTTACATTACGGGGCGGTTTACAAACCTTAATTCTATACATGGGCCCTAAGATCTTATGGGCCATAGCCTTCACTAAATATTACAATCAGGTATAATATAATAAAGCCGGTTTACACTAGCCGGTTTATGCCTGCTAGTCATATCCCTGACATTAGGCCCCAGAATGATTTGAACTTGTTCATATCAGTCTTCTCTTGTATAATTTTCTTCTGTCTTCACATCCTTGTAAACCGGCTCTGACGTCATCTTCATGGATCATTAAATCTGACTGTGACATCACCTCTGCATTTAACGCCGCGAGCTGTACTGTAGCTTGTTTTAAGGGTTATCCCGAAAATCGAGGCGTCAGAGGATCTTTATCCGATCCTTTGCCTCCTCGAATCCCGCACCTGTCGCTTCGGATCTGACTCTCCCTTATAAATACCGCTGTCCCCATTCATTATCTTCTTCCTATTCTTTCTTCTTCCTCCGTCGCCCGTATTGCCTCACCGGAGCCCGAGCTCGGACCGCCGCCGTCAACTGCTGCATCCAAGTACTCGCCTACCGCTGCATCACCCTGAGTTTGACCAGAGAACCTCCGCCGCTGATCCTTGCTATTCCAGGTACGTCTTTCTTCTTCATTACAGATCTGTGACCTCTAGGGTTTCTTCTCACGCCCCCGCCATTAGAGTCTCAATGGAAGCTTTTAAGCCGATAGTTTTCAGTAACCTTTACCTTTTAGATCTTGCCCTTTAAACTGTACTTTTACCCCGCTGTAAATGCTTCAGATCTTCGTCGTTCTTGTTTAACCTGTAGATTTACCCGCTCTGTATAAGGCTCTTGTAGTTCTTACCGTATACTCTTACATTTGTTTCTCTTTTTCTGGTATGCTCAGATCTATTCCACCTTAGCGGTCTTTGAAAACCTGTTTTTCTCCTCGGTAAATCTGCTAAGTATGTTCCGGTTTAAACTGTTACGCCCTGTTCTTGCGAAACTTTATAATTTAAATGCGACGATTTAGCCGTTCCCCTTCAACTGCCATGAACCGGAAATGGTGTAGCTTGCTGTAATTGCTGGTTTAACCATGCCATTAGTCCTCAGTAAAACCGTTGCGTAACTTTCATAGATAGTTTCCGGTTTATACTGCTGTATCTTCATAATCCGTTTTCTGCACTTTATCTTTTCCAGTACTTGTGTTTTCGTTGCAATGGCCAAGCAGTATGTCTCTTGCGATTGGGTCCCTTCTATCATTACTGAGGAAGATTTGGTCAAGATTTCTGAAATTGGAACGTTAGGCCCTCAGTCTGTTTTGAAGTGGCGGGCCCCGCGGAATGAATGTCCTCCTACTCCCAGGTCCGGGGAGGTCATTGTGTTCTTTGATCACATATCTCGAGGCTTCTCTCCCCCCGGTTCAAAGTTTTTCCGGGATGTTCTTGCTGCTTTCCAACTGCACCCACAGGACATTGGACCAAACTCTGTTTCAAACATCTGTGACTTCCAAGTGTTTTCAGAGGTATATCTGCAAGAAGAACCGTCCGTCGATCTGTTCCGGGACTTCATTCACTTAAACTGGCGCACCGAGTTTACCAGCGGACCACATCAGGAGCTCGGTGGCGTTAGTATTCAGAAGAGGAGAGACGTTGTTTTTCCTCACGCCGCTTTACACACTCATCCAAAGGATTGGAACAAGTCATGGTTTTACTGCATTGACACCTCCCCTGAAGGGGAGAACCCTCTGCCGGGTTATCGTGAAACCCGTATTCCGGAGAATCATCCTTTACCACAATGGCTCGGCTCTGTTGAACGGACCCGGTTTTCATCACACCTCTCCAAGTTAAGAGCCTTCATAGCCAATGGTTTAATTGGAACTGATTTTCGACGCTGTTGGTTGTCTTGGAGCATCCTTCCCTTAAGCCGGTGATCACAGCTGATGTGCAAATATTCTGGCAAACCGGATGATCCCCAAAGGTTTACCAAGGAAAAACTCTCTGAATCGGAGGTCATAGAATCAGCCAAGAAAATTCTCAATGTTTCTTTGGCAGACTGCAGTAAGGTCGGGTTAGCGCCATATTATAAGAAAAACAAGCTGCCTGCAGTAAGTTTCACCTTACCTTATATTCGTAATCCGTTTCTTTTAAACCGACTTTTCAATTGTCTTTCTTTCTTTTGATTAGGCTGATGACCCTTTCTGGAAGAGAAAACCTCAGGAGAAAACCGGCAAACAAGCTCGCCGGAAAACCTTTGCCAATAAGAAGAGGAAAGCAGCTGTTGACGTTAGTTCTCCCACTGAAGATGATGATCCGGATTCCGAGGTATGCTTTAATCCGGTTTGGATTTCGCTTTCTTGAACTTGTAATTGTATCTAATGATAACTTTTCCACAGGAGTTGCCTGAAGGTGATAATCCGGCCGAAGTTGAGGTAACCATTCTTTCCTCTGACTCAGAACCTCTTCCACAAAAAAGTCGTCGGACCGTCCGGAAATATCAATTTTCTCATCCTTATGCTCAACTGGACCCTAATTTTATTTTGAAAAAACAACAGCATGAAGCTCTTCGCCGTACCACTCGCCATAGTGGCCTGGCAGTGGAATCATCCGGAATTTCTTTAACTCCGGTTCGAAAACGTCGTGCTGAGGTGATGCTTTCTCCGACTCTCCTTCATCCCAAGGCCGGGCTTATCCGAAAACCTCTTAAACCGTCTGACCCTGATTATCAGGAAACTCCACTGTCCTCTTCTGGTGAATCGACTGCCACGCAGCTTCCTCCATTGAAAACTGTCCCAGGGTAACTTTCTCACCTTTCCGGTTTATGATCCCTTTTTGCTTTATAATGTTAACTCATTTTGCATACCTTTCCAGCAAACCAAAACCTAGCAAGAGATCCAAGGCAAACAAGACTCCTGCTGAGACCACTGCATATGATCCGACTGATGATCCGGCCATGATCGTTCCTCCAGAAGGCGAGCCTACAGCTCCTCTTGAAGATCCTGCGCCTACTGATCATGCCTCCGTCCCTTAAAATCTCACTGCTTAAGATGCCCATAATCCGCCAAGTCCGGCTCGGGTCAATTCTCCTCAGATTAATCCGGCGTCTCCCAATCCGGCCCATACTGCCACTCCCCCAAATGTACCTGCTTCTCCGGATGTTGTGGTAACTGGGGCTGCCTTTGTTGCTCCGGCCGAGCCCACCGTTTTAGCTAAACATACGGCTAAAACGGAAAAGCTATCTAAAGAGAAGGGGAAATGGAGCACTGAGATATCCAATCTTTCTGATATGAGTGCCCAAGAAATTTATTCTGGGTATCTAAACCGGCTCCACAGCAGCCGAGATTATGAAGCAAGCCTGGTTAACTTAATGAGGGAAAAATATGAGGTAAACCTCTTCTTCTGACTATGTGCTTTTGAAATGCTTCTATCCCATAACAGCCCCCAAGTTCCGGTTTAGCTATATGCTGAAGGTGAACCGGAACTTTGTAGACTGAAAATTTGATCTTTACATTAGCCCCCAAGTATCAAGTAGATAACTTGTTTATGTATTGGATACTTGTGAAAATTTCTGATGATACTTCAACCATCCATTAGCCCCCAAGTGTCAAGTAGACAACTTGTTTGTGTGCTTGAGACTTGTAATCTTTGAATTGCTTGTACTTATTGCTTCAACTGCCATTAGCCCCCAAGTGTCAAGTAGACAACTTGTTTGTGTGCTTGAGACTTGCCTGATTTTTACTTCTTGCCTTTGGACTGTGCTTGCAGGCTGAGTTAACCCGGAACACTGCTGAAATCGATGAACTTCGGAACCGTCTCGCTGATACAGAATCTGCCGCTTCAAAGGCTAAAAAAGATCTTGAGGTGAGTTTAAAGACTGCTGAAGATCTGAAGAAATATTTTGAAGAAGAGCGGACCGCTTTTGAGGTTCAAAAGAAAGATCTAGAGAAGAGGGTTCAGGACGCTGAAGGGGCACTTAACCCGGTTAGAGAAGAATTGACCGGTTTAAAGCAGCAGGTTGAAATGATGACCACTGCAATCTTTGGTAAGTATAATCTGAACTCCCGGTTTATCCCTGTAATGTTCTATCTGTGCCGGTTTAACCGTTATATCTGTGTGCAGGTCGGCGTGTCTCCCATCTTGGGAATGATTTGCGGAAAAAGCTTAAAGCATGTTACACATTGGTCGAGCAGCTGTATTCCGGTGCTCAGAGGATCATCAGTGCCACTTCCTTTGGTAAACCGGCTCCTTTGACGATCCAAGATACGTTGAACAAGTTGTCTGTTTTGCCGGCTCGTCTTGAAGAAGTTAAAAAATCCGCTGCCCGAGGTGGCGCTCTTCTGGCCCTTACCAGGGCTAAGGCTTGGGTCCCAGATCTTGATCCGTAGGAAGCTATGACCGGTTTTCCTGATACAAAGGATGACGGCTTGACTTTTACTGCAAAGGACCTTTATGCTTTGACAAAGGAGATGCGCCCCCTCGCCAGCAAGCTTGCAGTTGAGTCCGATTTATCCAGGTATCATCCTGGATATGATTTGCAAAACGAACGGGTGGAGCGGCCGGTTTATGATACCATGAATTTAATCCCGCTGGTTCGTCCTCATACCTTCGCTCCAGATGTCGAACCTTTTGAACTGATTAACGAAGAGATGTATTTCCGGGCCTTGGCGAAGATTGATTGGCGTGTGCCGGATTTCCAACCGCTTCAAGAAGATGAAGAAGTGCCGGATCAAGGTGATGGCCAGCCGTCCCAACAAGGAGGAGCATAACTTTAAAACTTCATTGCTGTAATCGCAGTCTGTGTTTCGCCGAACAATATTTCCAATCCGTCGGGCTTGCTATGCCTTGTAATAGGATAGCTAAACTTGATCTGCTTTATTCCGGATATTCTGTCTTTCTCTATATGTAATATTTGCCGATTGAAAATGTTGTCTGACAGTGTTTATCTTGCATATCTTCTGTTTCTGCAGAAATAATACTGAAAATATGTCCTAGTGGCTTACCACTGGACAGATTAAATTGCTCTCTTAGAACGACTAATAAGTATATCTTTATACCAGTAATGACTTTATACCTGAGATCATATACGCCCAACATTCTTAATCCGGTAGAATCTTAAAGTCGCTTGACCAAGACCTTCATGGATCCAATTAAAAATTCGAAACACTCCAGCTCATCTTGATGATAAATTCCGGTTTATCTTGTTCTTCAAACTTTGTTCGGAGATTTGTATCTTTTTGCCTGATATATGATCCGGGTTTTAATGAACACCAGTTTACTCATGCTGGTATTCATAACCCAGACTTTTCACTTTATAGCTGCTCCACTCCGGTCTAAAAGGTTATAAAACACAAACACCAAAAAGATGCAAATTTCGCAAATAAGACCATGTAGTCGAGGCTTTTTAAGAGCTGCTAGGCTCAAAGCAAGGTTCAGCCAATCAATGGGACGTGGTTTGTCCAACACTCCCAAAGGGCCTAGCCAATCACTGAACGTGGATTTATCCAACTTTTCAGAGGCCGAAAGAACCACAAATAAAAATGGAGCCAATCAATGGGACGTGGTTTGTCCAACACTCCGAGAGGGCCTAGCCAATCACTGAACGTGGATTATCCAACTTTTCAGAGGGCCGATAGAACCGTAAAAATTAATCCGATCACTGGGACATGGACGATGCCATTCCCAGAGGGCCTCCAGGGTTCCTCCTGAACCGGTGGGTCAATTTAAACAAATAACTGAACGTGGAATTATCCAACTTTTCAGAGGGTCTCCAGGGTTCCTCCTGAACCAGTGGGTAAATTCAAACCAATCACTGAACGTGTAATTATCCATCTTTTCAGAGGGTCTCCAGGGTTCCTCCTGAACCGGTGGGTAAATTCAAACCAATCACTGAACGTGGAATTATTCAACTTTTCAGAGGGTCTCCAGGGTTCCTCCTGAACCGGTGGGTAAATTCAAACCAATCACTGAACGTGGAATTATCCAACTTTTCAGAGGGTCTCCAGGGTTCCTCCTGAACCGGTGGGTAAATTCTGAAGCCTCCTCTCCTCGAACCGGATATGATCTCCTGTTTTTTAGAGAGTTTTATTGCTCCTTTGCATATTCTGCAAAAAATCAATTTCTAAACCGGCCAATATATTGAAATATAATATCTGGTAATAAACTTGTATGGTTGCTTTCACAGGATTTCTGTATATGGAAAAAGGGCTAAGCCCCCGGTTTACCGAGGGTGCCAGTTTATTCATTACTCATAATATATACATAGGATACATTGGAGCACGTAGCTCAAGTATAGTATGGCCGTAAATGAGCGATGTTCCACGGCCTCTTCGTCTCCTCTTCTGATGTCCGTGAGTCCTTGTGTTCTCGGACGTCCACCAAGTAATATGAACCGTTGTGCAGATTCTTGCTGACCACAAAGGGCCCTTCCCAAGGTGGGGATAGCTTGTGCATATCTGTTTGATCTTGGATGAGCCGGAGTACCAAGTCACCCTCCTGGAACGTTCTTGTTCTAATCCGGCGGCTATGATATCTGCGTAAGTCTAGTTGATAAATCGCAGATCGTGCTGAGGCTATATCACGCTCTTCATCCAACCGGTCTAAACTGTCTTGTCTTGACCCCTCGTTGATTGCTTCCACATAAGCCGTCACCCTTGGTGAATCATGACGTATATCGCTCGGAAGAACTGCTTCAGCACCATAAACCATGAAGAAAGGTGTGTAACCTGTAGACCGGTTTGGTGTAGTGTTAATACTCCAAAGAACAGATGGCAATTCCTCAACCCAACATCCTGGGGTTCTCTGCAAAGGTGTCATAAGCCGGGGTTTGATTCCTCGCAAAATCTCCTGATTTGCCCTTTCAGCCTGACCATTGGATTGGGGGTGGGCCACAGAAGATACGTCCAAACGAATATGCTCTCGTTGACAGAATTCTTCCATCTCACCCTGAGATAAATTGGTGCCATTGTCTGTGATGATGCTGTGCGGAAAGCCAAACCGGAATATTACTTTTTTGATGAATTTGACTGCCGTTGCTGCATCACACTTGCTTATAGGCTCCGCTTCAACCCACTTTGTAAACTTGTCTACTGCCACTAGTAGATGAGTTTTCTGATCTTGGGATCGCTTGAAAGGTCCAACCATATCAAGCCCCCAAGTCGCAAACGGCCAAGTTATTGGTATCATCCGGAGTTCTTGTGCTGGAACCAGAGCACGTCTTGAGAATTTCTGACAAGCGTCACACTTCCGGACCAGATCTGCCGCATCTGCATGAGCGGTTAACCAATAGAAACCATGTCGGAATGCCTTAGCCACCAATGATTTTGAACCGGCATGATGACCACAATCCCCTTCATGAATCTCGCGAAGAATCTCACAACCTTCCTCAGCTGATACACATCGCTGAAATACTCCAGAAGTACTGCGATTGTGAAGTTCTCCGTTTGCAATTGTCATGGACTTAGAGCGCTGGATTATCTGTCGCGCTTCTTCTTCATCATCTGGTAACTCTCCTCGGCTTAGGTATGCCAAATAGGGCAGCGTCCAATCCAGAATAATATGGAGCGCTGCAACTAACTGTGCCTCTGGGTCCGGAACAGCTAGGTCTTCCTCCGATGGTAACTGAACCGAAGGACTGTGCAACTCATCCAAGAAGGTGTTTGGTGGCACCGGTTTACGTTGCGACCCCAGCCGGCTTAAAGCATCAGCTGCTTCGTTCCTCCGCCGGTCTATATGATCCACCTGATATCCTTTAAAGTATCCTGCGACTGCTTCAACCTCTCGTCTATAAGCCGCCATGAGGGGATCTCTTGAATCCCACTTGCCAGAAACTTGTTGCACTACCAGATCTGAGTCGCCCAAACACTTAACTCGGCTTAAGTTCATTTCCTTTGCTAGCCGCAATCCATGAAGTAATGCTTCATATTCCGCTGCATTATTAGTACAAGGAAACAATAAGCGGAGGACATAAAAAAATTTATCACCTCTGGGGGAAGTTAAGACAATTCCAGCCCCCGAGCCCTCCAACTGTTTTGATCCATCAAAGTGAATCGTCCAGTAAGTAAGACCCGGCTTCTCCTCAGGAGTCTGCAACTCTGTCCAATCATTGATGAAGTCTACCAATGCCTGAGATTTTACAGCAGTGCGCGGTACATATCTCAACTCATGCGGGCTGAGCTCAATGGCCCACTTTGCTACTCTGCCCGTAGCTTCCCTGTTTTGGATTATATCCCCCAACGGTGCTGAACTAACCACAGTTATCGGATGCCCTTGGAAATAGCGTTTCAGCTTCCGGTTTGCCATGAATACACCATATACCAACTTCTGCCAATGAGGGTATCTCTGCTTGGACTCAATGAGTACATCACTCACGTAATAAATCGGGCGCTGTACCGGGTATTCCTTCCCTGCTTCCTTGCGCTCAACCACAATCGCAATGCTAACTGCCCGTGCATTAGCAGCGACGTATAACAGCAACGGCTCTTTGTCAATAGGAGCAGCTAAAACTGGTGGTTTTGCCAATTGCCGCTTCAGATCCTCAAACGCTGCGTTTGCCTCAACACTTCATATAAACCGGTCTGTTTTCCTCAACATCTGGTAAAGTGGGATCGCCTTCTCTCCTAAGCGACTGATGAACCGGCTTAACGCTGTGATCCGGCCAGCTATGCGCTGAACATCGTTGATGCAAACCGGTTTAGTCAAAGACGTGATGGCCTTGATCTTCTCTGGGTTAGCTTCTATTCCTCTGTTTGAGTCCAAGAATCCCAGTAGCTTACCTGCCGGAACACCAAAAGCACATTTTTCCGGATTAAGCATCATCCTATAGGCCCGAAGATTATCAAAGGTTTCCTTAAGATCCTCTATCATTGTTCCTTATTTCTTCGATTTGACCACAATGTCATCCACGTAGGCATGAACATTCCTCCCTATCTGCCCTTTCAAACAATTCTGAACGCAACGCTGATAAGTTGCATGTGCACATTTAAGCCCAAAAGGCATAGATACATAGCAAAAAGCACCAAAGGGAGTTATGAAAGCTGTCTTCTCTTGGTCTTCCACCGCCATCTTGATCTGGTGATACCCTGAGTATGCATCCAAAAAACTTAGCCGTTCACACCCCGCTGTGGCATCGATGATCTGATCGATGTGAGGTAGAGCAAAAGGATCAGTTGGGCAAGCTTTATTGAGGTCTGTGTAGTCCACACACATCCTCCACTTCCCATTCTTCTTCAACACCAGCACCGGATTAGCCAACCACTCCAGATGAAAAACTTCTACTATGAACCCTGCGGCCAAAAGTCTGGCCACTTCTTCCCCTATAGCCTTGCGCCTCTCCTCGTTGAAGCGGCGCAGGTACTTCTTACCCGGTTTAAACTTCGGATCAATATTTAACTTGTGATCAGCGAGTTCCCTCGGTATACCTGGCATGTCAGAAGGTTTCCATGCAATGATATCCCGGTTCTCATGGATGAACTCGATGAGCGCGCTTTCCTATTTGGGATCCAGGTTAGCGCTGATAGTGAACTGCTTAGACGAATCTCCAGGCACAAAATCAACTTGCTTGGTCTCTTCTGCTGATTTAAACTTCAACGCCGGATCATGCTCGGTAGTTGTCTTCTTCAACGGAGTCATATGTGCCGGATCAACATTATCTTTATAAAATTTCAACTCTTCTGTGGCACATACTGCTTCTGCATAAGCTGCGTCACCTTCTTCACATTCCACTGCTATCTTGCGACTTCCATGAAACGTGATCGTGCCCTTATGACCCGGCATTTTAAGCTGCAAATAAACATAACACGGCCTAGCCATAAACTTAGCATAAACCGTCCTTCCAAACAGAGCATGATATGGACTTTTGATCTTGACGACTTCGAAAGTGATCATCTCGTATACTCTTACATTTGTTTCTCAAAGGTAACTTCCAAGTCAATCTTTCCAACCGGATAAGCTGACTTACCTGGGACCACTCCATGAAATACTGTATTTGATTGTCTTAGCTTCTTATCCGTCACACCCATACGACGGAAAGTCTCATAATATAAGATATTGATACTGCTACCACCGTCCATGAGAACATTAGTGAATTTGTAACCTCCCACTTGAGGTGCTACCACCAAGGCTAAATGGCCCGGATTATCCACCCGCATCGGGTGGTCTTCTCTGCTCCAAATAATGGGCTGCTCTGACCAGCGAAGAAATTGCGGTGTCGCCGGTTCAACTGCATTAACAGCCCGCTTCAAAACCTTCTGGTCTCTCTTACACAGACTTGTGGTGAAGACATGATATTGCCCACTGCTTAATTCCTTTGGATTACTCTGATATCCAGATTGCGGCTGCTGTTGCTGACGCTGTTGCTGCTGATTTCCCTGATTATTGTAATTCCCTTGGCTCTGCTGCTGATTACTCTGATTATTGTAACCACCTTGATGATGCGACTGATTGCCCTGACCATTATAGTTTCCTTGATTATTTTGATTACCCGCCCGGCTTTGATAACCATTGCTATTGCCCCTATATCCTGATCCGGAGCTGTTCCCTTGATGACCTGGACCATAAAATCCAGGACCTGAACCACCATTTGGGGGCCGATTATGAGGATTGAAACGGCCTGCCACTGCCTTCATAAGGGGTATGCACTCCCTCATGGTATGCTTTGCCGGCTTCCCTTTTACGCTATGCTTTGGACAAGGCTGATCTAACTCCCGATCCCAGCTAAAAGCTCCTCCGCCGGTTTGTGAAGACAGATCTCCCAAGCTACGCTGAAAATCCCCTTGAACTTGAGTGTTGGCCACGAAATCAGAGCCACCCTCTTCTTTCCGTTTGCCCAAAAAACTTTAAGTAGCCGGATTAATTGGCGCCGGTTTACCAGACTTGCTAACCTTCCCAGTTTTGTCTCCTTCCGCTTCTGGATACTTGGTGTTATCAAAGTCTCCGTATTTCACCAGGGCACTCATGAGAGTTCCCATATCATTGCAGTCCCTTTTAAGCCGCCCGAGCTTTAACTTTAAAGATTCAAACCGGCAATTGTTCTCCAAAGTCACTATCGCCGTACTAGGATTAATACCATTCGAAGAGTGTAATATCTCTGCTACTCTCCGTACCCAAGCTGCTGTAGACTCATGCTCTCCTTGCACACAAGCTGCTAGATCCACCACTGACATCGGCTGTTTGCATGTATCTTTGAAGTTTTTGATAAACTGGCTGCGTAGTTCCCCCCATGATCCAATAGAGTTCGGGGGTAGAGCTTTCAACCAGGTCCGGGCCGTGCCTTCGAGCATCATAGTAAAATACTTCGCACAAGCCGATTCATCCACGTCCAGCATCTCCATGGCCATCTCATAACTTTCAACCCAAGCTTCCGGAGCTAAATCGGCTGTGTAATTAGGTACCTTACGGGGCCCCTTGAAATCCTTAGGCAGCTTGACACCCCGTAAAGCGGGGACAAGACACTGCACCCCGAAGGAACTCGTCGTAACTCCTGTTTCTGCAGTGGCTGGCGTTGTTTGACGAACTTCTTCCCTAGCTCCTGACCTAACCCGGTTTATGTCCGGAGCTGGTATGGCCGCACCTGCCGGATTATCCTACCTATGCTGATGCCTCCTGCGTTCACTGCTAGACACTTCTGGCTCCTCCCAATGACTAGTATAACTTCTGCTAGGACGTGGTGTTGAATGTAACCTTTCCCCGCTATGAGAATATGCTTGCTACTGTATCAATGCCGTATTAAGCAGCTCCTTGACCCTGCGCGCCTCCAATGCCACCGGAGACGTCTCCTCCACGGGCAAAGCGGCCAAACATGCAGCAGCTGCCGCGATGTTATCCAAAGGGTTTGAATAATGACCTGGAGGGGTGGCAACGTAAGGTGCCGATGTGATCCGACGATCTCGCTCTGCGGTGGGTTGCTGAACCGGCTCCTCCCTAGCTGGGGGTGCCCTCCGGTTTGAAACCGGATTATTACTAGTCCCAGCCCCAGGTGTCCTGAACAGATTCATTGCTTCATCAACCGGCGGTATACGAGACTGGTACTTTCGTCCCCTTACTCCTTCCATAGAAGCTTGCTCCATCCTTAGGTGAAAAGCTCGATCATCCAGCTCCGCTTGTCTTACCGCTATCATCTCTCTCTCTGCCTTCAGGTCTTCTTTTAACTGATCAATCCGGCCTTTCAACTGAAGGAGCTCCGCATAATGATGCGCCTTGTCTGCTGGAGCTACTGTTTCTACCGCTTTAGCTGTGAATTCCTCGATCAAGGTGGATAGAACTTCAGTAGGCGAGGGGGTTGGGCCGCTTCCCCCTATACCAGCTTCCACTGTCGTCCCGTTCACTGGGGGCTGTGAGCCGGCCATAAAGACAGCCACCCGGTTTGGCGGGTCAAAGGGGTCCGGAATACTGTTTCCATCAGACTCGCCCTCAGACCGGCCGTCCTGCAACCGATACAGAGATTCAGTTTCTCCGGATGAAGATTCGTCGTCTGAGTAGACAACTGTTGCACCATCAGATTCCGATCCGTCCTCGGCTCGACCTCTGTGGATTGCTCCAACGAACACGTGCTTCACGGCGGGCTGAATCCGGGCCGATCTCGCACGCTGAGCCGGCTCGATAATGTTGGGGAAGACGTCCGACTCAGGTCCCGGTTCACCGATTTCGCCAATGAAGACTTGTATGTCACCGAAGGGAACCCGGTACCCGTATTCGATTGAATCGGCCTCCGGTCCCCAACCTGCGTCGTCGATGTAGATCCGGACGCGGCGACTCTTGGACATCCGGCCGACCACGTAACCCTTGAGCCCCTCAAAGCTGCCCTTCAAGAACTCGAAACCATCGTGCGCAGGCCCAACGATGGGCGCCAACTGTCGTGGAAATAGCACGGCAGATGTTCGGTTTATCGGACTTGATGATGGAACCATCGCACGGGTTAGCTTGAAGGGGTTCATAGCACACAAAGGACACAGAGGGTTTATACTAGTTCGGCCCCTTTCGATGAAGGTAAAAGCCTACGTCTAGTTGGTTTGGTATTACTTGGGCGTCGGATTACAGGGAGCGGATTCGCTTGCCTGTGCCTCGACGGGTTGATTGTTGCTTCCCCTTGAACCGTCGCCGGGTCGTCCCTTTATATAGAAGATACGCCTGGTCCGGTTTACAGAGTCCCAAGGCCGGCTCATACTTGTGTCCGCCTCGATCTCTGTCTTTTCTTCCTTATCTCTCAAGTTACATTACGGGGCGGTTTACAAACCTTAATTATATACATGGGCCCTAAGATCTTATGGCCGTAGCCTTCACTAGATATTACAATCAGGTATAATATAATAAAGCCGGTTTACACTAGCCGGTTTATGCCTGCTAGTCATATCCCTGACACCCCCTTAGCCCAATCCAAATTGGGATGGGGCCGAACCCCCTTTCTTTCTTCTCCTCTCCCCCTTCCTTCCCCCTCCTCGTTGGACTAGGAAAAGGGGGTAACCTACTCCTAGTAGGAGTAGGAATCCCCCCTTGGGGTGCGCCATAGGAGGCCGGCCGGCCCCCTCCTCCACTCCTTTATATATGTGGCCAGGGGCATCCCATAGACACAAGTTGATTTCTTAGCCGTGTGCGGTGCCCCCCTCCACTTTTACACACGTCGGTCATATTGTCGCGGTGCTTAGGCGAAGCCCTGCTTCGGTAACTTCATCAACACCCTCACCACACCATCGTGCTGACAAAACTCTCCCTCGGCCTCAACGGGATCAACAGTTCGAGGGACGTCACCGAGCTGAACGTGTGCAAATCGCGGAGGTGTTGTGCGTTCGGTGCTCGATCGGTTGGATCGCGAAGACGTTCGACTATATCAACCGCGTTATTAAACGCTTCCGCTTTCGGTCTACGAGGGTACGTGGACACACTCTCCCGCTCGTTGCTATGCTTCTCCTAGATAGATCTTACGTGATCACAGGAATTATTTTGAAATACTACGTTCCCCAAGAGTTTCCTCCTATATAAACTCCGCCACACCTGGAAAAAAAATCTGCCTCCGCCATTGTTTTTCTTATCCACAAAAGCTCATGACCAACGACGCATTGGGATGCGTAACTAAGAGCAAATAAAATGGGGCGAGCCATTTCGTCCGCCCATGTTTGTTTGAGTCGCAGCGGACAAAAACAACGGCTCAACGCGCCGACCCATTCCTAAAAACAGGCCGCTTCGCATCCGCACACACACATTTCCTGCCCAAAACTGCGCCTGAAATGTGTTGGCGCGGACGCGAAGCAGACGTGTCGCGCATCTCCTCGGTGTCCGCCGCGGTCCCACTTGATGGCCACCCAACTACCACCTGTCGTCTAATTTACGATGACCACCGACACCGGGCCCAATAGTCAGCCAGTGGAAGCTTCGTTTTTTAACCCACGCGTGCGTTGGGGGCAGCCTCATCACTTTTGTCCACATCTGCCCCCCACCCCCTTCGTCCTTCCTCGCCGGTGACAACCCAAACCCTACCAAAGGGCCTCTTCGGTAGGAGCTCCGACAGCAGCAAGGGCAAGGGCACCCCCGACGCCTCATCCTCTCGTGCTCCTCCTCCCCTTCCTTTTCCGCCGCCGGTGCATTCCCGCTCAGGTCGGCAGCGGCTGCACATCCCGGTGCCCCAAGTGCGGTGTTACTGGGAGTACAGGCAGCCGCTGCCTTACCCTGACGTGATGCCGCCGCACCACTGGCAGATCGATCCGCAGCGGATCTGGGTGACGGCGGTTCCACGCGTCACATCGGGCGCACGACGAGGAAGTGCGCAAGCGTTGGGCGCAACTCACGACGGCGCAGCGACGGATGCCCAAGTACGCCACAGACTCTCCCAACTAGGAGGCTTGGTTTGCCCTCGAACACGAGGAGTAACGGCGGCGAGGCATCCACATCAACCAGGAGTTTCCAACGCCACCCAAAAGGAAATACTCCCTCCGTCCGAAAATAAGTGACTCCGAAATGACTCAACTTTATACTAACTTTAGTACAAAGTTGAGTCACTTTTGAGTCACTTATTTTGGGACGGAGGGAGTATGCCCTAGAGGCAATAATAAAGTTGTTATTTTGTATTTCCTTATATCATGATAAATGTTTATTATTCATGCTAAAATAGTATTAATCGGAAACTTGATACATGTGTGAATACATAGACAAAACAGAGTGTCCCTAGTATGCCTCTACCAGACTAGCTCGTTGATCAAAGATGGTTATGTTTCCTAACCATAGACATGTGTTGTCATTTGATGAACGGGATCACATCATTAGAGAATGATGTGATGGACAAGTCCCATCCGTTAGCTTAGCACTATGATCGTTTAGTTTTATTGCTATTGCTTTCTTCATGACTTATACATGTTCCTCTGACTATGAGATTATGTAACTCCCAAATACCGGAGGAACACCTTGTGTGCTATCAAACGTCACAACGTAACTGGGTGATTATAAAGATGCTCTACAGGTGTTTCTGAAAGTGTTTGTGGTGTTGGCATAGACCAAGATTAGGATTTGTCACTCCGAGTGTCGGAGAGTTATCTCTGGGCCCTCTCGGTAATGCACATCATAATAAGCCTTGCAAGCAAATGACTAATGAGTTAGTCACGAGATGATGTATTACAGAACGAGTAAAGAGACTTGCCGGTAATGAGATTGAACTAGGTATGATGATATCGACGATCGAATCTCGGGCAAGTAACATACCGATGACAAAGGGAACAACGTATGTTGTTATGCAGTTCGACCGATAAAGATCTTCATAGAATTTGTAGGAGTCAATATGGAAATCCAGGTTCCGCTATTGGTTATTGACCGGAGAGATGTCTCGGTCATGTTTACATAGTTCTCGAACCCGTAGGGTCCGCACGCTTAACGTTCGTTGACGATATAGTATTGAATGAGTTATGTATGTTGGTGACCGAATGTTATTCGGAGTCCCGGATGTGACCACGGACATGATGAGGAACTTCGGAATGGTCCGGAGATAGAAATTGCTATATGGGATAATAGTGTTGGCCTCCGGAAGGGGTTCCCGATGTTTCTCGAAATTTTTGGGTACAAGGACACTTTATTTGGGCCAAAGGGGAAAGCCCACAAGGTTTTTGGAAAGCGCAAAAGGAAGTTTTGCGGAGTCCAGAGGCCAGGGTCCATGGCGTCTGGGTCCATACGTCGGGAACCATGGCGTCTGGCCCTGGAGTTCGAGAAGGACTCTTGCCTTTCGGGTTAAACCGGCTTTGTGGAGGCTTTTACTCCAAGTTTCGACGCCAAGGCTCAACATATAAATAGAGGGGCGGGGCTAGCACCCAAGACAGATCAAGTACAGCAAGTCGTGTGTTGGCAACCCCGACCCTCTAGTTTATCCTCCGTCTAGTTTCTGTAGTGCTTGGCAAAGCCCTGTAGAGATTGTTCTTCATCACCAACCGTCACCACGCCGACGTGCTGCCGGAACTCATCTACTACTTCGCCAGTCTTGCTGGATCAAGAAAGCGAGGACGTCATCGAGCTGAACATGTGTTGAACACGGAGGTGCCGTATGTTCGATGCTAGATCGGGATGGATCGTAAAGGTATACGACTACATAAACCGCGTTGATAAATGCTTCCCCTTTGCGATCTTTAAGGGTATGAAGATACAGACCCCCTCTCGTCGCTATGCATCTCTTAGATAGATCTTGCGTGATTGTAGGAATTTTTTTAAATACTTTGTTCCCCAACAGTGGTATCAGAGCCAGGTCTATCCGTAGATGACATGCAAGTTGAATACAATGAGTTGTGGACGATAATAGTCATACTGCTTACCAGCATGTCATACTTTGATTCAGTGGTATTGTGAGATGAAGCGGCTCGGACCGACATTACGCGTACGCTTACGCGAGACTGGTTTCACCGTTACGAGCACTCATTGCTTAAAGGTGACCGGCGGGTGTCTGTCTCGCTCACTTTAGTTGAATCGAGTGTGACTACGCCCGGTCCTTTTGAAAGTTAAAACAACACACTTGACAAGAAATCGTTGTGGTTTTGTATGCGTAGGTAAGAACGGTTCTTCCAAAGCCCGTAGCAGCCACGTAAAACTTGCAACAACAAAGTAGAGGACGTCTAACTTGTTTTTGCAGGGTATGTTGTGATGTGATATGGGACGTGATGAGTTATACATTACTGTATGAGATGATCATGTTATGTAAATTATCGGCAACCGACAGGAGCCTTATGGTTGTCTCTTTATTGTATGAATTGCGAAGGCCATGTTGCTTTACTTTATCACTATGAGTTAGCAGTAGTAGTAGTAGCAATAGTTGGCCAGAAGACCACGACGCTACGATGAAGATCATGGTGTCAAGCCGGTGACGATGTTGATCATGAGAATGCTTTGGAGATGGAGATCAAAAGCTCAAGATGATGATGGCCATATCATGTCATATATTTTTTATTGCATGTGATGTTTATCTTATTATGCTTCTTATTTTTCTTAGTACGGCGATAGCATTATAAGATGATCCCTTACAAAATTTCAAGGTACAAGTGTTCTCCGTGAGTATGCACCGTTGCAAAAGTTTGTCGTGCTGAGACACCACGTGATGATCGGGTGTGATAAGCTCTACGTTCAAATACAACGTGTGTAAGACGTTTTGCACATGCAGAATACTCGTGTTAAACTTGACGAGCCAAGCATGTACAGACATGGCCTCGGAACACTTGAGACCGAAAGGTCGAGCGTGAATCACATAGTAGATATGATCAAGATAAGATGTTCACCGTTGAAAACTACTCCATCTCACGTGATGATCGGACATGCTTTAGTTGATATGGATCACGTGATCATTTAGATGACTTGAGGGATGTCTATCTATGTGGGAGTTATTAAGTAATATGATTAATTGAACATTAATTTATCATGAAATTAGTCCTGATAGTATTTGCAAATTATGTTGTAGATCAATAGCTCGCGTTATAGCTCCCCTATGTTTTTGATATGTTCCTAGAGAAAAATAAGTTGAAAGATGTTAGTAGCAATGATGCGGACTAGGTCCATGATCTGAGCATTATCCTCATTGCTGCACAGAAGTATTATGTCCTTGATGCACCGCTAGGCGACAAACCTATTGCAGGAGCAGATGTTGACGTTATGGACGTTTGACAAAGCTCGGTATGGTGACTACTTGATAGTTTAGTGCGCCATGCTTTATGGCTTAGAAACGGGACTTCAAAAATGTTTCGAACGCCACGGAGCATATAAGATGTTCCAAGAGTTAAAATTAGTATTTCATACTCATGCCCGTGTCGAGAGGTATGCGACCTCTGACAGTACTTTGCCTACGAGATGTAGGAGAATAGCTTAACCAGTGAGCATGTGCTCAGATTGTCTGGGTACTACAATTGTTTGAATCAAGTGGGAGTTAATCTTCCAGATAAGATAGTAATTGACAAAGTTCTCTAGTCACTATCACGAAGTTACTAGAACTTCTTGATGAACTATAATATGCAAGGGGTGACGAAATCGATTCCTGAGCTCTTCGTGATGCTGAAATCAACGAAGGTAGAAATCAAGAAAGAGCATGAATTGTTGATGGTTAACAAGACCACTAGTTTCAAGAAAAATGGCAAGTGTAAGAAAGGGAACTTCAAGAAGAATGGCAAGCAAGTTGTCACTCCCGTGAAGAAGCCCAAAGCTGGACCTAAGCCTAAAACAGAGTGCTTCTATTGCAAAGGAAATGGTCACTGGAAGCGTAAGTTCCCCGAATATTTGGCGGATAAGAAGGATGGCGAAGTGAACAAAGGGTATATTTGATATACATGTTATTGATGTGTACCTCACTAGTGCTCATAGTAGCCCCTGGGTATTTTGATACTTGTTCGATTGCTAAGATTAGTAACTCGAAACAGGAGTTGCAGAATAAACAGAGACTAGTTGAGGGTGAGGTAACGATGTGTCTTGGAAGTAGTTCCAATATTGATATGATCATCATCGCACACTCCCTGTACTTTCGAGATTAGTGTTAAACCTAAATAAATGTTATTTGGTCTTTGCGTTGAGCATAAACAAGATTGGATCATGTTTATCGCAATAGGATTATCCATTTAAGTCAGACAATAATTTTATTCTATTTACATGAATAAAACCTTCTATGGTCATACACCCAAGGTGAATGGTTTATTGAATCTCGATCATAATGATACAAATATTCATAATATTGAAGCCAAAAGATGCAAAGTTTAAAATGATAGTGCAACTTATTTGTGGCATTGTCGTTTAGGTCATATTGGTGTAAAGGGCATGAAGAAACTCTATGCTGATGGACTTTTGGAATCACTTGATTATGAATCATTTGATGCTTGCGCCCCATGCCTCATGGGCAAGATGACTAAAACTCCGTTCTCCGAAACTGACTTATTGGAAATAATACATACTGATGTATGCGGTCCGATGACTGTTGAGGCTCGTGGCAGGTATCGTTATTTTTTGACCTTCACATATGATTTGAGTAGATATGGGTATGTCTACTTGATGAAACATAAGTCTGAAACATTTGAAAAGTTGAAAGAATTTCAGCCTGAAGTGGAAAATCACCGTAACAAGAAAATAAAGTTTATACGATCTTATCGTGAAGACGAATATTTGGGTTACGAGTTTGGTCTTCATTTGAAACAATGTGGAATAGTTTCGCAACTCACGCCACTTGGAACACCACAGCGTAATGGTGTGTCCGAATGTCATAACCGTACTTTATTAGATATATGGTGTGATCTATGATGTCTCTTACCGATTTACCACTATCATTTTGGGGTTATGCATTAGAGATAGCTGCATTCACGTTAAATAGGGCAACATCTATATTCGTTGAGACGACACCATATGAACTGTAGTTTGGCAAGAAACCAAAGTTGTTGTCAGGGATATTACTAGCAGGTGTAAACCGGCTAGGGTAAACCGAATTATGGTGATATAGTTGTATAATTGTAAGCTCAGTAGAGGTTACGGCCCATGAAGGCTTAGGGCCCATGTGTAAAGTTACGGTTTGTAAACCGTCCTATCATGTAAACTTGAGATAAAAGGAAGAAAGAGCAGAGACCGAGGCGGACACAAATATGAGCCGGCCTCGGGACTCTGTAAACCGGACCGGGCGTCGCCTCTATATAAAGGGACGACCCGGCGACGGTTCAAGGACAAGAAACAACCCGTCGAGACACAAGCAAGCAATCCGCTCCCTGTTCATTGACGCCCAAGCAATACCAAACCAAAATAGACGTAGGCTTTTACCTTCCTCGAAGAGGCCAAACTAGTATAAACCCTCTGTGTCCTTTGCGTGCTTTTAACCCCTTCAAGCTAACCCGTGCGATGGTTCCATCACTAAGTCCGTTAAACCGGACATCTGCCGTTCTAATTCCACGAAATTGGCGCCCACCGTGGGGATCCCGCACGATGGTTTCGAGTTCTTGAAGGGCAGCTTTGAAGGACTCAAGGGCTACGCGGTCGGCCGGATGACCAAGAGTCCCCGCGGCCGGATCTACATCGACGACGCTGGCTGGGGCCCGGAGGCCGATTCAATCGAATACGGGTACCGGGTTCCCTTCGGCGGCATCCACGTCTTCATCGGCAAGATTGGTGAACCGGGACCTGAGCCGGACATCTTCCCCAACATCATCGAGCCGGCTCAGCGTGCGAGATCGGCCCGGATTCAGCCTGCCATGAAGCGCGTTTTCGTCGGAGCAATTCACGGAGTCCAAACCGAGGACGGACCGGATTCTGGTGGCGAGACCGTTGTTTATTACAACGATGAATCCTCATCCAGAGAGACTGAATCTTTGTATCTGTTGCGGGACGGCCGATCCGGGGGTGTGTCCAACGGAGACAGTATTCCGGACCCCTTTGATTTGCCAAACCGGGTGGCTGTCTTTATGGCCGGATCACAACCTATGCCGCAGGCCACGGTGAACGGAGCAGCAGAAGCTGGTACAGGGGGAGCGGCCATGCCCCCTCGCCCTCTGACGCTGTATCCGCCTTGGTAGAGGAGTTGACAACCCGAGCTGTAGCACTGGTGGCTCCAGCAAACAAGGCACAACACGATGCAGAGCTCCTTCAGCTGAAGGGCCGGATCGAGCAAGCAAGAGAGGATCTAAGGGCAGAGAAAGCTATGATAGCAACAAGGCAAGCAAAGCTGGATTCTCAGGCTTTCCAGTTGAGGATGGAACAGGCCTCTGCGCAAGGAGTAAGGACTCGAAGATACCAATCTCGTCTACCATCGGTCTATGAGGCGATGAATCTCTTCGGGACGCCAGGAGCAGGAGCCAGCAATGAACCGGGGGTAAACCGGAGTACAACTCCAGTGAGGGGTGAGACGGTTCAACAACCCACTGCGGAGCAAGATCGACGGATTATATCCACGCCTCACATCCCCACTCCTCCGGGTCATTACTCAAACCCTTTGGATAACATTGTTGCTGCCGCTTCACGCCTGGCCGCTTTACCCATTGAGGGGACATCCCCCGTGGCAATGGAGGCACACAGGGTCAAGGATCTGCTTAACACGGCATTGACACAGCAGCAAGCGTATTCCTATAGCAGGGAGAGGCTTCATTCAACACCCCGCCACAGCCAGAGTTATACTAGGCATTGGGATGAACCGGAGGTGTCCAGTAGTGAACGGAGGCGACACCGTCACAGACAGGATGATCCGGCGGGCGCAGAGGCGCAAGCTCAGGAGGCAGCAAACCGGGTTAGATCTGCGGCCCGCGAGGAGATCCGCCAAACGACGCCGGTTCACACAACCACATCAGAGACAGGAGTCACGACGAGTTCCTTTGGGTGCAGTGTCTTGTCCCCGCTTTTCGAAGCGTGAAATTACCTAAAGATTTCAAGGGCCCGCGTAAAGTTCCTAACTTCACGGCAGATTTGGCTCCAGAGGCTTGGATTGAGAGCTATGAGATGGCTATGGAGATGTTGGACGTGGATGAAGCGGCTTGCGCAAAGTACTTTACCATGATGCTTGAGGGTACAGCCCGGTCCTAGTTAAAGGGTTTACCACCTAACTCCATCGGATCATGGGGTGAGTTACGCCGCCAATTTATCAAAAATTTCAAGGATACGTGCAAGCAGCCAATGTCAGTGGTGGATCTAGCAGCCTGTATACAAGGAGATCAGGAGCCTACAAGTGCATGGGTGCGGCGAGTATCAGAAATCTTGCACTCTTCGAATGGTATCAACCCCAGTACGGCGATAGTAACACTGGAAAACAATTGCTAGTTTGAGTCTCTGAAATTAAAGCTGGGACGGCTCAAACGGGATTGTAATGACATGGGAACTCTCATGAGCGCTCTAGTGAAGTACGGGGACTCCGACAACGCTAAGTATCCAGAAATGGATGGAGATAAATCCGGAAAAACAAATAAACCTGGTAAACCGGCGCAAGCTAATCCGGTTGGAACAAGCTTCTTAGGTAAGCGAAAGGCAGAGGGTGGCTCTGATTTCGTGGCCAATACCGAAGTTCAAGGGAGTTTTTAGCGCAACAAGGATAAGCCGCCTCCACAAAACAGCGGAGGGTTCATTAATTGGGAGCAACAATTGAACGAGCCTTGCCCGAAACACGGAACGAAGCGAAATCCGGCTAAGCATACCTGGGGAGAATGTCGGATACTGATGGAGGCCGTGAATCGGGCCAAATTTAACAACGGACCGCCGGGCGGTTGTTCAGGCCCCGGGGTTCACGGTCCGGGTCACCAGGGTAATGGTTCCGGATCAGGATATCATGGCGGCAACACCAGTCACAATCAAGGTAACCATCAGTATGGTCAAGATGGTTATAATAACCAGGGCGGCCAACAGCAGGGCCAGGGTAATCACAATAACCAAGGCAATCAGCAGCGTCAGCAGCAGCAGTAGTCCGGATATCAGAGTAATCCGAAGGAGCTGAGTAGTGGGCAATATCATGTGTTCACTACGAGTTTGTGCAAACGAGATCAAAAAAATCTTAAAGCGGGCGGTCCATGCGGTTGAACCGGCAACACCACAGTTCCTGCGCTGGTCGGAGCAACCTATTGTGTGGAGCAGAGAGGATCACCCGCCGCGAGTTGATAATCCAGGCCAATTAGCCTTAGTGGTAGCACCACAGGTGGGTGGCTACAAATTCACCAAGGTTCTCATGGACGGCGGTAGTAGCATCAATATCTTGTATTATGAGACTTTCCGTCGCATGGGGCTGACGGATAAGAAGCTAAGACAGTCAAACACGGTGTTTCATGGTGTAGTGCCAGGTAAGTCAGCTTACCCAGTTGGGAAAATTGACCTAGAGGTTACCTTTGGAGATGAACAGGATTCCTGGTCGGAGATGATAACCTTTGAAGTGGTCAAGATCCGGAGCCCATATCATGCCCTGTTTGGACGACCGGTTTACGCCAAGTTTATGGCTAGGCCGTGCTATGTTTATCTACAGCTCAAGATGCCGGGTCACAAAGGAACCATCACGGTTCATTGAAGTTGCAAGATTGCATTGGAGTGCGAAGAAGGAGACGCTGCTTATGCGGAGGCAGTATGTGCTACGGAGGAGTTGAAGTTTTACAAAGACAATGTTGATCCGGCAGATATGTCCCCGTTAAAGAAGCCAACTACAGAGCATGATCCGGCGTTGAACTTCAAGTCTGCAGAGGAAACCAAGCAAGTTGACTTTGTGCCAGGCGATTCATCCAAGCAGTTCACTATCAACACTAACCTTGATCCTAAATAGGAAAGCGCGCTCATCGAGTTCATCCGTGAGAATCGGGATATCTTTGCATGGAAACCTTCTGACATGCCAGGTATACCGAGGGAACTCGCTGAGCACAGTCTTAACCTTGATCCAAAGTTTAAACAGTCAAGCAATATCTGTGCCACTTCAACGAAGAAAGGCGCAAGGCTATAGGAGAAGAAGTGGCTAGACTTTTGGCCGCAGGGTTCATAGTTGAAGTTTTTCATCCGGAGTGGTTGGCCAATCCGGTGCTGGTGTTAAAGAAAAAAGGAAAGTGGAGAATGTGTGTGGATTACACAGACCTAAACAAAGCTTGTCCAACCGATCCTTTTGCTCTCCCTCGTATTGATTAGATCATTGATGCTACAGCGGGATGTGAGCGGCTAAGTTTTTTGGACATATTCAGGATATCATCAGATCAAGATGGCAGTTAAAGATCAGGAGAAGACGGCCTTCATAACTCCTTTTGGTGCCTTTTGCTATGTGTCTATGCCTTTTGGGCTCAAAAGTGCTCAAGCAACTTACCAGCGTTGCGTACATAATTGTCTCAAGGGGCGGATAGGGAGAAATGTCCATGCCTATGTGGATGATATTGTGGTGAAATCAAGGAAGGAGGACACCTTGATAGAGGACCTCAAGGAGACCTTTGATAACCTTCATGCCTATAAAATGATGCTTAATCCGGAGAAATGTGCTTTTGGTGTTCCGGCGGGCAAGCTCCTTGGATTCTTGGTGTCAAACAGAGGAATAGAAGCAAATCCGGAGAAAATCAAGGCAATCACGTCTCTGACTAGACCGGCTTGCATCAATGATGTTCAGCGTATCGCTGGCCGGATTACAACGTTGAGCCGATTCATCAGCCGCCTGGGAGAGAAGGCAATTCCGCTTTATCAGATGCTAAAAAAGACAGACCGGTTTATATGGAGTAATGAGGCAAACGCTGCATTTGAGGATTTTAAGCGACAACTGGCAGAGCCACCGGTCCTTGCTGCCCCTGTTGATAATGAGCCATTGCTGTTATATGTCATCGCCAATGCACGAGCAGTCAGCGTGGCAATCGTGGTCGAGCGCAAGGAAGCAGGAAAGGAGTATCCGGTTCAACGTCCAGTTTATTATGTTAGTGAAGTTCTCATTGAATCCAAACAAAGGTACCCGCATTGGTAGAAGCTAGTATATGGCGTGTTCATGGCAAACCGGAAATTGAAGCATTATTTTCAAGGCCACCCAATAACGGTTGTCAGTTCAGCTCCATTGGGGGATATAATCCAGAACAGGGAGGCTACTGGCAGAGTGGCGAAGTGGGCCATTGAGCTTAGCCCGCACGGATTAAAGTATGTGCCACGCACCGCTATCAAATCCCAAGCATTGGTGGATTTCATCAATGATTGGACAGAACAGCAAGCACCAGAGGAGAAGCCGGATCTTACATACTGGACGATTCATTTTGACGGTTCAAGGCAGTTAGAAGGATCGGTGCTGGAGTTGTTTTAACTTCCCCGCGAGGTGACAAGTTTTGTTATGTCCTCCGTTTACTGTTTCCTTGTACTAACAATGCAGCAGAGTATGAAGCATTGCTTCATGGCCTACGGATGGCTAAGGAGATGAACTTGAGCCGGGTCAAGTGTTTGGTGATTCAGATTTAGTGGCACAGCAAGTATCCGGCAAGTGGGATTCTAAAGACCCTCTCATGGCAGCTTACAAAGGAGAAGTTGAAGCAGTCGCAGGATATTTCAAAGGATATCAAGTGGATCACATAGAACGGCGAAGGAATGAAGCGGCTGATGCTCTAAGCCGGTTGGGTTCACAGCGTAAACCGGTGCCACCGAATACTTTTTTGGATGAGTTACACAGTCCATCAGTTCAAGTACCGCCGGAGGAGGATTTGGCCGTTCCTGATCCGGAAGCACAGCTAGTTGTGGCACTTCATGTTGTCCCGGATTGGACGCTCCCTTAATTGGCATATCTAAGCCGTGGATAGTTGCCAGTTGATGAGATTGAAGGAAGACAGATAATCCGGCGCTCCAAATCCATGACAATTGTAAACGGAGAACTTCACCATCGCAGTGTTTCTGGAGCATTTCAGCGGTGTGTGTCATCTGAGGAAGGTTGTGATATCCTTCATGAGATCCATGAAGGGGATTGTGGTCATCATGCCGGTTCAAAATCCTTGGTGGCTAAAGCTTTTCGACATGGTTTCTATTGGCTGACAGCCCATGCTGATGCGGTGGATCTAGTCCGGAGGTGCGATGCTTGTCAGAAATTTTCACGACGTGCTCTTGTTCCGGCACAAGAGCTCAGGATGATACCGATAACTTGGCCGTTTGCGACTTGGGGGCTCGATATGGTTGGGCCTTTCAAACGATCCCAAGATCAAAAAACTCATTTGCTGGTTGCTGTGGGTAAGTTTACAAAGTGGATTGAGGCAGAGCCTGTGAGCAAGTGTGATGCGGCAACAGCGGTTAAATTCATCAAAAAGGTAATTTTCCGGTTTGGCTTTCCACACAGCATCATCACAGACAATGGCACCAATTTATCTAAATGAGAAATGGAAGAGTTTTGTCAACGAGAGCATATTCGCCTAGATGTGTCTTCTGTAGCTCACCCTCAATCCAATGGTCAAGCTGAAAGGGCAAATCAAGAGATTTTGCGAGGTATCAAGCCCCGGCTTATGACTCCTTTGCAAAGAACACCACGGTGCTGGGTTGAGGAATTACCCTCTTTCCTCTGGAGCATCAATACTACGCCGAACCGGTCTACAGGTTATACACCTTTCTTCATGGTGTACGGCGCTGAAGCAGTTCTTCCAAGCGATATCCACCATGATTCACCACGGGTGACGACTTATGTTGAAGCAGCCAATGAGCAGGCAAGACAACACAGTTTGGACCGGCTAGATGAAGAGCGTGACATAGCAGCAGCACGGTCCGCGATTTATCAACAGGATTTGCGCAGATATCACAGCCGCCGGATCAAAACCAAGACGTTCCAGGAGAGGGATTTGGTACTCCGGCTCATCCAAGATCAAACAAATATGCACAAGCTATCCCCGCCTTGGGAAGGGCCCTTTGTGGTCAACAAGAATCTACACAATGGTTCATATTACCTGGTGGACGTTCGAGAGCACAAGGACTCACGGACATCAGAAGAAGAGAAAAAGAGGCCGTGGAACATCGCTCTCCTGCGGCCCTACTATACTTGAGCCATGAGCTCTGCTGTATCCTATGTATATATTATGATTAATGAATAAACCGGCGCCCTCGATAAACCGGGGGGTCAGCCCTTTTTTCCAATATAAGTATCTTATGGTGATATTCTTCTAAAGTTTATTTCTCTTGATATATATCATTTTCATTAAGAAGACAAGATGTCTTGAACTATCTATGTTGATATACATGACAACTATTTCTTAAGGGACCAAAGAAAGTTTGCCGCACAGTGCAACTCCTATATAGGTACCCTTCTTCTACATTCACTAAAAGGCTTCCTATTCAAACATAGGTCGTATTCGAACCAAAGAGAACATAGCCAAACCCACTAAGGAGCTTCCTGTTCAAACATAGGTCGTATTCGAACCAAAGAGAACATAGCTAAACTCACTAGGGGGCTACGGATCGTATTCGAATCCTAGCTCAACCCCTTGTGGTCCGGTTTACATGGTCATATTCGAACCATCGTCCCTTTGGATCGTATTCGAATCCATTGATTGGCTCAAATCTCCACGGTCACAAGGGGGCTACACGGTCGTATTCGAATCCTAGCTCAACTCCTTGTGGTCCGGTTTACATGGTCGTATTCGAACCATCGGCCCTTTGGATCGTATTCGAATCCATTGATTGGCTCAAATCTCCACGGTCACAAGGGGGCTACACGGTCGTATTCGAATCCTAGCTCAACCCCTTGTGGTCCGGTTTACATGGTCGTATTCGAACCATAAGCCCTTTGGATTGTATTCGAGTCCATTGATTGGCTCAAAATTTTAAAGCCACTGGGAGCCACAAGGTCGTATTTGAATCTTAGCTTAACCCCTTTGGTCCGGTTTTACTGATCGTATTCGAATTAGACGCCTCGATATAGAGCCTGGCAGCTCACAAAAAGCCTCGACTACATGGTCTTATTTGCAAACCTGTGTTTTTGTGTTTGTGTTTTCATGTGTTTCTATGGTTTTTTAATCCGGAGCTGGATAACTTCAGAGTACATCCTTCAAAAGTCTGGACATAGAGCTCCAGCATTATTTAAGCCGGTAGCTTCTATAAACCCGGAATTCTAATTGGGTCTATCCCAACAGAGCCAAGAGCTCCCTCAGAAAACTGCAAAGTTTGCCGGATTAAGGAGGTCAAGCATACTTAATCAAAGGTATGAAATTCTTTTCGGTATAACGCAGACATTCATTTGATATATATGAGAACGATTTAATCGGTCCGTCGGTAAATGTAGGATCGAAAGTATGTCTAGAAGGGGGGTGATTAGACTACTTGACAATATAAAAAATCTGCCTTTTGACCATGCAATGTTTTTGGCAGTTTCACAATTAAGATCAATTCAAGTAACACCCTACACATGCAATTCTAGAGTATAAGCAGCGGAAAGTAAATTGCACATGTAGTAAAGAGAGGTGGAGAAGATCAAACGCAGTTTGGAGACACGGAGATTTTTGTCGTGGTTCCGATAGGTGGTGCTATCGTACATCCACGTTGATGGAGACTTCAACCCACGGAGGGTAACGGCTGCGCGAGTCCACGGAGGGCTCCACCCACGAAGGGTCCACGAAGAAGCAACCTTGTCTATTCCATCATGGCCTACGCCCACGGAGGACTAGCCTTACTCGGGGTAGATCTTCACGAAGTAGGCGATCTCCTTGCCCTTACAAACTTCTTGGTTCAACTCCACATCTCAAAGACGGAGGCTCCCAAGCGACACCTAACCAATCTAGGAGGCACCACCCTCCAAAAGATAATAGATGGTGTTGATGATGATGAACTCCTTGCTCTTGTGCTTCAAATGATAATCTCCCCAACACTCAACTCTCCTCACTGATATGGCTGTGGTGGAAGAAAGGTTTGAGTGGAAAGCAACTTGGGAAGGCTAGAAATCAAGTTTCATATGGTAGGAATGGAATGGCTTGATCTCAACACAAGGGTAGGTGGTTCACTTCTCAGAAAGTGTATGGTAGGAGTGGTAGACTTTCTGATGGCTCTCTCCACGAATGAAGAGGGGGTGGAGGGGTATATATAGCCTCCACACAAAATCCAACCGTTACACACACATTTGACCAATCTCGGTGAGACCGAAGTGAAAACTCGGTCAGACCGAAAGTTCAAATATAGTGAACGTTGGGATTTTCGGTGGGACCGAAAATACCATCTCGGTGTGTCCGAAGTGAGTCAAAGGTTGGAGCTTGCCATCTCGGTGGGACCGAAAATAACAACTCGGATATTCTGAAGTGATGTCAATTGGTTACAGAAGGTTGGCAGTCCATTTTCGGTGAGACCGAAACTCAAAATCGGATGGACCGAGAAATTAGGGTTTGGAAGAATAACTGAGGTGGTTCATCTCGGTGGGACTGAGTTTGCAGAATCGGTTTGTCCGAGATTACTTATGAGTGTGTTAAGTAGTGAAGAGTGCTGATAGTTGAGGGAGCTAGATCACTAAGCACTTGAGCAACCAGATCATTAACACAACCTCATCCCCTTTTAATAGTATTGGCTTTTCCTATGGACTCAATGTGATCTTTGATCACTAAACCAAAAATAGAGTCTTGAGCTTTTGCCAATGCTTGTCTTAGCATTTTGAGGGGTCCACTTCTTCAGACATTTCCATACCCATATCATCGAACTTCTCTGAAATGATTCTCAAGTAAATATTAGTTCAATGATATATATGTTGTTATTAATTACCAAAACCACCAGGGGATTAGTTGCACTTTCAGTATGTAGCCGAGAACTCATGTAGAATCCCTTCCTCATCGAGAAAAGAGTCTACATTGGCATTCTTGAACTCCGTTCCATTGTCACTCCGAACTTTCTTGATCTTCACTTCAAATTGATTTTGGGCCTTTTTGGCAAAGGTTTTGAAGATTCTCTGAACCTGCGATTTGTCATCAAGGAAAAATACCCACGTAAATCTGGAATAATCATCAACTATAACTAGACCAAAGGAGTTACCACCAAGGCTTTTGTAAGCATTGGGACCGAAGAGGTCCATATGAAGAAGCTCAAGCGGTCTCCTTGTGGTCATGATGTTTTTCACGGGATGACTTCCACCTACTTGTTTTCCTGCTTGACAAGCACTACAAAGTCTATCTTTGTCAAAGAAAACATCTTTAACGCCAAGAATATGATCACCTTTGATCAACTTGTCTAGATTACGCATACCAACATGTCCAAGCCTTCTATGCCATAACCAACCTTTAGAGGATTTAGCAATGAAACAAGCTCTAGGTTGGGCTTTCTTAGTGAAATCAACAATATATAGATCACCTCTACGGATACCGATAAATGCCATGTTTTGATTGTCACGACGAAAGACTTGGCAATCTACTTTGGTGAACAACACATTGAATCCAAAGTCAGCTAATCTAGACACGGAAAGTAAATTGTATCCAAGAGATTCTACAAGCATGACATTTTGAATAGAGCTATCATGAGATATGGCCACCTTACCAAGGCCAAGTACCTTACCCTTGGAGTTGTCTCCAAAAGTCACATACTTGCGTGGACCATCGTTCTTTGCAAGCTCTCCAAACATGTCTTTGTCTCCGGTCATGTGGTCGGTGCATCCACTATCAAGAATCCACTCTTTTCCGCCGGACATGTAGTCTCTCAGATTTGCCATAAGATTGAGACTCTTCATGATCTTGTCTAGCTCGGTGTCCGAGTCGGAGTAATCATCATCATGCTCATGCTTATCATCATATTGACCCATAGATTGTTCATCATCAACACCTAGGTCAATTTGATAACCACTTGCATTAGTTTTGTCAATGTGACAATAATCTTGGGAATGTAATGCAAGAGCATTTCTAATTAAAACATTGATAAGACCGGGATCACCCTTCTTTTTCATAAGATCACGAAGCTCAAAGAAGCATTTATCAAAGTTGGGATCATTGGGGCGCATCTTATCAAATTCAATAGTCTTGTGTAGAATTTCATCAAGACTTCTCAAAGAGTAGTCCGGATAAAGTTCTTCCAAGAACTTCCACATAGCATAGGCGCACTCAAAGTTTGTAACAAGCTTAAGCAAGTCATCGGGTAACCCTCTAATGATAAGATTTACAGTCCTAAGGTTACGAAGCAAATCAAGCTCTTCATCCATGGTAGGGTGCAAGGGATCAAAAGGAGGCACATAGGGGGTCTCAACATATTTGCACAAATTGTACATCTTAAAGATACTAAGCATTTCAGACCTCCATGAGTTATATGACTCTCCATTAAGAATAGGCACTCTATGGCTAACACTCCCAAACGTAGACACGTCCATCTTCCTCCAATGGTGTGTAAACCAAAGCAATGGAGACCAAAGCTCTGATACCAATTGAGGGATCGAAGAAGGTGAGAGTGTCTAGAGGGGGGGTGATTAGACTACTCGACAAGATAAAAATTCTGTCTTTTATCAAGGACAGATTTTGACAGTTTTTGCATAGCACACAAGTCAAGTAGCACACTACACATGCAATTCTAGAGTATGGGCAGCGGAAAGTAAATTGCACATATAGTAAAGAGAAGTGGAGAAGATCAAACGCAATTTGGAGACGCAATGATTTTTCCCGTGGTTCCGATAGGTAGTGCTATCGTACATCCACGTTGATGGAGACTTCAACCCACGGAGGGTAACGGCTGCGCGAGTCCACGGAGGGCTCCACCCACGAAGGGTCCACGAAGAAGCAACCTTGTCTATTCCATCATGGCCTACGCCCACGGAGGACTAGCCTTACTCGGGGTAGATCTTCATGAAGTAGGCGATCTCCTTGCCCTTACAAACTTCTTGGTTCAACTCCACATCTCGATGACGGAGGCTCCCAAGCGACACCTAACCAATCTAGGAGGCACCACCCTCCAAAAGGTAATAGATGTTGTTGATGATGATGAACTCCTTGCTCTTGTGCTTCAAATGATAATCTCCCCAACACTCAACTCTCCTCACTGATATGGCTGTGGTGGAAGAAAGGATTGAGTGGAAAGCAACTTGGGAAGGCTAGAAATCAAGTTTCATATGGTAGGAATGGAATGACTTGATCTCAACACAAGGGTAGGTGGTTCTCTTCTCAGAAAGTGTATGGTAGGAGTGGTAGACTTTCTGATGGCTCTCTTCTCGAATGAAGAGGGGGTGGAGGGGTATATATAGCCTCCACACAAAATCCAACCGTTACACACATATTTGAGCAATCTCGGTGAGACCGAAGTGAAAACTCGGTCAGACCGAAAGTTCAAATATAGTGAACGTTAGGATTTTCGCTGGGACCGAAAATACCATCTCGGTGTGTCCGAAGTGAGTCAATGGTAGGAGCTTGCCATTCTCGGTGGGACCGAAATTAACAACTCGGATATTCCGAAGTGATGTCAATTGGTTACAAAAGGTTGGCAGTCCAGTTTCGGTGAGACCGAAACTCAAAATCGGATGGACCGAGAAATTAGGGTTTGGAAGAATAACTGAGGTGGTTCATCTCGGTGGGATTGAGTTTGCAGAATCGGTTTGTCCGAGATTACTTATGAGTGTGTTAAGTAGTGAAAGGTGCTGATAGTTGAGGGAGCTAGATCACCAAGCACTTGAGCAACCAGATCATCAACACAACCTCATCCCCTTTTAATAGTATTGGCTTTTCCTATGGACTCAATGTGATCTTTGATCACTAAACCAAAAATCGAGTCTTGAGCTTTTGCCAATGCTTGTCTTAGCATTTTGAGGGGTCCACTTCTTCAGACATTTCCATACCCATATCATCGAACTTCTCTGAAATGATTCTCAAGTAAATATTAGTTCAATGATATATATGTTGTTATTAATTACCAAAACCACCCGGGGATTAGTTGCACTTTCAATCTCCCCCTTTTTGGTAATTGATGACAACATATAGATCAAAGCTTCGACAAAGGATATAATCAATGAATAATATCGTCGCTTTGAGAAGTATGTGATAAACAAGAGCTCCCCCTAAATTTGTGCATTATTTAAAATTTGCGTTTGAATGCAAATGCACAATCGATTAGGATTATGGGTCACTCTTCCATGTCACATACATCTTGGTGGAGCGCACAAAATGCTAAGAATGAATAACATGCACTCAATCACCAAGACAGGAGTAAATAGCCATACAATAAGGAATAGCATATGATAAGCATTAAGCACACATTAAAGCATAGTATGACTAAGCACTCATTAAGGTAGCATCAAACGTAGTAGCAAGCACACTGAAAGTTTCGAAAGACCAAAAGAAACCAATGTATCTCAAAGAAACCGGCAAAAGAACGAAAGAGCACTCTCTCTCTCGAAGCCCTATGATCTATACAATTTCTCCCCCTTTGGCAACAAGTTACCAAAAATTTCGAAAAGGTATAGAACTAAGCGTCACTGCGGGCTCTGCTGGCGGCTCCCGTCTGGGTAGATGTCGGATTAGAAATGATTGCATCGGCGAAGACTTCTGCTGATGTCTGCGGTGGAGGAGTGGATGCTGGAGCTAGAGTAACTGCTGGAGCTGTAGCTGGTGCTGAAGTGGTAGCCCTGGAGTCAGTCACTGGGATAGCTGCAGATCTGGATCCTCTGGGAACCGGAGCAGTCTGGCGATGAGAGTCTTGGACTATATCATCCTGCATGAGTTCTTCTCTCTCCTGCCTTGCTTCCTCCATGTCTGCCTCAAGCTTGTTGACGGACACCTGAATCTCTGTCAGCTTCACGTCCAGAGCGTGGATCTTGTCCTCAACAATCCTCTCTAGGCTCTCCTGAGATTGCTCAATGCTGGCCAGGCGTTGTTCAATCCTCTGGGTAGCTTCAAGAATCTGCTCTCCGAAGCTCTTTGGCTTAGCTGCTGCTGCTGCTGCCTCTTTGTCAGCTTTAGCTTTCTTCGCAGCTTCGATTTTGGCCTGTCCTTCAACTGAGGTTGGATCCTCCTCATCCATCACAACTACATTGTCCTCATGCTCTGGCTGCAGTGGCAAGTGCTTCCTATCCAACATGAATTTGCCCGTGCCAAACTTGGCATTGATGAGCATCTGAATCTGCGGGGCAAACCCACATGACCGCTTCTGGTCAGCTGCAGTCCTCTTAATGGTCTCTACCATTAAGTCCATCACCTTGAAAGGTGCCTTCTCATCGAGAATGTGCAGCATGTTGATAGAATAGCCTCGAATCATGCGGTGGTCTCCAGACTTGGGCATCAATGTATGCCTCAAAATAGTGTTAGTGGTGGTCAGACCTGCCTGGAGATAGTACACTGAGCCAAGCTTCCACCCTTCCAAATCAGCAGCGGGGATCTCCTTGTACATGTTCTTCATGGAATCATGACTCTTCTTAGGAATCCCATAGACATCAATGTCGTCCTCTCTCTGCACTGGAGCATTCAGAAGTTCTGCCCATTCTTCAACAGACGAAGAAAACCTTTGACCTTCAGTCATCCAGGTGATCTTGCCATCAGGATAGAAGTGGGCTGTGGCGTAGAACTGCATGATCATCTCGTCATTCCAAGCTGTCAGCTCTTGACCCACAAAATCAGCAACTCCACATGCAGTAAAGCTCTCATGCACATGGGGAAAGAAGTCTCGGTGCTCTTCACTGTCAATGTACTTCCAGTCAACATACCTGGTGTTAGCAACAATGGGCTTCTTATCCATCAGCACGTTCTCATAGAAGTCCTGCTGCTCTCTGGTGTGGAATCTGGGGTCCACAGCAGTCCTTCTCCTCACGGCATATGGATCAGACTGTCTCCATAGCCTGAGACCTTTATCCTTCCTTGCCTTCATGTCCTCAGCTTGAGGATGAGCATCATTATGGAGTGGCAACTTAGGACGGAGCTTAAGCAACACATGCTCTTCATCTGATTCAGACGGTGGCATCTCACCTTTGTTCTTCTCAGAAGCTGGAATGCTCCTGGTTGTTCTCTTGGGCTTGGCTGGAGCTGCCTTTGCTTGAGCAGGCTTCTTGGGCTTAGAGGAGGCTTGAGCCCGAATAGCATCACCCATGAACTTAGCTTTCTGAGGAGGGGGCTGGGGTGCATCTTCTTCTTCTTCTTCTTCAGCAGCTGCATCAACTTGATGTTCAGCATATACTACCCTCTTCCTCTTGGAAGTTTTCTTCACCTTACTTGGAGTTGGCTCTTCCAAGTTGAGCTTCTTTGCAACAGCTGACTGCTTTACCTTGCTTGTGCCTTTCCTTGACTGCTGCCCTTGGTGCTCTTTGGCAACCACATTCCTCTTTGGCTTGGAGGTAACTTCCTCAGCAACGAAGTCAGAGTCCTCATCATCAGAATTTCTCTTCTTCCTGGTTCTGGTGGCTGCAGGAGGCAAACCACTAGGGGTGCTCCTCTCACCATCATCACTGGAACTGCTAGCCTCAGGACTTGTATCTGCCTCTGGAATCTCAGCAAAAGGTGACTCAGACCTGTTCTGGCTGTCACTGACATCTGACATGGCTGACAACCTGTGAAAAGATAAGGTATAGGCAGAGTAGAAGAGTTATCACAACTGCAGAGGTTTTTGCAAAAAAATGAGTTTAAAACTTAGTTTTGAGTTTTCACAGAATGCATTTCGGTCAAACCGATTTTAAGTTTCGGTGAATCCGAAGTGTATACATAGGCCTACACACCACTTTCGGTCAGACCGAAATGGGTTTCGGTCCTACCGATAACCTAGGGTTTCACTGAAACTAAGTTTCGGTCACACCGATTTGCACAACTCGGTTAGACCGAATGATGCAGTGCAATGGCCAGAGGCCAAATCGGTCATTCCGAGTTTCAAAGTCGGCTTCACCGAGATGCGTTTCGTGGAAACCTAAACCTAAGAATTTCGCTCGAAACTAGAGGATCTGATTGATGTTTAGGGAATATCTCAAACGTGGATAGATTCATGGCAAGCCATTCGTGCAAGAGTCAGATGGGGAGCACGAAAGGGATCGGGACTCACCTAACTTGGTGGAGTCCCTCTACGGCGGCAACGGCGCGGAGAGGATTACCATTGACGGCGGTGGAGACCTGTGGCGAGGGCGCACAGGCGACGACGGCGACGATCCGTAGACCAGGGCGACGGCAGCAGGGGACTTGGGGGCGAACGGTTTGAAGAGTTAAATCGCGCGCAGCCCTCAGGTATATATATCCCCATGCTGTCGGTGGGACCGAGTTGAAAAACTCGGTGTCACCGAAATGTATAACTGCTGTGCAGTTACGCATATCGGTCAGACCGAGATTTTGAACTCGGTTTCACCGAGATGAAACCTAGATCAGTCTAACACTACTAGGAAAAGGGCTATAGATGGAATTGACACTAATGGCGCACCAGACTTGCGGTGCGCCATTAGTATATACTAATGGCGCACCATGTGTTGGTGCGCCATTAGTATCCAAATACTAATGGCGCACCGTTGACGTGGTGCGCCATTAGTAACAATTTTTTTTTCATATTTTTCTCAAAACTACTAATGGCGCACCAGTGGGTAGTGCGCCATTAGTAGTTCAACTACTAATGGCGCACCACATCCACGGTGCGCCATTAGTAATTTTTTTTCAAATTTTGTTTTTAATTTTATTTTCAAAAAATACTAATGGCGCACCGTGGGAGTGGTGCGCCATTAGTAAGTTGAACTTACTAATGGCGCACCACTACCACGGTGCGCCATTAGTATTTTTTTCTTCATATTTTATTTTTATTTTTTTTATTTTATTTTCAAAAAATACTAATGGCTCACCGTGGGAGTGGTGCGCCATTAGTAAGTTGTACTAATGGCGCACCACTCCCACGGTGCGCCATTAGTATTTTTTTTCATATTTTGTTTTTAATTTTTTTTATTTTATTTTTCAAAAAATACTAATGGCGCACCGTGGTGGTGGTGCGCCATTAGTAGTTCAACTACTAATGGCGCACCACCACCACGGTGCGCCATTAGTAACTTGGCCATTACTGCACACC
>LR738709.1:688323035-688389296 GCA_902687465.1 Secale cereale | reverse complement strand
CCCGTGGACCGCCTTTTTCAGTTAATAAATAAATAAAAGAAAATGATGTAAATGTCAAAAAAATAAAAGAAAATAAGTTTCCCATGTGATATGTGATCTAATTGTTGCGAAAATTTACAAATATGAATTTTGACTTTATTTGCAAAATATCTCTGGAATTTAGTAAAACGGGTATAACTTTTGCATACGAACTCGGATTAAAAAGTTTTTTATATGAAAAATCATCTACTCGAAAAGTTACATCCAAATTTAACTGGGGGAACCCCGTTAAACATTTTCTAAATCCCCAAAAACCTAACAGAAAAAAAGTTACGGGGCTTTTAAGATCTACTGGCAAAAAAATTCAAAAAATTTCAAACTTACTAATGGCGCACCGTTTGCTAGGTGCGCCACTAGTAACAGAAAAGAAAAGAAAAAAATTTCGAAAAAAAAAATTATAATTTTTTTTCCAAAATATGATACGTAATATGACTGGGAAGTTTGAAATATATTTTCAATATTTCATCATACTCATGAATATTAACAAACTCGTAGACATCAAGAAGGGTTAATAGGATTGATATGATAGATATATCAACAAGTGCGTGTGAAGTGAGCTGGTGCTGGGGTTGGATAGAACTACGAAGTTAAGCGTGCTCGGGCTGGAGTAGTGTGAGGATGGGTGACCTTATGGGAAGTTTGACCACAGAGTGCAATTTGACTTGAGATTAAGCAAATTGACCCCAGATTAAGCCATAATGATCTGAGATTAAGGAAAAAAATAAAAAAAAAATTGAAAAAAAATTTTGAAAAAAAAATACTAATGGCGCACTTCTACGTAGTGCGCCATTAGTATGCCAGATACTAATGGCGCACCAATGGTGAGCCACTGGTGCGCCATTAATATCACATGATTTTATCCTCTGGTGCGCCATTAGTATCCAACTACTAATGGCGTGCTAGTAATGGCACACCGGTAGGGTGCCATTAATGGGCAAAACCGGTGCGCCATTAACAGCCCTTTTTGTAGTAGTGTAAGCGTTTCGGTTGGACCGAGATGGAAAAGCCGGTTAGACCGAAATGGACTTAGAAGGTTTTGGAAGTCAGCCTTAGACGGATCGGTGGCTCCGAGTGCTCCTCACTCGGAGAGTCCGAAAATGACTTGTTCAAAGTTGTGATATGAGCATGAATAGAATTTGAGACAAGAAAGCATAGATAGCTAGGGAAGGTGCTTAGGCATTCTTGTCCATCCATTTGGCCAGAAAAATCAAAACAATCAAAACAACAAATGGATGTCCTTGAATGGATAAAATCATGCATTCAACATTCTCACACAATAAGATAGCAACTGAAATATGTGTCAAACATGCACAACCAACACTCTAGCTACTAGCACACAGTTTGTTGATGACTAGGTCATCTATATATATGAGTATTTTGACTTAGGAGCCAAATGAGAACATTTGATCATAGGTCATACTCATCGTTTAAGCACAAGTGGGGTTACCACTTTTACATAAAGCATTGATGTGTTCACATCATTTGGAGATGCTTTAGCTCAATTTTTAGAGCAAAGCTCCCCCTAGATGTGAGAACCCCTTTTAAAGGGTCAAACTAAGCTTGGGTTGTCGTAGAAGACTTCATGTAGATGTTGAAGATGTGGATGCTCAATGTTGATGTAGATCATCAAGAGTTGGGAGCTATCCTTTGGATTAGGGCACTTTCAATACCTTTGTCCCTTGACTTACCAACAAGAGGGTTTGTGACTCCATGAACTAGTGCATGATGTGGAAGTTGATTGCACAAGTTCTTGCCAAAATGAATATGTGTGAAGTTTGTTGGCGGAGTCACCCTCAAGAACCTTCTAGTTCTTCTTCTTTGGGATCCACATCATCTTGATGGGAATCCTTGGGGTTGTAGTTGAGCTTGACGAAGTAGAACTTGATGTGTCCTTGGGAACCCACTTGACCATGGCTTGAGGTGCTTCAATGAATGCATCAATCTCCTCTTGAAGCTTGTCCTTGGCCTTTAGCTTGTGGTCTTGTGGTGGAAGGTCATCTTGAGCTTGTTCCACATTGGAAGAAGTAGGATCATACTTCTCCTTTTGTGAAACAAACTGTGGAGTAGGGTATTGACCTTCTTCCCACTCAACTCCTTCGGCGTTGAACTTTCGCTCAAAACCAATCCCTTGATTCTTCCGGTGTCTTCCTTGTTTGCGAACAATCTCCTCAAAGTTCTTGCTTCCGGCAAGACTCTTGTAGACACCTTTCTCTATGATTTCCTTCAATAAGCTATTTTCTTGCTCAAGTGTAACTTGGCTTGAAACATTGTTAGTGGAATCAAGAGAACTACTAGAAGCAACAATATTGGATTTAACATTGTTATTGTTACTACTAGAGGAAGAATTTTTCTTATACTTGTCATGCTTAGTCTTAATAGGTGGCAAGAAATTAGACAAGAGAAGTCGTTTGGCAAGATATGAAGAACTCTTCTTTCGAAGATCGTCATTGATCGCTTTTCGAAACTCATGTTCTTGCTCTAGAGTGAGCTTCTCGAAGCGTAGCTTCTCATGAGATCTTAGGAGCTCTCTATGATCTTCTTGAGTTGTTTCATGAGCTAACTTAAGAGTGTTTAGTTCTTTAGTTAGACGCTCAATCTCCTTCATAGCATTGTCATTCGACTCTTCTCGACTATAAAGACTACTAGCATTTTCATCATTACTAAGCTCACTAGATTTATCATGCAAGAGCTCATCTTCACCAAGCAAGTCATCCTCATCACTATCAAAGTCAATGAATTCAGGGTGTGTTACCTTGGGGCCTTTAGCCATGAAGCATCTTCCAATTCCCTCATTTGGTGAATCAAATAAGTCGTTGGAGTTGGAGTTGGAGGAAACGAGTGCAAGTCCGGCAACACCTTCATCTTGACTATAGTCGGAGTCGGAGTGATAGCTTCCATCAGATTGATTGTCAGAGTCGGAGCCGGAGACCCATTCACCTACATGAGCTTGATGTCTTCTTCTTGTGTAGCTCCTTGATGACTTGTCTTTCCTTTCCGAATCCTTGCTTCTCCGAGAGGGTCTTCGTTCATAACGATCATCTCTACTCCTTCTCTCTCTCCGAGGTGACTCATCTCTTGCTCTTCTTCTTGGAGATTCTTCTCTTCTCTTGTGAGGAGCCGTACACTCATTTGAGAAGTGTCCGGGTCTTCCACAATTGTAGCAGTTTCGATCACAACTAGAAGATCTCTTTTCATCATATGATCTAGACTTTGAGCTTCTTTCTTTGCCTCTATTCTTGTAGAACTTGTTGAAGTTCTTGACCATTAGGCTTATCTCTTCATTGGAAATTAGCTTGTCACTTGAGGTAGTAGGAGCATCACTTGTAGCTTTGTAAGCACCACTTGACTTATTGTGAAGCTCTTCCTTATCCTTAAGTGTCATCTCATGAGCAACAATTCTTCCAATGACATCAGTTGGCTTGAGAGTCTTGTAGTTTGGCATCATTTGGATCAAAGTGCACACGGTGTCATACTTTCCATCCAAAGCTCTGAGAATCTTCTTAATGATGAATCGGTCGGTCATTTCTTCGCTTCCTAAGCCGGCAATCTCATTTGTGATGAGAGCAAGCCTAGAGTACATTTCAGCGACTCCTTCACCATCCTTCATCTTGAACTTGTCAAGTTGTCCTTGAAGAATATCTAGCTTTGATTCCTTCACAGATTCAGTACCTTCGTGCATTTCAACCAAAGTATCCCAAATCTCTTTAGCATTCTCAAGACGGCTGATTTTGTTGAACTCCTCGGGACACAAAGCATTGAAGAGAATGTCACAAGCTTGAGCATTGTTTTGCAACATCCGCAACTCTTCCGGTGTAGCTTCGCGATCCGGAACTTTTCCTTCTTCGAAGAAATCACCTTGCATACCAACACAAATAATGCCCCATGCGGCTGGGTTATGACCAAGAATATGCATTTTCATTTTATGCTTCCAACTAGCAAAATTTGTACCATCAAAGTAAGGACCTCCACGATAATTACCCTCACTAGACGCCATACTCTCCTAGGTTGTGAAAACAAGCTTATGGAGTCCAATGCAATGGAACCAAAACAATGGAGACCAAAGCTCTGATACCACTTGTAGGATCGAAAGTATGTCTAGAGGGGGGGTGATTAGACTACTTGACAATATAAAAAATCTGCCTTTTGATCATGCAATGTTTTTGGCAGTTTCACAATTAAGATCAATTCAAGTAACACCCTACACATGCAATTCTAGAGTATAAGCAGCGGAAAGTAAATTGCACATGTAGTAAAGAGAGGTGGAGAAGATCAAACGCAGTTTGGAGACACGGAGATTTTTGTCGTGGTTCCGATAGGTGGTGCTATCGTACATCCACGTTGATGGAGACTTCAACCCACGGAGGGTAACGGCTGCGTGAGTCCACGGAGGGCTCCACCCACGAAGGGTCCACGAAGAAGCAACCTTGTCTATTCCATCATGGCCTACGCCCACGGAGGACTAGCCTTACTCGGGGTAGATCTTCACGAAGTAGGCGATCTCCTTGCCCTTACAAACTTCTTGGTTCAACTCCACATCTCAAAGACGGAGGCTCCCAAGCGACACCTAACCAATCTAGGAGGCACCACCCTCCAAAAGGTAATAGATGTTGTTGATGATGATGAACTCCTTGCTCTTGTGCTTCAAATGATAATCTCCCCAACACTCAACTCTCCTCACTGATATGGATGTGGTGGAAGAAAGGATTGAGTGGAAAGCAACTTGGGAAGGCTAGAAATCAAGTTTCATATGGTAGGAATGGAATGACTTGATCTCAACACAAGGGTAGGTGGTTCTCTTCTCAGAAAGTGTATGGTAGGAGTGGTAGACTTTCTGATGGCTCTCTTCTCGAATGAAGAGGGGGTGGAGGGGTATATATAGCCTCCACACAAAATCCAACCGTTACACACATATTTGAGCAATCTCGGTGAGACCGAAGTGAAAACTCGGTCAGACCAAAAGTTCAAATATAGTGAACGTTGGGATTTTCGGTGGGACCGAAAATACCATCTCGGTGTGTCCGAAGTGAGTCAAAAGTAGGAGCTTGCCATTCTCGGTGGGACCGAAATTAACAACTCGGATATTCCGAAGTGATGTCAATTGGTTACAGAAGGTTGGCAGTCCAGTTTCGGTGAGACCGAAACTCAAAATCGGATGGACCGAGAAATTAGGGTTTGGAAGAATAACTGAGGTGGTTCATCTCGGTGGGACTGAGTTTGCAGAATCGGTTTGTCCGAGATTACTTATGAGTGTGTTAAGTAGTGAAAGGTGCTGATAGTTGAGGGAGCTAGATCACCAAGCACTTGAGCAACCAGATCATCAACACAACTTCATCCCCTTTTAATAGTATTGGCTTTTCCTATGGACTCAATGTGATCTTTGATCACTAAACCAAAAATCGAGTCTTGAGCTTTTGCCAATGCTTGTCTTAGCATTTTGAGGGGTCCACTTCTTCAGACATTTCCATACCCATATCATCGAACTTCTCTGAAATGATTCTCAAGTAAATATTAGTTCAATGATATACATGTTGTTATTAATTACCAAAACCACCCGGGGATTAGTTGCACTTTCAGTAAACCGCTAGGACATCTTTTAAGTATTATCTATGCAGAAACAGATAGTATGCAAGATAAACCATAGCAGACAAAGGAATCAAATTGGCAGACGCCAAAACAAAGTTGGAACATCCGGATCAAGACGGACAATATTTCCAGCTATCCTATTACAAGGCACAGCAAGCCTGAACGGATTAAAGTTTTTTCGGCAAAATAATACAGCAGCTACAAAGATAAACTGTGTGGCCTATGCTTCCTCCTGCTGCGACGGCTGAGGATCGACTCGTTCCGGAGCTTCTTCATCTTCCTGAAGCGGCTGAAAGTCAGGAACGCGCTAATCAATCTTTGATAAAGCACGAAAGTACATCTCTTCAGTAATCAGATCAAACGGATCAACATCTGGGGCGAAAGTGTGGGGGCGCACTGGTGGGATTAGATTTTCGGTATCATAAACCGGAATATCCACCCGCTCATTCTTTAAATCGTACGCCGGATGATACCTGGTCAAGTCTGATTCGACAGCAAGCTTGCTAGAGAGAGGACGCATCTCCTTAGTCAAAGCATGAAGGTCTTTGCCAGTGAAGGCCGATCCGTCTTCTTTGGTGCTGGGATACCCGTTCAGGGCTTCTTCCGGATCAAAATCTGGAACCCACGCTTTGGCCCTGGTGAGCACTACAAGAGAACCGGCTCGGGCAGCAGACTTCTTCACCTCTTCCAAGCGTGCAGGCAAGATAGACAACTTCTCCAGAGTACCTTGGATAGTGTTGGGGGCCGGTTTATTAAAAGACATCGTGCTTATAATCCTTTGAGCGCTGGAATACAGCTGCTCAACCAGAGTATAAGAAGCCTTGAGTTTCTTCCGCAAATCATCCCCAAGATGGGTGACGCGGCGCCCTGCATATGATTATCACAGTTAAACCGGAGCGGGATAAAGATTGCAAAGATGAAAGCATGTGCAAGTTAAGTATTTACCAAAGATGGCAGAAGTCATAAGCTCTATTTGCCGCTTTATACCGGCCAGTTCTTCTGTCACCGGGTTAAGAGCTTCCTCAGCATCCTTCGCTCTCTTTTCAAGAGCATTTTTTTGCACTTCCCAAGTTGCCCGTTCCGATTCAAAATATTTCTTCAATTGTTCAACAGTGGTTAAGCTCAGCGCCAGATCTTTTTTGGCTTTAGCAGCAGCAGATTCAGTTTCAGCAAGTCTATTCCGGAGTTCAGTTATTTCTTCAGTTCTCCGGGTCAAGTCAGCCTGCAAGGAAATCAAGAGGAATAAATGACAAAGTTCAGACAAGTCTCAAGCACATAACTAAGTTATCCACTTGACACTTGGGGGCTAATGGCCAATTGAAGTATCAAAGGACGATAACTAAAGATAAAGTCTCAAGCACACAAACAAGTTGTCTACTTGACACTTGGGGGCTAATGGGCAGTTGAAACATCGAAAGAAAGATTCAGACAAGTCCCAGGCACATAAACCGAGTTATGCCCCTAGCACTTGGGGGCTAATGTAAGATTATTTGCTCATATTTGAAAGTACCGGTTCACCTTTCAACAAAGCTAAACCGGAACTTGGGGGCTACCATGACATAGACAGAAATACAAAGAAGGCAAAGGCAAAAAACAAGTAAGATACCTCATATTTGTCCTTCATCATATTGACCAAGCCTGCTTCGTAGTCCCGACTAGTATGAAGCCGGTTCAAATACCCGGAATAAAGCTCCTGGGCACTCAGCTCGGCATAACTAGACAAGTTTGTACTCCACTTGCCCTTTTCTTGTTGGAGTTTCTCCGCTTTAGCAGTATGCTTGGCTAAAACAACGGGCTCAACAGGAGCGGTATAACCCGTACCGGTTATTTGAATATCCGGAGAAGATGCAGTGGCCGGTTGTGGAGTAGCAGTATGAGCCGGGCTAGCGAGAGCCGGGCTAGTCCGAGGAGGGTTGGCCCGGACAGGACTTGCCGGTTCATGGACATCTTCAGCGTTGGGATTTTCAGGAGCAGTGGCATAAGTATGATCCATGGGAGTGGGATCGTCAAGCTGAATTGTAGGCTCATTTTCCGGAGGGATGACTGTATCCGGATCAGCCGCCGGATCATCATTGGCAGTCTCAGCAGCCGTTTTGCTAGCCTTTGCCCTTTTGCTAGGTTTGGGCTTGCTGAAAGGAATTGGAATAGAAATCAGAGTCACAAAGGCAAATACAAAAGTAAACCGGATGAGGTAAAGGACTTACCCAGGGACGGTCTTCAGAGTTGGGACCTGTGTGGCGGTTGATTCGCCAGAAGATGATAAAGGAGTCTCCTGATAGTTAGGATCAGATGGTTTAAGTGGTTTGCGTATAAGTCCGGCCTTGGGATGAAGGAGAGTTGGGGAAAGTAAAACCTCAGAGCGGCGCCTCCGAGCCGGAGTGAGAGATATTCCGGAAGACTCGACTACATGGCCACTATGGCGTGTAGTCCGGCGGGCTTCGTGTTGCTGCTTCTTCAAAAGAAAACTGGGGTCCAGTTGAGCGTAAGGGTGAGAAAAAGGATACTTCTGAGATGCCTTACGAATCTTGGGCACCGACGGTTCAGAATCTGAAGAAAGAGTGATTACCTCAGTTTCGGCCGCTTTATCAGCTTCAGCCAAGTCCTATGAAAAGACACTGTTAACATAAATCGGGATTACGATAACAAAGCATATCAGGATTGATTCATACCTCAGAGTCCGGATCATCTTCTTCAACATGTGAACCGGAGCCAGCAGCCGCCTTTCTCTTCTTAGCAATGAAGGTTTTCCGGCGTGGCTGTTTGCCTGACTTATCCTGAGGCATCCTTTTCCAAAAAGGATCGTCGGCCTGTATACAAGATGAAAGATAAATGGAAGATAACTTAAATGGACAGATTAAAAGAAAGCAGAAGAGATTGAAAGTTTATCGCTGGCAGTTTATTCCTCTTATAGTATGGAGCCAATCCGGTTTTGCTACATTCCTCCAAAGAGATGTTGAGCATTTTCTTGGCAGATTCAATGACTTCCGTTTCAGAAAGCGTTACCTTGGAAAACCGCTGACGATCATCCGGCTTTCCGGTATACTGATACATCAAACCGGAGCACCGGCTCAGAGGGAGGATACTCCAGGCTAGCCAGCAACGCATAAAATCAACTCCAGTCAATCCGTTGGCCATAAAGGCTTTGAGTTTGGCGAGTTGAGAGGCGAACCGGGGCCGTTCTGAAGAGCTGAGACGCTGTGGCAGTGGATGATCTTCAAGAAGATGATGTTCGCGATAACCCGGCAGTGGGTTCTCTCCTTCAGGTGAAGTATCATGGCAATAGAACAAAGATTTGTTCCAATCTTTGGGGTGTGTATGGAGAGCAGCGTGAGGAAAGACCGCATCTCTTTTCTTTTGAATGCTAACCCCACCCAGTTCTTGATGAGGTCCGCCAGTAAACTCAGTTCGCCGGTTCAAATGGAAAAAATCCCGAAACAAGTCGACTGATGGCTCCTCTTGAAGATACACTTCAGAGAAAACTTGGAAATCGCAAATATTTGATATGGAGTTTGGGCCTATGTCCTGGATGAAGCTGAAAAGCGGCCAGTACGTCCCGGAAGAATTTTGAACCGGGAGGACTGAAACCCCGGACTATATGATCAAAGAAAACAATAACTTCTTCTTTGGGAGTAGGGGGGCATTCATTTCCTGGGGCTCGCCATTTCAGAACTGCTTGAGGGCCCAGAGTGCCAACTGCAGCAGAATTAGCTAAGTCTTCTTCCGTAATGATGGAAGGAACCCAGTCGCAAGAAACAAACTGCTTGGCAGACATATTAGCAGAAGGAAGGTGCTGAAAAGGTGAAGTATAAATTCCGGATTATTCAAGAAAAAAGGCATAAACCGGATCACATATGCAAAATCACAACGACGGTTTAGACAAGGGACTAATGGCATTGACAACCCGAAAGCAAGCGGAAAACGAGTTGCTACCGGTTTATGACAACAAAAAAGAAAGAAGTTAAACCGTCGGATTCATGGTTGATACGTGGCAGAAGCAATACATGATTGACTAAACCGGCGAGTATCTTACAGATCTATAAGGAGGAAGAAACAGGTTTCTACAAGAGGCTAAGGTAAAACAGATCTGAGCGGTAATGAAAAAGAGGAAATTTATGCAGGCCTATTACAGAAGAACTACGGGGGTTCTATACAGAGCGAATGAATCTAAGGATTAAATCTAATGCCAAATCTAAGCATAAGGCAGCGGAGCGGGAGCAAGTTTCGAAGATAAATCTAAAGAGAAATCTACTACGAGCATAACGTATAGGACGAACAGCCGAAGCTTCGAGGTCTCATGGCAGAATCAATGGCGAAACCCTAAGCTACATATCTACAGCAAGGGAAAAAGGGATACCTGAGGCAGAAGGAAACGACAGGCGGTGAGTTATCTGGTCGCGTTTAGGATGATGCAGCGGCCGGACTTGCTGGTGACGGCGAGCTCGTCGGAACGGCGGCGGAAGCTCGAGTGCGGAGACGGAGGAAGAAGAAGCAGAAGGGGAAAGAGATGGGCCTCAGCGGTATTTATAGGCCGAGGAAGAAAGAGATTGGATAAAGATTCCCCTGTCGCCTCGATTCTCGGGATAGCCTTTAAAGCAAAGATAATAAACAGCTGTGCGCGATAAATGTGGAAGTGATGTCACGACCGAATCAAATGATTTCCAGGGATGACGTCATCGCCGGTTTACAAAAACTGAAGAGATACTAGAAAGAAGGTTATGCAAGATTGAGAAGACTGACATGAACAAGTTCAAATCATTTTGGGGCCTAATGTCAGGGATATTACTAGCAGGTGTAAACCGGCTAGGGTAAACCGAATTATGATGATATAGTTGTATAATTGTAAGATCAGTAGAGGTTACGGCCCATGAAGGCTTAGGGCCCATGTGTAAAGTTACGATTTGTAAACCTTCCTATCATGTAAACTTGAGATACAAGGAAGAAAGAGCAGAGACCGAGGCGGACACAAATATGAGCCGGCCTCGGGACTCTGTAAACCGGACCGGGCGTCGCCTCTATATAAAGGGACGACCCGAGACGGTTCAAGGACAAAAAACAACCCGTCGAGACACAGGCAAGCAATCCGCTCCCTATTCATCGACGACCAAGCAATACCAAACCAAAATAGACGTAGACTTTTACCTTCCTCGAAGGGGCCGAACTAGTATAAACCCTCTGTGTCCTTTGCGTGCTTTTAACCCCTTCAAGCTAACCCGTGCGATGGTTCCATCACTAAGTCCGTTAAACCGGACATCTGTCGTGCTAATTCCACGACAGTTGTCGTTTCTTAAATTTTGGGGCTGCGATGCTTATGTGAAAAAGCTTCAACCTGATAAGCTCGAACCCAAGTCGGAGAAATGTGTCTTCATAGGATACCCAAAGGAAACTATTGGGTACACCTTCTATCATATATCCGAAGGCAAAATATTCGTTGCTAAGAATGGATCCTTTCTAGAGAAGGAGTTTCTCTCGAAAGAAGTGAGTGGGAGGAAAGTAGAAACTGATGAGGCAATTGTACCTTCTCCCGAATTGGAAAGTAGTTCATCACGGAAACTAGTTCCAGTGATTCCCACAACAATCAGTGAGGAAGGAAATGATGATGATCATGAAACTTTAGATCAAGTTACTACTGAACCTTGTAGGTCAACCAGAGTACGTTCCGCACCAGAGTGGTATGGTAACCCTATTCCGTAAGTCAAGTTACTAGACCATGGTGAACCTACGAACTATGAGGAAGCGATGATGAGCCCAGATTCCGCGAAATGGTTGAGGCCATGAAATCTGAGGTGGGATCCTTGTCTGAGAACAAAGTGTGGACTTTGGTGGACTTGCCCGATGATCAGCATGCCACTGAGAATAAATGGATCTGCAAGAGGTAGATGGACGGTGATGGTAGAGTTACTATCTACAAAGCTCGACGTGTCAAAAAAGTTTTTCGACAAGTTCAAGGTGTTGACTACGATGAGACTTTCTCACTCGTAGCAATGCTTAATGTCTGTCCGAATCATGTTAGCAATTGCCGCATTTTATGATTATGAAATCTGGCAAATGGATGTCAAAAATGCATTCCTCAATGGATATCTCAAAGAAGAGTTGTATATGATGCAACCAGAAGGTTTTGTCAATCCTAAAGGTGCTAACAAAGTGTGCAAACTCCAGCGATCCATCTATGTACTGGTGCAAGCATCTCGGAGTTGGAATATACGCTTTGATGAGGTGATCTGTCGGGGTATTGGGATCGACACCTATGGGATCACAAGAATCCCTACTACGGTTGCGGGGCACGGGGTTAAGAGAAGAGCGGATCCAACAGTTAGCACACGGTTCGTGAGGATGCGTAAAACCCTACTCCTGCTTTGGTGGATTGTATATCTGTGTTCTTCAGCTAGCTATGGGGCGTGAGGAGCTCCAAAAAACCGACTCGTGAGGAGTTCTGAAAAGCCGAATCCTTCTCCTGGTCGCCTCAGCCCTCCTTTTATACGGAAAAGGGGTTGCCAAAGTGGCACACAGGAGGTGGAAAGGGTACAGTGATGCGAGGTTATCCCTCGTATTACATGACAAGGTGCATTTAATGCGCCTTGCTTAGGTGTCCTTGCTTTATCGGGGACGGGGGAGACATCCGTCTTGTCAGTCGCCGCTCCTTCTTGTGTCAACACGCGCCCTAGCCAGCGGTGCCTGAGATTCCATGTAGGCAGGCAGGCAGCTGAGGTGGCGCAATGGTGGGTCTCCACGAAGATCTGCATGTCGCCACACAGGTGCCTGCCCAGTTGGTTGGGTCGGCAGCCGCATGGGGCGGTGGAAGCTTAGTTGGCGAGGGCCTGAAGGTGGCCCTGCGGATGTCCTCGGCAAGGGCCTTGCCGGGGCCCCGGCAAGGGTCTTGCCGTAGCGCCTGCTGTCATCCCCGACAAGGTGCTTGCCGGGGGTCTTGTGGTCCTCCTTGGCTGGGATCCCGCCAAGGGTCGTCGTCTTCTTAGTGCGTGTATCCGATCTTGAAAATCTTCAAAAAGATCTGCATGCCACTACGGGGATATCTCCCGAATCCTTGCCCCATGGGGACAGTGGACTCAAGGGTGATCCGCTCCGTAGACGTGTGGCGAATTACCGCGGCAAGGGTCTTGCTGGGGCTGCTAAAGCCGCCCCCGGCAAGGATCTTGCCGGGGGAATCCGCTTCGTCCCTTTGCTCTTTGTGGTCTTGGCTTTTGGTGTTGCTCCAGTTCCATCGAGCTTCGGTCTTACCCTGGCTCACCTCCTTTGCCATGGTTGGTGTGGTGGTGCCCGTGGCTCAGACTGCCCTTGCACAGTCATAGGGGTACAAAAATGTTGGAAATATGCCCTAGAGGCAATAATAAAAGTATTATTATTATATTTCCTTGTTCATGATAATCGTCTGTTATTCATGCTTAAATTGTATTGTACGGAAACAGCGATACATGTGTGAATACATAGACCAAAATGAGTCCCTGGTAGGCCTCTAGTTACCAGCTCGTTGATCAACAGATGGTCACGGTTTCCTGACCATGGACATGGGATGTCAGTGATAACGGGATCCCATCATTAGGAGAATGATGTGATGGACAAGACCCAATCCTGAGCATAGCACGAGATCGTATAGTTTGTAATGCATAAGCTTTTCGGTGTCAAGTATTTATTCCTTAGACCATGAGGTTGTTCAACTCCCGGATGCCGTAGGAATACTTTGGGTGTGCCAAACGTCACAACATAACTGGGTGGCTATAAAGGTACGCATCGGGTATCTCCGAAAGTGTCTGTTGAGTTGGTACGAACCGAGACTGGGATGTTGTCACTCCGTATGACGGAGAGGTACCTCTGGGCCCACTCGGTAAGACATCATCATAATGAGCTCAATGTGACTAAGCAGTTAGTCACGGGATGATGGATTACGAATCGAGTAAAGAGACTTGCCATGAAGAGATTGAACAAGGTATCGGGTATACCGACGATCGAATCTCGGGCAAGTACCGTACCGATGGACAAAGGGAATAACATACGGGATTAAGTGAATCCTTGACACGGTGGTTCATCCGATGAAGATCATCGAGGAACACGTGGTAACCAACATGGGTATCCAGATCCCACTGTTGGTTATTGACCGGAGAGTGGTCTCGGTCATGTCTACGTGTCTCCCGAACCCGTAGGGTCTACACACTTAAGGTTCGGTAACGCTAGGGTCGTAGAGATAAATGCACTTGGAAACCCGAAAGTTGTTCGGAGTCCCGGATGAGATCCCGGAAGTCACGAGGAGTTCCGGAATGGTCCGGAGGTAAAGATTGGTATATAGGAAGACAGGTTTCGGCCATCGGGTGATCTCCGGGGGTCACAGGGAGCGTCCCCGGACCACCGGAGGGGCCCCGGGGGTCCACCGGGTGGGGCCACCCATCCTGGTGGGGCCCCAAGGCCGCAAGGGGGAAGTGTCCAGCCTCAATGGTCTGGCGCACCACTTGGGCCCACCTCCCCATGCGCCTAGGGTTGAAACCCTAAGGGGGAGGGGGTGCCACTTGCCTTGGGGGGCAAGGACTCCCCCCTGGCCGCCGCCCTCCCTTGCAGATTGGATCTGCAGGGGGCTGGCGCACCCCTGGCCCCCTATATATATGTGGGGGGGGAGAGGGCAGCCGCACCCTTGCCCTGGCGCCTCTCCCCCTCCCATCACAACTCCGTCTCCTCAAACGCAGGGCGCCCGGCGAAGCCCTGCTGCAATCTCCACTGCATCCACCACCACGCCGTTGTGCTGCTGGATCTCTGACGACTTCTCCTCCCCCCTTGCTGGATCAAGAAGGAGGTGACGTTACTTTACCGGACGTGTGTTGAACGCGGAGGTGCCGTCCGTTCGGCGCTAGATCATGGGTGACGAAGAACGCGAAGAGTACGACTACTTCATCCACGCTTCTTCAAAAGCTTCCGCACGCGATCTACATAACGGTATGTAGATGCACTCTTACTTGCTCATTGCTAGATGTCTCCTTAGTTGGATCTTGGTGAAAGCGTAGAATTTTTTTGAATTCTGCTACGTTCCCCAACAGTGGCATCTGAGCTAGATTTTATGTGTGGCATCTTGCACGAGTAGAACACAAAGCAGTTGTGTGCGTTTGAGTTTGTTCAACTTTCTTACCGTTACTAGTCAATCTTGATTCGGCGGTATTGTGGGATGAAGCGGCCCGGACCGACTTTACACGTACGCTTACGTGAGACTGGTTCCACCGACAGACATGCACTAGATGCATAAGGTGGCTGGCGGGTGTCTGTCTCTCCTACTTTAGTCGGATCGGATTCGATGAAAAGGGTCCTTATGAAGGGTAAATAGAAGTTGACAAATCACGTTGTGGTTTTGGCGTAGGTAAGAAACGTTCTTGCTAGAAATCCTATAGAAGCCACGTAAAACTTGCAACAACAATTAGAGGACATCTAACTTGTTTTTGCAGCATGTGCTTTGTGACGTGGTATGGCCAAGAACGAAGATGTGATGAATGATATATGTGATGTATGAGATTGATCATGTTTTTGTAATAGGGAATCACGACTTTCATGTCGATGAACTTGACAACCGGCATGAGCCATAGGAGTTGTCTTAATTATTGTATGACCCGCGTGTCACTGAATAACGCCATGTAATTACTTTACTTCATTGCTAAACGTCAGCTATAGTAGTAGAAGTAATAGTTGGCGTGACGACTTCTTCAAGACACGATGATGAAGATCATGGTGTCGAGCCGGTGACAAGATGATCATGGTGCCCCGAAGATGGAGATCCAAGGAGCAAGATGATATTGGCCATATCATGTCACTTTAATTGATTGCATGTGATGTTTATCATGTTTATGCATCTTGTTTACTTAGAACAACGGTAGTAAATAAGATGATCTCTCACTAAAATTTCAAGTATTGTGTTTCCCCTAACTGTGCACCGTTGCTAAAGTTCGTTGCTCCGAAGCACCACGTGATGATCGGGTGTGATAGGTTCTAACGTTCGCATACAACGGATGTAAGACAGATTTACACACGCGATACACTTAGGGTTCACTTGACGAGCCTAGCATGTACAGACATGGCCTCGGAACACGGAAGACCGAAAGGTCGAACACGAGTCGTATAGAAGATACGATCAACATGAAGATGTTCACCGTTGATGACTAGTCCGTCTCACGTGATGATCGGACACGGGCTAGTTGATTCGGATCGTGTATCACTTACATGACTAGAGAGATGTCATTCTGAGTGGGAGTTCATTAAAATTTGATTAAGATGAACTTAATTATCATGAACTTAGTCTAAATTCTTTACAATATCTCTTGTAGATCAAATGGCCCACGCTCCAGTTTCCCTCAACTTCAACGCGTTCCTAGAGAAAACCAAGCTGAAAGACGATGGTAGCAACTATACGGATTGGGTCCGTAACCTGAGGATTATCCTCATAGCTGCCAAGAGATCATATGTCCTTGAAGCACCGCTAGGTGATGCACCTGCTCCCGATGCGGCCCAAGACGTTTTGAACGTCTGGCAGTCGCGTAGTGATGATTACTCCCTGGTTCAGTGCGGCATGCTTTACAGCTTAGAGTCGGGGCTCCAAAAACGTTTTGAGCACCACGAAGCATATGAGATGTTCCAAGAACTGAAAATGGTTTTCCAAGCTCATGCTCGAGTCGAGAGATATGATGTCTCCGACGCATTCTACAGCTGTAAGATGGAGGAGAACAGTTTTGTCAGTGAGCACGTCCTCAAGATTTCAAGATTGCACAACCGCTTGTCTCAGCTGGGAATGAATCTCCCAGATGAAGCGGTCGTTGGCAGAATCCTCCAGTCGCTCCCACCAAGCTTCAAGAGCTTCGTGTTGAACTTCAATATGCAGGGGATGGAGAAGTCCATTCCCGAGGTGTATTCAATGCTGAAATCAGCGGAGGTGGACATCAAGAAAGAACATAAAGTGTTGATGGTCAATAAAACCACTAAGTTCAAGAAAGGCAAGGTGTCGTGGAATTAGCACGACAGATGTCGGGTTTAACGGACTTAATGATGGAACCATCGCACGGGTTAGCTTGAAGGGGTTCATAGCACACAAAGGACACAGAGAGTTTATACTAGTTCGGCGCCTTCGATGAAGGTAAAAGCCTACGTCTAGTTGGTTTGGTATTGCTTGGGCGTCGGTTTACAGGGAGCGGATCACTTGCCTGTAGTCTCGACGGGTTGATTCTTGCTTGTCCCTGAACCGTCGCCGGGTCGTCCCTTTATATAGAGGTGACGTCTGGTCCGGTTTACAGAGTCCCGAGGCCGGCTCATATTTGTGTCCGCCTCGGTCTCTGTCCTTTCTTCCTTATCTCTCAAGTTACATCGCTTGGCGGTTTACAAACCATAATTCTATACATGGGTCTTAAGATCTCATGGGCCGTAGCCTTTACTAAATATTACAACCAAACATATTATAATTAATCTGGTTTACACTAGCCGGTTCATACCTGCTAGTCATATCCCTGACATTAGGCCCCAGAATGATTTGAACTTGATCATATCAATCTCCCTTGTCTTGTATAATTTTCCTCTGTGCCTTCTCATTTTTGTAAACCGGCTCTGACGTCATCCTCGAAAATCATTGAATCTGACCGTGACATCAACTTCCGCATTTAACGCTGCGAGCTGTACTGTGACTTTGTTTTAATGGTTATCCCGAAAATCGAGGCGTCAAGGGATCTTTATCCGATCTTTGCTCCCTCGAATCCTGCACCTCTCGCTTCATATCTGATCTTCCATTATAAATACCGCCATCCTCATTCATTATCCTCTTCTCGCATCTTCTTCCTCGTCTGTCGCCCGAGCTTCAAGATGCCATTGACGCCCGAGCTTCGAACCGCCGCCGTCGACCGCCGAAAACAAATCCGCGCCGGCCGCTGCATCGCCCTGATTTTGACCAGAGAACTCCGCCACCGATCTCCGCTGTTCCAGGTATGTCTTTCCTCCTCATTGTAGATCCGCATCCTCTAGGGTTCTTCCCTGTGCCTCCACCATTAGAGATTTAACGAAAGCTTCGCCTTGTTCATCTTGAACGCCCGTTCCACAGAAGTTTTTGACCTTTATATCTAGCTCTTAGATCTTTATCTTTGTTCTGCTAGTATATGCTTTAGATCTCGTCACCTACACTTATCCTGTAAATTCATATGCTCCGCATAAGATCCTTGTAGTTCTTCCCGTTCGTCCTTGTATTTATTTTCCTTTTTCTTGCATGTTCAGATCTGTTCTTCCTTAGTTGTCTGTAAAAACCTGTTTCTTCTCCTTTGTAGATCTATTAGGTATACCCCGGTTTATACTGTCATGCCCTGTTCCTGTAAAAAAATTGAAGTTGAAGGTGACGGTTTAGTTGTTCCTCTTTTGCTGTCATGAACCGGCAGTGACATAGCTCCCTGTTATTGCCGGTTTAACCATATCATTAGTCCCCTGTCTAAACCGTTGCGTAATCTTCGTAGATATCTTCCGGTTTATACTGCTGTACCCGCATAATTCGTTTTTTGCACTTTATCTTTTCAGCACTCGTTCTTCTGCCATTATGGCCAAACAATTTGTGTCTTGTGACTGGGTTCCTTCCATCATCACGGAAGAAGACTTGGTCAAGATTGCTGAAATTGGTACTTTAGGCCCTCAATCCGTTTTGAAGTGGCGGGCTCCAGGAAACGAATGCCCTCCTACTCCCTGGCAAGGGGAGGTTATTGTTTTCTTTGATCACATAGCTCGAGGCTTCCCCCCCCCCCCCGGTTCAAAGTTTTTCCGGGATGTTCTTGCCGCCTTTCAACTCCATCCTCAGGACATAGGTCCAAACTCTGTCTCCAATATTTGTGACTTCCAAGTGTTTTCAAAGGTGTATCTGCAAGAAGAACCGTCTGTTGATCTGTTCCGGGATTTCTTTCACTTGAACCGGCGTCGGAATTCACCAGCGGACCGCATCAGGAACTCAGCGGGGTTAGCATCCAGAAAAGGAGAGATGTAGTCTTTCCCCATGCCGCTCTCCACACACACCCAAAGGGGTGGAACAAATCTTGGTTTTACTGTGTTGATACTTCTCCTGAAGGGGAAAACCCACTGTCGGGTTATCGCGAGCACCGTCTTCCGGAGGATCACCCTCTGCCACCACGACTCAGCTCCACCGAACGGCCCCGGTTTGCATCTCAGCTCTCCAGACTGAAAGCTTTTATGGCCAACGGTTTAATTGGAACCGATTTTATGCCTTGTTGGCTCTCTTGGAGTATTCTTCCCTTGAGTCGGCGATCGCAGTTGATGTGCCAGTATTCTGGTAAACCGGACGACCCTCAACGGTTTACCAAGGATAAACTTTCTGAATCGGAGGTTATTGAATCGGCTAAGAAGATGCTCAACGTCTCCTTAGCAGACTACAGCAACGTCGGATTAGCCCCGTATTACAAGAAGAACAAGCTGCCTGCGGTAATCTTTGCTTTCTTGTATATATTGTTTGATCCGTTTATATAAATCGTCCTCTAACTTTCTCTTTTTGTTCAAATAGGCTGATGATCCTTTCTGGAAAAGGAAACCTGTGGAGAAGCCCGGCAAACAAGCCCGCCAGAAGACCTTTGCTAACAAGAAAAGAAAAGCAGCCGTTGGCTCTAGCTCTCACGCTGAGGATGATGATCCGGATTCCGAGGTATGAATTAATCCGGCTTTAATTTGATTGCTTGTACTCACATCTGTGTCTAATGATAACTTTCCACTGGAGTTGGCTGAAGGTGATAATCCGGCTGAAGTTGAGGTAACTATCCTTTCTTCCGATTCAGAACCACTCCCACAAAAAAGTCGTCGGACAGTCCGGAAATATCAATTTTCTCATCCTTATGCTCAATTGGATCCTAATTTTCTTTTGAAGAAACAACAACATAAAGCTCTTCGCCGGACCACTCGCCATAGCGGCTTGGCAGTGGAGTCATCCGGAATTTCTCTCACTCCGGCTCGGAGGCGCCGTTCTGAGGTTATACTCTCTCCAACTCTCCTTCATCCCAAGGCCGGGCTTATCCGCAAACTTCTTAAACCGTCTGACCCTGATTATCAGGAGACTCCACTATCCTCCTCTGGTGAATCGTCTGCCACGTAACTTCCCCCACTAAAAACTGTTCCAGGGTAAATCTTTTTAACTTTTCCGGTTTATGATTACCTTTTGCTTCATAATCTTAACTCATTTTCCAAATTTCTTCCAGCAAGCCAAAGCCTAGCAAGAAACCCAAGGCCAATAAACCCACTGCTGAGACTAATATTGATGATCCGGCTGTTGATCCGGCGACAACCGTCCCCCCGGAAGGCGAACCCAAGATTCCTCTTGATAATCCTGCGCCTACGGATCATATCTCAGTGCCCGAGAACCCTAGTGCTGATGATACCCACAATCCGCCAAGTCCTGCCCGGGTCAACTCTCCTCAGGTCAATCCGGCTTCTCCCAGTCCGGTTCATACTGCAACTCCACCAACTGCACCTGCTTCTCCAGAAGTTGTAGTGACTGGGGCTGCTTTCGTTGCTCCGGCTGAGCCCACAGTTTTAGCCAAACATACGGCTAAAACGGAAAAACTATATAAAGAGAAGGGTAAATGGAGTACTGAGTTATCCAATCTTGCTGACATGAGTGCCCAAGAAATCTATTCCGGGTACTTAAACCGGCTCCACAGTAGCCGAGATTACGAAGCGGGCTTGGTTAACTTGATGAAGGAAAAATATGAGGTAATCCTTTCCTTCCGACTTTTGCTTTTGATATGCCTCTATCTCATAGTAGCCCCCAAGTTCCGGTTTAGCTGCATATTGAAGGTGATCCGGAACTTATAACTTGAACAATTTGACCTTACATTAGCCCCCAAGTATCAAGTAGATAACTTGGTTATGTATTTGATACTTGTAAGAGTCTCTTCTGATACTTCAATTATCCATTAGCCCCCAAGTGTCAAGTAGACAACTTGTTTGTGTGCTTGAGACTTTTGACTTTGAATTGCTGCTTTTTATTGCTTCAACTGCCCATTAGCCCCCAAGTGTCAAGTAGACAACTTGTTTGTGTGCTTGAGACTTGTCTGATTTTCGCTTCCTATCACTTGATTGTACTTGCAGGCTGACTTAAACCAGAATGCTGATGAGATCAATGAGCTTCGGAGCCGTCTTGCTGAGACAGAGTCTGCTGCTTCAAAAGCCAAGAAAGATCTTCAGGTGAGTTTAAAGACTGCTGAAGATCTGAAAAAATTCTTTGAAGAAGAGCGGACCACTTTTGAGGTTCAGAAAAAAGAGCTGGAGAAAAGGGTTCAGGATGCTGAGGGGGCGCTTAATCCGGTTACTGAAGAATTAACCGGTTTAAAGCGGCAAATTGAGTTAATGACTTCTGCAATCTTCGGTAAGTATGATCCGAACTCCTGCTTTATCCTTGTAATCTTCCATCTGTGCCGATTTAATTGTGATATTCATATGTATGGCGCCGTGTTACCCATCTTGGGGATGACCTGCGGAAGAAACTTAACGCATGTTACACTTTGGTCGAGCAGCTATATTCCGGCGCTCAGAGGATCATCAGTGCAACATCTTTTGGTAAGCCGGCCCCCACGACCATCCAAGGCACGTTGGAAAAGTTGTCTTTTCTGCCAGTGCGTCTAGAAGAAGTTAAGAAATCTGCTGCTCAAGCCGGTGCCCTCATGGCACTTACCAGGGCTAAAGCCTGGGTCCCGGATCTTGATCCAGAAGAAGCTTTGAGTGGATTTCCTGACACTAAAGAAGATGGATCCGCTTTTACCACGAAGGACCTCCATGCCTTGACGAAGGAGATGCGTCCCCTCGCCAGCAAGCTTGCAAAACGAGCGGGTGGAGCGGCCGGTTTATGACACCGTCAATTTAATGCCACCAGTTTGCCATCATACCTTCGCTCCAGATATCGAACCTTCTGAACTTATCAACGAAGAGATGTACTTCCGGGCCCTGACGAAGATTGACTGGTGTGTTCCGGACTTCCAACCGCTTCAAGAAGAAGAGGAAACTCCGGATCAAGTCGATGCCCAGCCGTCGCAGCAGGAGGGAGCATAACTCATAACTTGTTGTTGTAACTGCAGCTCCATTTTATCAAACAATCTTTTAATCCGTCAGGCTTGCTATGCCTTGTAATAGGATAGCTGAAACATTATCCCCTTTGATCCGGATATTCTGACTTTTTGTGTTAATGTTTGCCAATTAAATTTTGCCTGATGTTGCTTATCTTGCGTATCATCTGTTCCTGCATAAGTAATACTGAAAACATGTCCTGGTGGTTTACCACTGGACAGATTAAATTGTTCTCACAATATATCAAACAAGTATATACTTATCTCAGAAATAAATTTATACCTGAGACCAAGCATGCTCCATACTCTTAATCCGGTAGAATTTAAAATTTCTTGATGAAAATAACAAACCCGGGCTTTGATAAAAGACACCGGTTTATGGCGTTTGTAGCTTGCTGCCTGATGGATGATCCGGGTTATAATGAACACCGGTTTATTTATGCTGGTATTCATGATCCATACTTTTGACTTCTGTAGTTGTTCCACTTCGGTTTAAAGAGTCATAAAACATAAACACCAAAAGATGCGAATTTGCAAATAAAACCATGTAGTCGAGGCTTTTTAAGAGCTGCCAGGCTCAAAGCAAGGTTCAGCCAATCACTGGATGCGGGAATCCCGTCTGTCCAGAGGGCCATTGGGTGTGGATTATCCATCTTTCCATAGGAACCATAATAAAAAACTTTAGCCAATCACTGAATGCGGGTAAAGCCGTCTGTCCAGAGGGCCTAGCCAATCACTGAATGCGGGTAAACCCGACTGTCCAGAGGGCCTAGCCAATCACTGAATGCGGGTAAACCCGACTGTCCAGAGGGCCGATGGATGCGGGTAAACCCGTCTGTCCATAAGAAATTTAGCCAATCACTGAATGCGGGTAAACCCGACTGTCCAGAGGGCCTAGCCAATCACTGAATGCGGGTAAACCAGACTGTCCAGAGGGCCGGTCGATGGATGCGGGTAAACCCGACTATCCATATAGTCTTCCATGGCTCCATGAAGTCATGGGTAGATCATGAACCAATCACTGGATGGATTACCATCCAGAGGGTTTTCTTGAAGCGTCCTCTTCTGAACCGGATGTCACCTTATGCTCTTCGGTGAGTTTTATTGCTTCTGCAAAAATTAGCTTTAAACCAGTCGATATGTTTGAAATATAACATATGATAATACATATATGGTTGTCCTCACAAGATACTTGTATTGGAGAAAAGGCTGAGCCCCCGGTTTACGGAGGGTGCCGGTTTATTCATTAATCATAATATATACATAGGATACAGTGGAGCTCATAGCTCAAGTATAGTAGGGCCGTAAGTGGGCGATGTTCCATGGCCTCTTCGTCTCCTCCTCTGATGTCCGTGAGTCCTTATGTTCTCGAACGTCCACCAGGAAATATGAACCGTTGTGTAGGTTCTTACTAACCACGAAGGGCTCTTCCCAAGGTGGGGATAGCTTGTGCATATCTGTTTGGTCTTGGATGAGCCGGAGTACTAAGTCACCCTCCTGGAATGTTCTGCTCTTCATCCGGCGGCTGTGATATCTGCGCAAGTCTTGTTGATAGATTGCGGACCGTGCTGCTGCTATATCACGCTCTTCATCCAGCCGGTCCAAGCTGTCTTGCCTTGCCTGCTCATTGGCCGCTTCAACATACGCTGTCACCCTTGGTGAATCGTGACGGATATCACTCGGAAGCACTGCTTCAGCACCATATACCATGAAGAAAGGTGTGTAACCTGTGGACCGGTTTGGTGTAGTATTGATACTCCAAAGAACAGATGGTAACTCCTCAACCCAGCATCCTGGGGTTCTCTGTAAAGGAGTCATAAGCCGGGGCTTGATACCTCACAAAATCTCCTGATTTGCCCTTTCAGCCTGACCATTGGACTGGGGGTGGGCCACAGAAGATACATCCAAGCGAATATGTTCTCGTTGACAAAATTCTTCCATCTCACCCTGAGATAAATTGGTGCCATTGTCTGTGATGATGCTATGCGGAAAGCCAAACCGGAAAAATATCTTTTTCATGAATTTGACTGTCGTTGCCGCAACACACTTGCTTATAGGCTCTGCCTCAATCCACTTTGAAAACTTATCCACTGCTACTAGTAGATGGGTTTTCTGATCTTGGGATCGCTTGAAGGGTCCAACCATATCAAGCCCCCAAGTCGCAAACGACCAAGTTATTGGTATCATCCGGAGCTCCTGCGCCGGAAATAGAGCACGTCTCGAAAATTTCTGACAAGCATCACACTTTCGGACCAGATCTGCCGCATCAGCATGAGCGGTTAACCAATAGAAACCATGCCGGAACGCTTTAGCCACCAATGATTTTGAACCGGCATGATGACCACAATCCCCTTCATGGATCTCGTGAAGAATCTCACAACCTTCCTCAGCTGATACACACCGCTGAAATACTCCAGAAGTACTGCGATGATGAAGCTCTCCGTTTGCAATTGTCATGGACTTAGAACGCCGGATTATCTGCCGTGCTTCTTCTTCATCGTCCGGTAGCTCTCCTCGGCTCAGATATGCCAAATAAGTCAGCGTCCAATCTGGAATAACATGAAGCACTGCAACTAACTGTGCCTCCGGATCAGGAACAGCTAGGTCTTCCTCCGATGGTATTTGAACCGAAGGACTGTGCAATTCATCCAAAAAAGTATTTGGCAGCACCAGTGTACGTTGGGAGCCCAGCCGGCTTAGAGCATCGGCCGCTTCGTTCCGTCGCCGGTCTATATGATCCACCTGATACCGTTTGAAATATCCCGCGACTGTTTCAACTTCTTGTCTATAAGCTGCCATGAGGGGATCTCTTGAATCCCACTTGCCTGAAACTTGTTGTGCCACCAAATCTGAGTCGCCAAAACACTTAACCCGGCTCAAGTTCATCTCTTTTGCTAGTCGCAAGCCATGAAGTAATGCTTCATATTCCGCTGCATTGTAAGTACAAGGAAACAATAGGCGGAGGACGTAACAAAATTTATCACCTCGGGGGGAAGTTAAGACAACTCCAGCCCCCGAGCCTTCCAACTGTCTTGAACCGTCAAAGTGAATCGTCCAGTAAGTAAGATCCAGCTTCTCCTCAGGGGTTTGCAACTCTGTCCAATCATTGATGAAATCCACCAATGCCTGAGATTTTATAGCGGTGCATGGTACATACTTCAACTCATGTGGGCTGAGCTCAATGGCCCACTTCGCTACTCTACCTGTAGCTTCCCTGTTCTGGATTATGTCCCCCAACGGCGCTGAACTAACCACAGTTATTGGATGACCATGGAAATAGTGCTTCAGCTTCCGGTTTGCCATGAACACACCATACACCAACTTCTGCCAATGAGGGTACCTCTGCTTGGATTCAATGAGTACTTCACTCACGTAATAAACCGGGCGCTGAACCGGGTATTCCTTCCCTGCTTCCTTGCGCTCAACCACAATTGCGACGCTGACTGCCCGTGCATTGGCAGCGACGTACAACAGCAACGGCTCCTTATCAATAGGGGCAGCTAGGACCGGCGGCTTTGCCAGTTGCCGTTTCAGATCCTCAAACACCGCGTTCGCCTCATCACTCCATATAAACCATTCTGTTTTCCTCAGCATCTGGTAAAGCGGGATCGCCTTCTCTCCCAAACGGCTGATGAACCGGCTTAATGCTGTGATCCGGCCAGCGATACGCTAAACATCGTTGATGCAAACTGGCTTAGTCAAAGATGTGATGGCCTTGATTTTCTCCGGATTAGCTTCTATTCCTCTGTTTGAGACCAAGAATCCCAGTAGTTTACCTGCCGAAACACCAAAGGCACACTTCTCCGGTTTAAGCATCATCTTATAAGCTCGAAGATTATCAAAAGTCTCTTTAAGATCCTCTATCATTGTCTCCTCTTTCCTTGATTTAACCACAATGTTATCCACATAGGCATGAACATTCCTCCCTATCTGCCCTTTAAGACAATTCTGAACACAACACTGATAAGTTGCTTGAGCACTCTTGAGCCCAAAAGGCATAGATACATAGCAGAAAGCACCAAAAGGGGTTATGAAAGCCGTCTTCTCTTGGTCTTTAACTGCCATCTTGATCTGGTGATATCCTAAATATGCATCTAAAAAGCTTAGCCGCTCACATCCTGCTGTGGCATCGATAATCTGATCAATGTGAGGGAGAGCAAAAGGATCAGTTGGGCAAGCTTTGTTGAGGTCCGTGTAATCCACACACATTCTCCACTTCCCATTCTTCTTTAATACCAGCACCGGATTAGCCAACCACTCTGGGTGAAAGACTTCCACTATGAACCCTGCGGCCAAAAGCCTGGCCACTTCTTCTCCTATAGCCTTGCGCCTTTCTTCATTGAAGCGGCGCAAATATTGTTTAACCGGTTTCTATTTCGGATCGATGTTAAGGCTGTGCTCAGCGAGTTCCCTCGGTATACCTGGCATGTCAGAAGGCTTCCACGCAAAGATATCCCGGTACTCACGGATGAACTCGATGAGCGCGCTTTCCTATTTGGGATCAAGGTTAGCGCTGATAGTGAACTGCTTGGACGAATCACCTGGCACAAAATGAACTTTCTTGGTCTCCTCTGCCAATTTAAACTTCAACGCAGGATCATGCTCTGTAGTTGGCTTCTTCAGCGGAGTCATATCTGTCGGATCAACATTATCTTTATAAAACTTCAACTCCTCTGTGGCACATACTGCCTCCGCGTAGGCTGCATCTCCCTCTTCACACTCCACTGCTATCTTGCGACTTCCATGAACCGTGATCGTGCCCTTGTGACCCGGCATTTTGAGTTGCAGATAAACATAACATGGTCTAGCCATAAACTTGGCATAAACCATTGTCCCGAATAAAGCGTGATAGGGACTCCGGATCTTGACAACTTCGAAAGTTATCATCTCTGACCTGGAATCATGCTCATCTCCAAAGGTAACTTCCAAGTCAATCTTTCCAACTGGATAAGCCGACTTACCTGGAACCACCCCGTGGAATACCGTGTTTGATTGCCTTAACTTCTTATCCGTCAGGCCCATACGACGGAAAGTCTCATAGTACAAGATATTGATGCTGCTACCACCGTCAATGAGAACTTTAGTAAATTTATAACCTCCCACCTGGGGTGCCACCACCAAGGCCAAGTGGCCCGGATTATCCACCCGCATTGGGCGGTCTTCCCTACTCCATACAATGGGCTGCTCTGACCAGCGCAGAAATTGCGGTGTTGCCGGTTCAACCGCGTTAACTGCCCGCTTCAAAACCTTCTGATCTCGTTTACACAGACTTGTGGTGAATACATGGTATTGCCCACTACTCAACTCCTTCGGATTACTCTGATACCCGGACTGCGGTTGCTGTTGCTGACGCTGCTGATTACCTTGATTATTGTAGTTACCTTGGCCCTGCTATTGACTTCCTTGGTTATTGTAACCACCCTGATTACGTGGCTTATTGCCCTGGTTGTTATAACTTCCTTGACCATTTTGATTACCGCCCCGGTTTTGATAACCATTGTTGTTGCCTCTATATCCTGATCGGGAGCTGTTCCCCTGATAACCCGGACCATAAAACCCTGGTCCTGAACCGCCATTTGGAGGCCTGTCATTAGGTTTAAAGCGGCCCATCATTGCTTCCATAAAGAGCCTGCACTCTCTTATAGTGTGTTTCGCCGGTCGTTGTTTCGAGCCATGCTTCGGACAAGGCTGATCTAACTCTTGGTCTCAACTAACATCCCCTCCGCCGGTTTGTGGAGGTGGGTTGTCCATACTACGCTGAAAACCCCCTTGAACTTGGGTGTTGGCTACGAAATCAGAGCCACCTTCTGCCTTTCGCTTTCCCAAGAAACTTGCAGTAGCCGGGTTAACTTGCGCCGGTTTACCAGGTTTGTTAACCTTCCCTGCCTTGTCTCCTTCAGTTTCTGGATACTTGGTATTATCAGAGTCCCCATACTTTACCAAAGCACTCATGAGAGTTCCCATATCATTGCAATCCCTTTTAAGCCGTCCTAGCTTTAACTTTAAAGATTCAAACCGGCAATTGTTTTCCAAAGTCACTATCGCCGTACTAGGATTGATACCATTCGAAGAGTGCAAGATCTCCGCTACTCTCCGCACCCAAGCACTTGTAGACTCCTGCTCTCCTTGCACACAAGCTGCTAGATCCACCACTGACATCGGCTGCTTGCATGTATCCTTGAAGTTTTTGATAAACTGGCTACGTAGTTCCCCGCATGATCCGATGGAATTCGGGGGTAAACCCTTCAGCCAGGTCCGGGCTGTACCCTCAAGCATCATAGTAAAGTACTTTGCACAAGCTGATTCATCCACGTCCAGCATCTCCATGGCCATCTCATAACTTTCAATCCAAGCTTCTGGAGCCAAATCCGCTGTGTAATTAGGTACCTTGCGGGGCCCTTTAAAATCCTTAGGCAGCTTGACACTCCGTAAAGCCGGGGATAAGACATTGCACCCCAAAAGAACTTGTCGTAACTCCTGTTTCTGCTGTGGCTGTGTGAACCGGCGTCATTTGACGAACCTCCTCCCGGGCTCCTGACCTAACCCGGTTTGCCTCTTGAGCTTGAGCATCCGCACCCGCCGGATTATCCTGTCTGCGCCGATGTCGCCTGCGCTCACTGCTAGACACTTCCGGCTCCTCCCAATGCCGAGTGTAACTCCGGCTGGGACGTGGTGTTGAATGTAGCCTTTCCCTGCTATGAGAGTATGCTTGCTGCTGTATTAACGCCGTATTAAGCAGCTCCTTGACCCTGCGTGCCTCCAATGCCACCGGGGACGTCTCCTCCACGGGTAAAGCGGCCAAACGTGCAGCAGCAGCAGCGATGTTATCCAAAGGATTTGAATAATGACCTGGAGGGGTGGGAACGTAAGGTGCAGACGTGATCCACCGATCTTGCTCTGCGGTGGGCTGCTGAACCGGCTCCTCCCTGGCTGGGGTTGCCCTCCGGTTTAAAGCCGGATCATTGCTAGTCCCAGCCCCAGGTGTCCTGAACAGATCCGTCACTTCATAAACCGGCGGCAGACGAGATTGGTATTTTCGACCCCTTACTCCTTGCATAGAGGCCTGCTCCATCCTTAGATAAAAAGCCTGATCATTCAGCTCCTCTTGTCTTACCGCTATCATTGCCTTCTCTGCTTTCAGATCCTCCTTTAATTGATCAATCCGGCCTTTTAACTGAAGGAGCTCTGCATCATGTTGTGCCTTGTCTGCTGGAGCTATTGTTTCCACCGCTTTAGCTGTGAACTCCTCGATCAAGGTGGATAGAACGTCAGTAGGTGAGAGGGCCGGGCCACTCCGCCCTACACCAGCTTCTGCTGTCGCCCCATTCACCGTGGGCTGTGAACCAGCCATAAAGACAGCCACCCGGTTTGGCGGGTCGAAGGGGTCCGGAATACTGTTTCCATCGGACTCGCCCTCAGACTGGCCGTCCCGCAACTAATACAAAGACTCAGTTTCTCCGGATGAAGATTCGTCGTCGGAGTAGACAGCTGTTGCACCATCGGACTCCGATCCGTCCTTGGTTCGAACCCCATGGACTGCTCCAACGAAAACGTGCTTCACAGCGGGCTGAATCTGGTTTGAACTCGCACGCTGAGCCGGCTCGACGATGTTGGAGAAGACGTCCGGCTCAGGTCCCGGTTCGCCGATCTTGCCGATGAAGACGTGGATGCCGCCGAAGGGAACCCGGTACCCGTATTCGATTGAATCGGCCTCCGGTCCCCAACCTGCGTCGTCGATGTAGATCCGGTCGCGGCGACTCTTGGTCATCCGGCCGACCACGTAACCCTTGAGCCCTTCAAAGCTGCCCTTCAAGAACTCGAAACCATCGTGCGGAGGACCCAAGGTGGGCGCCAACTGTCGTGGAATTAGCACGGTAGATGTCCGGTTTAACGGACTTAATGATGGAACCATCGCACGGGTTAGCTTGAAGGGGTTCATAGCACACAAAGGACACAGAGAGTTTATATTAGTTCGGCCCCTTCGATGAAGGTAAAAGCCTATGTCTAGTTGGTTTGGTATTGCTTGGGCGTCGGTTTACAGGGAGCTGATCGCTTGTCTGTAGTCTCGACGGGTTGATTCTTGCTTGTCCCTGAACCGTCGCCGGGTCGTCCCTTTATATAGAGGTGACGCCTGGTCCGGTTTACAGAGTCCCGAGGCCGGCTCATATTTGTGTCCGCCTTGGTCTCTGTCCTTTCTTCCTTATCTCTCAAGTTACATCGCTTGGCGGTTTACAAACCATAATTCTATACATGGGTCTTAAGATCTCATGGGCCGTAGCCTTTACTAAATATTACAACCAAACATATTATAATTAATCCGGTTTACACTAGCCGGTTCATACTTGCTAGTCATATCCCTGACACAAGGGCAAAAAGAACTTCAAGAAGGACGGCAAGGGAGTTGCCGCGCCTGGCAAGCCTGTTGCCGGGAAGAAGCCAAAGTATGGACCCAAGCCTGAGACAGAGTGTTTTTATTGCAAGGGAACAGGTCACTGGAAGCGGAACTGCCCCAAATACTTAGCAGACAAGAAGGCCGGCAACGTCAAAGGTTTATATGATATACATGTTATTGATGTGTACCTTACCAGGACTCGTAGTAGCTCCTGGGTATTCGATACCGGTGCAGTTGCTCACATTTGTAACTCAAAACAGGAGCTGCGGAATAAACGGAGACTGGCGAAGGATGAGGTGACGATGCGCGTCGGGAATGGTTCCAAGGTCGATGTGATCGCCGTTGGCACGCTGCCTCTACATCTACCCTCGGGATTAGTTTTAAACCTGAATAATTGTTATTTAGTACCAGCTTTGAGCATGAACATTGTTTCTGGATCTCGTCTTATGCGAGATGGCTACTCTTTCAAATCGGAGAATAATGGTTGTTCTATTTATTTGAGAGATATGTTTTATGGTCATGCCCCGCTGGTCAATGGTTTATTTTTGATGAATCTCGAACATGATGATACACATATTCATAGTGTAGATGCCAAAAGATGTAAAGTTGATAATGATAGTCCCACATACTTGTGGCATTGCCGCCTTGGTCATATTGGTGTCAAACGTATGAAGAAGCTCCATTCAGATGGACTTCTAGAGTCTCTTGATTATGAATCATTTGACACGTGCGAACCATGCCTCTTGGGCAAGATGATCAAGACTCCGTTCTCCGGAACAATGGAGCGAGCAACCAACTTGTTGGAAATCATACATACCGATGTGTGCGGTCCGATGAGTGTTGAGGCTCACGGAGGCTATCGTTATGTTCTCACCCTCACGGATGACTTGAGTAGATATGGGTATATCTATTTGATGAAACACAAGTCTGAGACCTTTGAAAAGTTCAAGGAATTTCAGAATGAGGTTGAGAATCAACGTGACAGAAAAATAAAGTTCTTGCGATCGGATCGTGGGGGTGAATATTTAAGTCATGAATTTGGCACACACCTTAGGAGCTGTGGAATTGTTTCACAATTGACACCGCCCGGAACACCTCAACGTAACGGTGTGTCTGAACGTCGAAATCGTACTCTGTTGGACATGGTGCGATCTATGATGTCCCTCACCGATTTACCGCTATCTTTTTGGGGTTATGCTTTAGAGACTGCCGCATTCACTTTAAATAGGGCTCCGTCGAAATCCGTTGAGACGACTCCGTATGAACTTTGGTTTGGCAAGAAACCGAAGCTGTCGTTTCTAAAAGTTTGGGGTTGCGATGCTTATGTCAGGAAACTTCAACCTGAAAAGCTCGAACCCAAATCGGAAAAATGCGTCTTCAAAGGATACCCAAAGGAAACGATTGGGTACACCTTCTACCAAAGATCCGAAGGCAAAGTCTTTGTTGCCAAGAATGGATGCTTTCTGGAGAAAGAGTTTCTCTCGAAAGAAGTGAGTGGGAGGAAAGTAGAACTTGATGAGGTGACAGCCACCCCTCCTGTACCGGAAAGTAGCGTAGCGCAGGAAACTGTTCCTGAGGAGCCTGCACCGACAAGGGAGGAAGTTAATGATAATGATCATGAAGAAACAGATCAAGTTACTACTGAACTTCGAAGGTCCACGAGGGCACGTTCCGCACCAGAGTGGTACGGCAACCCTATCCTGGAAATCATGTTGTTAGACAACGGTGAACCTTCGAACTATGAAGAAGCGATGGCGGGCCCGGATTCCAATAAATGGCTTGGAGCCATGAAATCCGAGATAGAATCCATGTATGAAAACAAAGTATGGACTTTGGTGGACTTGCCTGATGATAGGCACGCCATAGAAAACAAATGGATATTTAAGAAGAAGACAGACGCGGATGGTAATGTAACCATCTATAAGACTCGGCTTGTCGCTAAGGGTTATCGACAAGTTCAAGGGATTGACTATGACGAGACTTTCTCTCCCGTAGCGATGCTGAAGTCAGTCAGAATCATGTTAGCTATTGCCGAATTCTATGATTATGAGATATGGCAAATGGACATCAAAACATCATTCCTTAATGGCTTCCTCAAGGAAGAGTTGTATATGATGCAACCGGAAGGTTTTGTCGATCCAGAGAACGCTAACAAGGTATGCAAGCTCCAGCGCTCGATTTACGGGCTGGTGCAAGCATCTCGGAGTTGGAATATTCGCTTTGATGAAGTGATCAAAGCGTTTGGCTTTATACAGACTTATGGAGAAGCCTGTATTTACAAGAAAGTGAGTGGGAGCTCTGTGGCATTTCTCATATTATATGTGGATGACATATTGCTGATGGGAAATGATATAGAATTCTTGGAAAATGTAAAGGCCTATTTGAATAAAAGTTTTTCAATGAAGGACCTTGGAGAAGCTGCTTACATATTAGGCATCAAAATCTATAGAGATAGATCAAGACGCCTCATTGGTCTTTCACAAAGTACATACCTTGACGAAATATTGAAAAAGTTCAATATGGATCAGTCAAAGAAAGGATTCTTGCCTGTTTTGCAAGGTATGAGATTGAGCAAGGCTCAGTCGCCGACCACGGCAGAAGATAGAGAAAAGATGAGTGTCGTTCCCTATGCCTCGGTCATAGGTTCTATCATGTATGCCATGCTGTGTACCAGACCTAATGTGAACCTTGCCATAAGTTTGGTAGGGAGGTACCAAAGTGATCCCGGTACGGAACACTGGACAGCGGTCAAGAACATCCTGAAGTACCAGAAAATGACTAAGGATATGTTTCCCATTTATGGAGGTGATGAAGAGCTCGTCGTAAAGGGTTACGTCGATGCTAGCTTCGACACAGATCTGGATGACTCTAAGTCACAAACCGGATACGTGTATATTTTGAACGGAGGGGCAGTCAGCTGGTGCAGTTGCAAGCAAAGCGTCGTGGCAGCATCTACATGTGAAGCGGAGTACATTGTTGCTTCCGAAGCAGCGCAGGAAGGAGTTTGGATGAAGGAGTTCATCACCGACCTAGGAGTCATACCAAGCGCGTCAAGCCCGATGACTCTCTTCTGTGACAACACTGGTGCTATTGCTATTACCAAGGAGCCCAGGTTTCACAAGAAGACCAAGCACATCAAGCGCCGTTTCAACTCCATCCGGAATTATGTTCGGGATGGAGATAGAAATATTTGTAAAGTGCATACGGATCTGAATGTCGCAGACCCGTTGACTAAACCTCTTTCACGAGCAAAACATGATCAACACCAGAACTCTATGGGTGTTCGATTCATCACAATGTAACTAGATTATTGACTCTAGTGCAAGTGGGAGACTGTTGGAAATATGCCCTAGAGGCAATAATAAAAGTATTATTATTATATTTCCTTGTTCATGATAATCGTCTGTTATTCATGCTTAAATTGTATTGTACGGAAACAGCGATACATGTGTGAATACATAGACCAAAATGAGTCCCTGGTAGGCCTCTAGTTACCAGCTCGTTGATCAACAGATGGTCACGGTTTCCTGACCGTGGACATGGGATGTCAGTGATAACGGGATCACATCATTAGGAGAATGATGTGATGGACAAGACCCAATCCTGAGCATAGCACGAGATCGTATAGTTCGTAATGCATAAGCTTTTCGGTGTCAAGTAGTTATTCCTGAGACCATGAGGTTGTACAACTCCCGGATGCCGTAGGAATACTTTGGGTGTGCCAAACGTCACAACGTCACTGGGTGGCTATAAAGGTACGCATAGGGTATCTCCGAAAGTGTCTGTTGAGTTGGTACGAACCGAGAATGGGATGTTGTCACTCCGTATGACGGAGAGGTACCTCTGGGCCCACTCGGTAAGACATCATCATAATGAGCTCAATGTGACTAAGTAGTTAGTCACGGGATGATGGATTACGGATCGAGTAAAGAGACTTGCCATGACGAGATTGAACAAGGTATCGGGTATACCGACGATCGAATCTCGGGCAAGTACCGTACCGATGAACAAAGGGAATAACATACGGGATTAAGTGAATCCTTGACACGGTGGTTCATCTGATGAAGATCATCGAGGAACACATGGGAAACAACATGGGTATCCAGATCCCGCTGTTGGTTATTGACCGGAGAGTGGTCTCGGTCATGTCTACGTGTCTCCCGAACCCGTAGGGTCTACACACTTAAGGTTCGGTAACGCTAGGGTCATAGAGATAAATGCACGTGGAAACCCGAAAGTTGTTCGGAGTCCCGGATGAGATCCCGGACGTCACGAGGAGTTCCGGAATGGTCTGGAGGTAAAGATTGATATATAGGAAGTCAGGTTTCGGCCATCGGGTGATCTCCGGGGGTCACCGGGAGCGTCTCGGGACCAACGGAGGGGCCCCGGGGGGTCCATCGGGTGGGGCCACCCATCCCGGTGGGGCCCCTAGGCCGCAAGGGGGAAGTGTCCAGCCCTAATGGGCTGGCGCACCACTTGGGCCCACCTCCCCATGCGCCTAGGGTTGAAACCCTAAGGGGGAGGGGGCGCCACTTGCCTTGGGGGGCAAGGACTCCCCCTGGCCGCCGCCCCCCCTTGCAGATTGGATCTGCAGGGGGCTGGCGCACCCCCTGGCCCCCTATATATATGTGGGGGGGAGAGGGCAGCCGCACCCTTGCCCTGGCGCCTCTCCCCCTCCTGTCACAACTCCGTCTCCTCAAACGCAGGGCGCCCGGCGAAGCCCTGCTGCAATCTCCACTGCATCCACCACCACGCCGTTGTGCTGCTGGATCTCTGACGACTTCTCCTCCCCCCTTGCTGGGTCAATAAGGAGGCGACGTTGCTGTACCGGACGTGTGTTGAACGCGGAGGTGCCGTCCGTTCGGCGCTAGATCATCGGTGACGAAGAACGCGAAGAGTACGACTACTTCATCCACGCTTCTTCGAAAGCTTCCGCACGCGATCTACATAACGGTATGTAGATGCACTCTTACTTGCTCGTTGCTAGATGTCTCCTTAGTTGGATCTTGGTGAAAGCGTAGAAATTTTTTGAATTCTGCTACGTTCCCCAACAAAAAAGTGTAGCCCTCTTTTTGTACACCGACAGGAGCCCCGGGGCCTGGGCCACACATAAGCGCGACGCGTTGTTGGGCTAGGCCCAGAACGGTGCGCGGACAGGCAGGATGGTTTTCACCGTGGTACGATTTTCCGTGCGGTGCGGGGTGGAGGGGAGTGCGTGACGTGGGCGGCATGCGCGGGGCGGTCATCAGCAGGGCTGGGGAGCTCTCCGAGACACAAAACTCCATCAGAGATCTCAAGCTGAGGCTGGAAAATCTCGAGAAGATGTTGTCGGAGAGCTCGGCTCGGGAGGAGACCTTGACCAAGGGCCTGGAGGAGGAGAAGCAGCTGCGGGCGGATGAGGCCGCCTCCCACCAGGAATACGTGGCGGGCGAGAACAGATAGATCAGCCGGCTGGAGGACGTCGCCGGCAGGGTCACCTCGCAGTTGGCCCTCATGGGGATGCCAAGCGTGAGGTATGCCCTTGAGTGGAGCGGGACTGTCAACGCCACGCTAACCCTGTTCTTCGAGGGCGTCCTTCGCACCTTGGCTGATCTTCACTTCAACAGAACGGCCCTGCTGGCCGGGGAGGCCCGGCGACTTTGCCGGGGGGTCATGACCAAGGTCCTCACCAAGATGGCGTACTGGAATCCTGACCTCGACTTCGAAGCCGCGATGGATAGCTTGTTGGAGGATGCTGACCTCACGGTGCACAAGGAGCGCATCAAGCCCGTCATCAGTTGCATCGACGAAATCAAGAGGGTGGAGGGCCAGCGCCGGGATTAGGCATCCCGTTCTTCTTCCCAGCTGCGGGTTCATGACCAAGACAAATTTTATCTTTAGTTAGAAACCGTAGCGATGACATGATGTAATATAACTTTGAAATATCTTTGGAATTATGCATGCTATTTTCCTGTTTGTTATTTCTTTGTACGTCCACCCTACGCTAGCTGGGTAGGCTTGCCGGCGCGAAAAACCTAGGGCGGCGTCTTGGGGGTGGGTCCCCATTGGCCTGCCGGGCGAGCGTGCTGCCGGGTGAGCCACCTTGCCGCCCTTAACGCAGCCGCTCGAATTATCGAGTTTGACTCGAGTCAGAGTCGAGAGCTTTGCCAATTGCGGAAGGCTACCCTATCGTTGCCAACGCAGCCATTTGAACTGTTGAGCGGACTCGAAACAGAGCAAAGGCATTGCCGATTGGGAAGGGCCCCATTTGCGTGCAGGTTTCTTGTACAAAGAACGACAACTCCGAGGATAATAACCTTAAATAATAGGATGGAAATATCCAGGGTTCAATATAACTTAGCTTCTATTTGTAGCCGCTCGAGTGCTGATCTTCCGGCCTCCTTCCTTCTCAAAGGGCCACGAAGATGAAGGAGTGTTGGGTCAACTGCTAGAGCCGATTCTCACAACTGCGCCCCCTACCTGGCGCGCCAAAGATGTCGGGGTATTGGGATCGACACCTATGGGATCACAAGAATCCCTACTACGGTTGCGGGGCGCGGGGTTGAGAGATGAGCGGATCCAACAGTTAGCACACGGTTCGTTTACCCAGGTTCGGGCCGCAAGGATGCGTAAAACCAAACTCCTTCTTTCGTGGATTGTATATCTGTGTTCTTCAGCTAGCTATGGGGCGTGAGAAGCTCCAAAAATCCGACTCGTGAGGAGTTCTGAAAAGCCGAATCCTTCTCCTGGTCGCCTCGAGCCTCCTTTTATAGGGAAAAGGGATTGCCACAGTGGCACACAGGAGGTGGAAAGGGTACAATGATGCGAGGTTATCCCTCGTATTACATGACAAGGTGCATTTAATGCGCCTTGCTTAGGTGTCCTTGCTTTATCGGGGATGGGGGAGACATCCGTCTTGTCCGTCGCCGCTCCTTCTTGTGTCGACACGCGCCCTGGCCAGCGGTGCCTGAGATGCCATGTAGGCAGGCAAGCAGCTGAGGTGGCGCAATGGTGGGTCTCCACGAAGATCTGCATGTCGCCACGCAGGTGCCTGCCCAGCTAGTTGGGTCGGCAGCTGAATGGGGCGGTGGAAGCTTAGTCGGCGTGGGCATGGAGGTGGCCGTGCGGATGTGCTCGGCAAGGGCCTTGCCGGGGCCCCGGCAAGGGTCTTGCCGCAGCGCCTGCTGTCATCCCCAGCAAAGTGCTTGCCGGGGGTCTTGTGGTCCTCCTTGGCTGGGATCCCGCCAAGGGTCGTCGTCTTCTTAGTGCGTGTATCTGATCTTGAATGTCTTCACAAAGATCTGCATGCCACTACGGGGATATCTCCCGAATCCTTGCCCCATGGGGGCAGTGGACTCAAGGGTGATCCGCTCCGTAGGCGTGGGGTGAATTGCCACGGCAAGGGTCTTGCCGGGGCTGCTAGAGCCGCCCCCGGCAAGGATCTTGCCGGGGGAATCCGCTTCGTCCCTTTGCTCTTTGTGGTCTTGGCTTTTGGTGTTGCTGCAGTTCCATCGAGCTTCGGTCTTACCCTGGCTCACCTCCCTTGCCATTCTTGGTGTGGTGGTGCCCGTGGCTCAGACTGCCCGTGCACAGTCATAGGGGTACAAAAAGTGTACCCCTCTTTTTGTACACCGACATGATCAAAGCATATGGTTTTATACAGAGTTACGGTGAATCCTGTATTGACAAGAAAGTGAGTGGGAGCACTATAACATTTCTGATAGGTATATGTGAATGACATATTCGTGATCAGAAATGATATAGAATTTCCTGGAAAGCATAAAGGATAGTTTAAAAGGAGTTTTCCAATAAAATACCTCGATGAAGCTACTTACATATTGGGCATCAAGATCTATAGAGATAGATCAAGACGCTTGATAAGACTTTCGATGAGTACATACCTTGATAAGATTTTGAAGTACTTCAAAGTGGACCTGTCAAAAAAGGAGTTCTTGCCTGATTTGTAAGGTGTGAAGTTGAGTCAGACTCAAAACTCGACCAGGACAGAAACACATAGAGAGAATGAAAGGCATTCCTTATGCCTCAGCCATAGGTTCTATAAAGTATCTCATGCTGTGTACCAAACCTGTTATATACCTTGCCATGAGTTTGGCAAGGAGGTACAATAGTGATCCAAGAGTAGATCACTGGACAACAGTCAAAATTATCCTTATTAACTAGAGGACTAAAGAAATGTTTCTCGATTATGGAGGTAATAAAGAGTTCATCGTAAAGAGCTACGCCGATGCAAGCTTTGACACTAATCCAGATGACTCTAAGTATCAATCTAGATGTGTATTGAAAGTGGGAGCAGTTAGCTAGAGTAGCTCCATGCAGAGCATTGTAGACATAGAAATTTGTGAAATACATACGGATCTGAATGTAACAGACCCGCTGACTAAACTTCTCACATGAAGCAAAACATGATCACACCTTCGTACTCTTTGGCTGTTAATCACATGGCGATGTGAACTATATTATTGACTCTAGTAAACCCTTTGGGTGTTGGTCACATGGCGATGTGAACTATGGGTGTTAAACACATAACGATGTGAACTATCGGCGTTGAATCACATGGTGATGTGAACTAGATTATTGACTCTAGTGCAAGTGGGAGACTGAAGGAAATATGCCCTAGATGCAATAATAAAGTTGTTATTTTATGTTTCCTTATATCACGATAAATGTTTATTATTCATGCTAGAATTGTATTAATTGGAAACTTGATACATGTGCGAATACATAGACAAAACAGAGTGTCCCTAGTATGCCTCTACTAGACTAGCTCGTTGATCAAAGATGGTAATGTTTCATAACCATAGACATGTGTTTTCATTGGATGAACGTGATCAAATCATTAGAGAATGATGTGATGGACAAGACCCATCCGTTAGCTTATCACTATGATCGTTTAGTTTTATTGCTATTGCTTTCTTCATGATTTATACATGTTCCTCTGACTAAGAGATTATGCAACTCCCGAATACCGGAGGAACACCTTGTGCTATCAAACGTCACAACATAACTAGGTGCTTATAAAGATGCTCTACAGGTGTTTCCGAAAGTGTTTGTCGTGTTGGCATAGATCAAGATTAGGATTTTTCACTCCGAGTGTCGGAGAGGTATCTCTGGGCCCTCTCGGAATGCACATCATAATAAGCCTTGCAAGCAAATGACTAATGAGTTAGTCACGAGATTATGTATTACAGAACGAGTAAAGAGACTTGTCGGTAACGAGATTGAACTAGGTGTGATGATACCGACGATCGAATCTTGAGCAAGTAACATACCGATGACAAAGGGAACAACATATGTTGTTATGCGGTTCGGCCGATAAAGATCTTTGTAGAATATGTAGGACCCAATATGGGCATCGAGGTTCCGCTATTGGTTATTGACCGGAGAGATGTCTCGGTCATGTCTACATAGTTCTCGAACCCGTAGGGTCCGCACACTTAACATTCATTGACGATATAGTATTGAATGAGTTATGTATGTTGGTGACCGAATGTTATTTGGAGTCCCGGATGTGATCACGGACATGATGAGGAACTCCGGAATGGTCCGGAGATAAAAATTGATGTATGGGAAAATAGTGTTTGGCCTTCGGAAGGGTTCCGGAATTCACCGGAAGGGGTTCCGGATGTTTCCCGAAATGTTTGGGTATGTGGACACTTTATTTGGGCCAAAGGGGAAAGCCCACAAGATTTTTGGAAAGCGCAAAAGGAAGTTTTGCGGAGTCCAGCGTCCCTGGCGTCTGCCCTGGAGTCCTAGAAAGACTCTTGCCTTTCGGGTAAAACCAACTTTGTGGAGGCTTTTACTCCAAGTTTCGACCCCAAGACTCAACATATAAATAGAGGGGCGGGGCTAACATCCAAGACAGATCAAGATACACCAAGCCGTGTGTCGGCAACCCCGACCCTCTAGTTTATCCTCCGTCTAGTTTCTGTAGTGCTTGGCGAAGCCCTGCAGAGATTGTTCTTCATCACCAACCGTCACCACGCCGTCATGCTGCCGGATTTCATCTACTACTTCGACCGTCTCGCTGGATCAAGAAGGCGAGGACGTCATCGAGCTGAATGTGTGCTGAACGCGGAGGTGCCGTACGTTCGGTGCTAGATCAGGACGGGTCATGAAGGTGTACGACTACATCAACCGCGTTGATAAACGCTTCCTCTTTGCGATCTTCAAGGGTATGAAGATACACTCCCCCTCTCGTTGCTATGCATCTCCTAGATAGATCTTGCGTGATCGTGGGAGTTTTTTAAATAATGTGTTCCCCAACACGCTCCTGCGGGTAGAGCCAGAGGAAGAGGAGGCGGAGTACCATGCAGCCCTCGAGGAGGCCATGCATCACGCGCTGGAGGCTAGCCGGCTCGAGGAAGACGCGGATTGGGAAGGGCTGGAGGAAGCCATTGCTTTGTCCGTGGTTGGGGACTCCGTCTAGGCACCCCTCTTCGTGCCGCCACCGACGCCCGTGCCGCCCAAGTCCGAGCCGGAGCCGGAGCACGGTCCAACTCCCACGCGCAAGAGGTCACCGCCGCCCCCTACTTGGTGGAGGAGTCCTATTCGTGGACCGGCGAGTACTACGAGTGGGTGACGCACCTCCCTGCCACTACGCCGCCACACAAGAAGAAGTGGCACCCCACCTTGAGCGCCGGAAGGCGCACTGGCTCGCCGAGGAGTGGGCCGACGACGAGCCGCAAATGCAATATGAGCAGATGCCGCGACGTGACGAGTAGGCTCTGTGGCTTGAGGAGGAGGAGGAGCACGCCTGCCTCGCCGCTATGCCGCCGCCACAGCAAACGCCAGAGAAGGCTGCCCTGGCAGCCTATTAAGCTGCTTTCGGTTGGGCTGGGCCTCCCCCGTCTTCATTGACCTCACTGGCGGCAAGGACGATGACGACAAGGGCAAGGGAAAATGCAAGGTGGTCTACAAGGGCAGCGCGCCGGTGTTCATTTAGAGTTTCAATTTTTTTAGTTATGCTTAAGTGGACTTTGGCCGCGTTTGACAGGTCGTTTATATTTAATTGTGATTATGCCTCAATTTTTGTCACGTCGTCATAAATGGGTCGCCCTTCCATTAGGCGCAACTGCCGACTGATACGTCCATTTTGCATCATGCTTATAAGTTGATATTTATTGCATTATTGGCTGTTCATACATGTTTTGTCACAATACTTATGCCTTTTCTCTCTTATTTTGCAAGGTTTACATAAAGAGGGAGAATGCCGGCAGCTGGAATTCTGGGCTGGAAAAGGAGCAAACTCTGGAAACCTATTCTGCACAACTCCAAAAGCCCCGAAACTTCACAGAACATTTTTTCAATCAATTGGCCCTCGATAAAGCAACGGTCACCTGCTACTGTCTGTAAGTAGTACTACTTCTGTCATAAGTCTCTCTATATAGCTCAGCTCTTTCATTGCATGTATTTATAATTATCCTCACTATATTATGTAGATTGAAGATCGTCGAATTGAAGAAAAGACAAGTCGGTGATATTGGGTTCATTAACACATATCTCATAGATGCAACTGAGGTTAAATTTCATGTCGTAGATACCGAGGCCAACTTGCTACGATCGTTGGTAATAAATGAAAACAAAGATATAATACTCTATCCTTACAACTTCAAGTGAGTGTTACTGTCTTGTGCATATTCGGTTTCCCTTATATATTAGTCAAGGTTATAGTGTGAGTTAATGCATGCGTGCGCAGGTTCCACTATATTCTCCTAGAGATTAAGCTTGAGCAGGGAGTAGTAACTGTCTTGGACTCTAAACGAAAAGATCCCCAGGAGTATGCGGACATGACTCAAATGCTCGAGAAGTAAGTTAAATCGATCATTATCCACCATGCATATCAGCAACTTTCTTCATTTCTGATATCAAGTAATTGTTTTCTTTGTCTAGCAGGGTTTGTAGAAAATTCACCAAAAAAGCTCCGGGACTGCCGAAGCAGCTGGAATTTAGACACTCGAAAGTAAGTACTATAGTAGCATGTTCCGCGCATCTCCTATTGATTCAAGCGCTAGTTTCATCAATACCATTTTGCATTCTTGGTTATCAGTTTGATTGACCTCTATTTCTTGTAAAGTGGTTGTGGCAGGAACAAGGGAATGATTTTTGTAGATACTACGTTTGCAAGTCATCCGCCACACGACCTGTGAGCGGGGCTACTCTGACGAACAATTTGAAGTGCGTAAGCAATAATATTCACAATTTTATTTCATTACCATCATTTGTGTTGAGTTTCATTTATTCATATATATATATATATATATATATATATATATATATATATATGTATTGACCCCCTTCTTCAAATTAGATCTTTCGGATGCGGGATGAACTCCTACCACCAGATCGTATGCGAGCAATTCAAGAGGAATTGGCGGCATTCTTCATTGACCGAGCGATCACTGAAGACGGAGAATACTATGTGGACCATGCGTCCGTATGATAGGAGATTATATTTGTAAGAGATAATTATTGTATATATGTACCCGGTAGTGTCAGATAGATATACGAGAACTTGTTGTTCGACCAATCTCTCGGAGAAGGAGAGGTGGTCGATATCACTTCTCACTGTATGCATATATATGTTGATGACGATCTTCTGATTCCTTTGTTTGCTTACTAGCTAGCTAGCGTGTATAGTCCTCTCTATACGTATGTATAGTACGTAGCGTCGACCAAGCACGGACATAAGAGAGGACACTTCTCTCTATTAATTAGCTAGCTAACACAATATATGAAACACCTAAATTAACCCCCAAAACCCCCAAACACCCCCCTTTCAAAAAAACAAAAACCCCAGCCACAGAAATGCTGACACGTGGATGCCTATTGGTCCCGGTTGGTGCCACCAACCGGGACCAAAGGCCCTCCTGCCCGGGCTCCGCTCACAGGCCACGTGGAGGCCCATCTGTCCCGGTTCTTGTTTGAACCGGGACTAAAGGGCTAGGGCATTAGTACCGACCCTTTAGTCCCGGTTCAAGAACCGGGACAATAGGCCCGTTTTCTACTAGTGCTTGCTAATAGAGATACTATTTCACCAGTTGGGATTGTTAGAGATATTGAAGTCTTATGTGGGAAGGTTAAATACCCTACTGACTTTCTTGTTCTTAGTTCCCCACAAGATGCTTTTTGTCCCATTATATTTGGTAGACCCTTCTTGAATACCGTTAATGCCAAGATAGACTACATGAAAGATATTGTCACTGTCGGATTAGGGGACACGTCTCATGATTTTAACTTTGCTAAATTCCGTAGACAACCCCTTGAAAAGGCACCACCTAGTAAAGATGAAATTATTGGTCTCGCTTCTATTGCCGTGCCACCTCATGACCCTTTAGAACAATACTTGCTAGACCATGAAAATGATATGCATATGAATGAGAGAAGGGAGATAGATGAAATATTCCTTACACAGGGACCCGTATTGAAAAATAACTTGCCCGTTGAAATCATAGGGGATCCTCTTCCACCCAAGGGTGATCCCGTGTTTGAACTTAAACCTTTGCCTGATAATCCTAAGTATGTTTATCTTGATGAAAAGAAGATATATCCTGTTATTATTAGTGCTAACCTTTCAGAGCATGAAGAAGAAAGATTATTGAAAACTCTAAAGAAGCACCGAGCTGCTATTGGATATACTCTGGATGATCTTAAAGGCATTAGTCCCACTATATTTCAACACAAGATAAAATTGGAAGAAAATGCTAAACCAGTTATTGATCATCAGCGGCGGTTAAATCCTAAGATGAAAGATGGCAAGGAAGGAAATTCTAAAGCTTCTAGAGGCAGTTATTATCAATCCCATTGCTGATAGCTAGTGGGTAAGTCCTGTCCATTGTGTTCCTAAGAAAGGAGGTATGACTGTTGTCCCTAATGATAAAGATGAATTGATCCCGCAAAGAATAGTTACAGGTTATAGGATGGTAATTGATTTTCGTAAGTTAAATAAAGCTAGTAAGAAAGATCATTACCCCTTGCCATTTATTGATCAAATGCTAGAAAGACTATCCAAACATACTCATTTCTGCTTTCTAGATGGTTATTCTCGTTTCTCTCAAATACCTGTTTCAAAGGGGGATCAAGAAAAGACCACCTTTACTTGTCCTTTCGGTACTTTTGCTTATAGACGTATGCCTTTTGGTTTATGTAATGCACTTGCTACCTTTCAAAGATGCATGATGGCTATATTCTCTGATTTTTGTGAAAAGATTGTTGAAGTGTTCATGGATGATTTCTCCGTTTATGGAACTTCTTTTGATGATTGCTTAAGCAACCTTGATCGAGTTTTGCAGAGATGTGAAGACACTAACCTTGTCTTGAATTGGGAGAAGTGCCACTTTATGGTCAATGAAGGCATTGTCTTGGGACATAAAATTTCTGAGAGAGGTATTGAAGTTCACAAAGCTAAGGTTGATGCTATTGAAAAGATGCCATGCCCTAAGGATATCAAAGGTATACGAAGTTTCCTTGGTCATGCGGGGTTTTACAAGAGGTTCATTAAGGACTTCTCCAAAATCTCCAGGCCTCTGACTAATCTTTTACAGAAAGATATTCCTTTTGTCTTTGATGATGTTTACCTAGAAGCATTTGAAATACTTAAGAAAGCACTGATCTCTGCACCTATTGTCCAGCCTCCTGACTGGAATTTACCCATTGAGATTATGTGCGATGCTAGTGATTATGTTGTAGGAGCTGTTCTAGGGCAAAGAGTCGATAAGAAATTGAATGTTATCCAGTATAATAGTAAAACTCTAGATAGTGCCCAAAGAAATTATGCTACCACTGAGAAAGAATTCTTAGCAGTTGTGTTTGCTTGTCATAAGTTTAGACCCTATATCGTTGATTCTAAAGTAACTATTCACACAGATCATGCTGCTATAAAATACCTTATGGAAAAGAAAGATGCTAAACCTAGACTTATTAGATGGGTCCTCTTACTGCAAGAATTTGACTTGCATATTATTGATAGAAAGGGAGCTGAGAACCCCGTAGCAGATAACTTGTCTAGGTTAGAGAATATACTTGATGACCCACAACCTATTGATGATAGCTTTCCTGATGAACAACTAGCTGTCATAAGTACCTCTCGTACTGCTCCTTGGTATGCTGATTATGCTAATTACATTGTTGCTAAGTTTATACCTCCTAGCTTCACATACCAGCAAAAGAAAAAGTTCTTCTATGATTTGAGACATTACTTTTGGGATGACCCACATCTTTATAAAGAAGGAGTAGATGGTATTATTAGACGTTGTGTGCCTGAGCATGAACAGGAACAGATCTTACCCAAGTGCCACTCCGATGCTTACGGAGGACACCATGCGGGACACCGAACTGCACACAAGGTATTGCAATCCGGTTTTTATTGGCCTACTCTCTTCAAGGATGCCCGTAAGTTTGTATTATCATGTGATGAATGCCAAAGAATTGGTATTATTAGTAAACGTCAAGAAATGCCTATGAATTATTCACTTGTTATTGAACCATTTGGTGTCCGGGGCTTTGATTATATGGGGCATTTTCCTTCTTCTAATGGGTACACACATATTTTAGTTGTTGTTGATTACGTTACTAAATGGGTAGAAGCTATTCCAACTAGTAGTGCTGATCATAACACCTCTATTAAGATGCTTAAAGAAGTTATATTCCCGAGGTTTGGAGTCCCTAGATACCTAATGACTGATGGTGGTTCACACTTTATTCATGGTGCTTTCCGTAAGATACTTGCTAAGTATGATGTCAACCATAGAATTGCATCACCTTATCACCCACCGACTAGTGGTCAAGTGGAACTATGTAATAGGGAGTTGAAATTAATCTTGCAAAAGACAGTTAATAGGTCTAGAAAAATTTGGTCCAAAAAACTAGATGATGCATTATGGGCCTATAGAACTGCATACAAAAATCCTATGGGTATGTGTCCATAAAAGATGGTATATGGAAAAGCTTGTCACTTACCTCTTGAGCTAGAACATAAGGCATATTGGGCTATCAAAGAGCTCAATTATGATTTCAAACTTGCCGGTGAAAAGAGGCTATTTGATATTAGCTGTCTCGACGAATGGAGAGCCCAGGCCTACGAGAATGCCAAGTTAATTAAAGAAAAAGTTAAAAGATGGCATGATAAAAGGATACAAAAGCGTGAATTCAACGTAGGTGATTATGTTTTGCTATACAACTCTCGTTTAAGATTTTTCGCAAGAAAACTTCTCTCCAAGTGGGAAGGACCTTACGTTATCGAGGAGGTCTATCGTTCCGGCGCCGTAAAAATCAACAACTTCAAAGGCACAAATCCGAAGGTGGTGAATGGTTACAGAATCAAACATTATATCTCGGGTAATCCTATTAATGTTGAAACTAATGTTATTGAAACCATAACCCCGAAGGAATACATAAGGGACACTTTCCAGAACGATTCAGCCTCCGAAAAAGAAGAGGTACGTGATACGGTAAGTAAACCGACTCCAAAACAGTTCTAAAGGCAATTTTTCTCCATTTTGGAATATTTAGAAAAATAGAACAATAAACCGCAATCCGGAGGAGACACGAGGTGGCCTCGAGGGTAGGGGGCGCGCCCCCCTGCCTCGAGGGCACCCCGTGCGTGTCCCCTGGACTCCATTTTCTTGTGGGTTACTCCTTTCGTGCGGGAAGAATTCATTATATATACTCCCGAAGGTTTTGACCTCTGTATCACGCAGAAGTCCTCTATTTTCGTTTCAAGCCTCTTTTGTCACAGATAAAAGCGACATGTCGTCCCAGGATTCGGAGGGAGAAAGCTATGTGGCTGACTCCCTTGCGGAGCCTAAGGTCTATGGTGATTTGGAGCATTATGGTTGGACCACGGAAGAATACGAGGATCAGGATTCAAAGAGGAAAGATTGGACTAGCTCAGACGAAGACAAAGTCTCACTACCTCAACCTTGAGATATGCATGTGGAGTTCAAAAAGTCAAGCCTCCCGGACAGAGTAAAGAAACCTAAGATTGAATTTATCCCTTTTAACCTCTTGCAGGAAAACAAGCAGGCATTTTGCAAGAGGATATTAAATCTTGAGCAGGAGATCAGTGATCTAAAGGTGCAAAATTCTGCCCTTAAGTGTAAGCTGAGGAAGAAGGCATCATCACCAACCCCGAAGAAGGAGACATAATCATATGGGTATGGACATTCCCCTTGGCAACTGCCAACCTTGGGGGAGTGACCCCGGTATCGTATCACCATCACTCCTATCTTTACCATTTTACTTCGATCCTTTTGGTAGTATCTTGATCTATTAGAATAAAGTTAGCATGATCTAGTTGTGAGTTTTTGCTTTGTGAGCTTTATCCTTTGTAATCGAGTCAGTGAGCTATATAATAAAGATTAGTGTTGAGTCAAGGGCTTGATTTCCTCACTTGGGTCATGATAAAAGAAAGAAAACAAAAAGAGAATCAAAGAGATCATATCGATCTTATGGGAAGTAATGACTTCACATACAAGAGTATGATAAATAAAAGTTGTTGGGAGGTGACAAACATAGTTTTGGTCATTGTTGCAATTAATAGGAAGTAATAAAATAAGAGAGGCTTCACATACAAATATACTATCTTGGACATCTTTTATGATTGTGAGCACTCATTAAAGTATGACATGATAAAGAGTTGATGTTGGACAAGGAAGACAACATAATGGGTTATGTCTTCTTATATCCAAAATAAAGGATATTGTTATGGATCTTCCAACATGTTGAGCTTTCCTTTCCCCCTCATGCTAGCCAAAACTCCTCGCACTAAGTAGGGATACTACTTGTGCTTCCATATATCCTTAAACCCAGTTTTTCCTTGAGAGTCCACCATACCTACCTATGGATTGAGAAAGATCCTTCCAAGTAAGTTGTCATGTTGTAAATCCGCTAAAATATGTATGATTTATTAGTGTGGGAGAAATTAGCTTTATACGAGCTTGTGATAGGGAAGTAATAAAAGCGACCGACTGCATAATAAAGGTCCTTATCACAAGTGGCAATATAAAGCGAAGTTCTTCTATGCTAAGACTTTGTGCATCCAACCATAAAAACACATGACAACCTCTGCTTCCCTCGGCGAATAGCCTATCTTTTATTCTTGTCTTATAAGTGTCAAGGTGAGTTCCACCTTTCATTTTTCATTTTATCCTTTGGCAAGCACACTGTGTTGGAAAGATTCTGATATATATACCCACTTGGATGTAAGCTTTCATGATCTATTACTGTTGACATTACCCTTGAGGTAAAATGTTGGGTGGCAACACCATAAGCCCCTATCTTTCTCTATGTTCGATTAAAACTCCATAAACATAAGTATTGCGTGAGTGTGAGCAATTATGAAAGACTATATGATATTTGAGTATGTAGGCTTGTTGAAAAGAACTTATATTTACTCTTTCCGATGTTACGATAAATTGCAATTGCTTCAATGACCGAGACCAAAGTTTGTTAGTTTCCAATAAAGTTTATGATGCATACTTGATATTGTGGATGAATTGTTACTTTTTCATAATGATCATATGAATATATTTATATAAGTTGCTGCTATGAGAATGATCATGATGCCCTCATGTCCGTATTTTGTTTTTATCGACACCTCTATCTCTAAACATGTGGGCATATTTTTTGATATCGGCTTTCGGTTGAGGACAAGCGAGGTCTAAGCTTGGGGGAGTTGATACGTCCATTTTGCATCATGCTTATAAGTTGATATTTATTGCATTATGGGCTATTCATACATGCTTTGTCACAATACTTATGCCTTTTCTCTCTTATTTTGCAAGGTTTACATAAAGAGGGAGAATGCCGGCAGCTGGAATTCTGGGCTAAAAAAGGAGCAAACTCTGGAAACCTATTCTACACAACTCCAATAGCCCCGAAACTTCACAGAACATTTTTTAGGAAAATATAAAAAATACCTGGCGGAAGAAACCCACAAGAGGGGCCGCTAGCTGGCCTCGAGGGTGGGGGGCGCGCCCCCTGCCTCAAGGGCCAGCCGGTGGGCCCGAGGTTCCCATCTTCTCCTAAATGAAGCGTTTTGACCTGGAAAAAAATAAGGGGGAGGCTTTTGGGACCAGACGCCGCCGTCTCGAGGCGGAACCGAGGCGGAAACCAATCTAGGGTTCCGACAGAGCTGTTCTGCCAGGAATACTTCCCTCCGGGAGGGGGAAATCGTCACCGCCGTCATCACCAACAACTCTCCCATCTTGGGGAGAGCTATCTTCATCAACATCTTCACCAGCACCATCTCCTCTCAAACCATAGTTCATCTCTTGTATCCAATCTTTGTACCCAAACCTCAGATTGGTACCCGTGGGTTGCTAGTAGTGTTGATTACTCCTTGTAGTTGATGCTAGTTGGTTTATTTGGTGGAAGGTTATATGTTCAGATCCATTATGCATATTAATACCCCTCTGATCATGAACAATATTATGTCTTGTGAGTAGTTACTTTTGTTCCTGAGGACATGGGAGAAGTCTTGCTATTAGTAGTCATGTGAATTTGGTCTTCGTTCGATATTTTGATGAGATGTATGTTGTCTCTCCTCTAGTGGTGTCATGTGAACGTCGACTACATGACACTTCACCATTATTTGCGCCTAGAGGAAGGCATTAGGGAGTAATAAGTAGATGATGGGTTGCTAGAGTGACAGAAGTTTAAACCCTAGTTTATGTGTTGCTTCGTAAGGGGCTGATTTGGATCCATATGTTTCAGGCTATGTGTCGGGGATATACCCCGCGGTATGAACCGGCCGGAATTATAACCCGGCCGGACTTGGTATTCTACTTAAGACAGTTTATATTTGGCAAGTTACTGGTGACCCGGCAGGCGGATCATGGATGACAAGGCCCAAGGCCCAGAAGGCCGGTTCATATTAATAGTGGGCCGGTTTATGAAGAAAGCATAAGGGATATTCTCCTGTAAAGAAAGCAAGACTAGGACTCCTTGTAATAGATCAATCCTAGTCCAACTAGGACTAGTCATGTAAACCGCCCCTTCAACATATATAAGGAGGGGCAGGGCTCCCCAAAGAGACAGGATACAGGTTTTAGACAAGTTACAAGTTTAGACAAGCAGACAAGTTTCTAGGGTTAGACATAAAGAGCCGGTTTACCGGCGACCCACGAGGATCATAATGAGACCTAGCCTCAAACAGCACGTAGGGTTATTACCGGATGATGTTTCCCGGGGCCCGAAGCTGTCTAAATCCGTGTCTTGCATCGCGTCTCTCGATTCCGCTCAACCCCTTCAAGCTACTACATAGATGCGCGGCCTCACCACTAAGTCCGTTAATCCGGACATCTGACGTGTTAATCCCACGACAGTTGGCGCCCACCGTGGGGCCTGCGCACGGTGGTGTTGAGTTCTTGAAGGGATTTTCTTGAAAGGATTGAGAAGTTCACAATTTTTTCCGAATAAGGAAGAGCTGGTTGGAGAGGATCCAGATCAGCATCGAGTTCATCGGTCCAGATTCATAGTGCGTAAAATTTAAGGTTCAGGAAGATTGAGATTGCGATCTATTTTGCTGCTGCAGTTGTCAAGTCAATAGGGGCGGTCAACCAGGAAACAATCGAAGCGGCGAGTCGCCGACCGCTTCAAAAAAGCTGTTGATCTTGCTGTCTGGTCGCGCGCTCTGCGAGCGGATACGTTACGCCTTTGTTTTCAACACCTTCGCAGAGTCGCCATATATAATATGATCGATCTGACAGTCCAACAAAAAAAAAGGGAGAGAGACTTTCGCCTAGAGCGGCCGGTGCGGTCCGACAAATCCAAGACGGATTCAGACTGATGTACGGAGAGTCGCTTTAAGTCTCGGAGCTGCTACCTGGCGGTGGTTACGACGCGTAGCATCAGGACGTCAACAGAATCAGTACAAATCTTGCAGACAAATCGCTCTGGGTTACAATCGGATCCGCCTAGTTGCCCTCCCGCTGGCTTCAAGTACCGAGGAAAGGCCATCTGATTTTGAGCACCATTATACTACGGCGATGCACGGCGCGATAGGCAAGAGTTTTTCCGTATGTATCCGGATCACCCAGAAACTACCGCCATGTTTTTTCTCAGACCAAAACGGTTGTGTGACAGAGTTGATGCTACTCCCTGTTTCAAGTTTCGAGGAAGGATTGACGTACTAGATGGCTGTTTGCATCAAACCTCAAAATTATTACTAGTTCTCATACAACGCCTCAGACTTGTTCAAGCAAAAGGTGTTGGCACGGTTCCCTATGGGTGATGGATTGGTTGAGTGGAGAGATATATATCATCACGAAGAGACAAAAGGAAACTGGCCGGTCAAATCTGAGACAGATACGGTTCAAACTCGGATAGCTCTCCTGACAGAATTCGGATCACTAGTACAAACCGGATCTGAGAAAAAAAAATACGTCAGCGAGATCGCCGGTACGCGGCGACGAGCGACTCATCCGATCTGAAGAAAATCAAACTTCCGTTGCAACTCGAACTTGGTCTTCAAATCATGGAGGCAAGTCAAATAAAAGAGGAAAGGAACAAAGCCAAGTGCACCCACCCAACGTAAAAATCAAAAGAAGGAGTAGAAGAGGAAGAGCTGCAGGTGCTTGCGTTTCTTTTCTTTGGCTTTTTTGATGGGGCCGCTGCAATTTACATTAGCCAAAAGGTGAGTCACATCAACTGCTGGTGAGAGTGGTGATCCACGTGGAACAAGGTATTTTTTATCTTAGTAGTGCTACTATTGCTACAGGAATACCACTATTGCTACTGTTGCTAGAAGCAATAGTACTAGTTGGGCTGGGGACTGCTCCTCCACTGTCCACATTCATCCGGCAAAAATACCAGGTGTTATTTTTCCCATATATTTTATCAGTACATATTAATTTTTGGGAAACAATTACTCTGTCTTTCAGTATATTTTATACAGGACAAAGACCACTGTGAAGGTGATATCATAAATATGAGGTTCGCGCCGGTTTAAAAGTCGTGGCCAACTCTCGTGCCTGCACCGGCTACCACAGCCGCGACCGGCTCGTCTGTCCGCGCCCGCGCGCGCTTGACTCCAACACTGCGAACGACTCCTTCGTCAATAGACGTGCACACGTCACCGCCTCCGCGGTACGGTCTACATTAACACGCCGGTGCCGCACCCATCCTCATAAGCCGCCCGACGGATACACGTGCGAATCGTTACCTCCGTTGCAGCGTTTACATCAATACGCGGCCGGCTCATCTGTTCTCCAGGCAAATCAGGTGATATCTATCCTATTTATTTTTAATACATATTAATTCGTCTGAGAAAAAATACCTCGCCCCGCTATATTTTATACGCAGGAAAATTATTTATTACAAAACGGTATTATGCCGTGGAGATGGAAGCACTCCAACATCATTCTGCACAAATGATCGTCGTTACTCAACGAATTCCCGCGCTGGTTTACAATGCCGTGGCCATCTCCCGCGACCACACCGGTTTACAATGTCGCGGCCGTCTTACGCGACTGCGCCGGTTTACCACCAGGAGGACAACTAGCCCGTCGGCGCCGGTTGACCCGTCTGCTATTCAAGCAAATCAGAGGACAACTTGTTCATCTCCGTCGGTTTACAACTACGGCCGATTCATATATCTGTGATGCCACTAATGCAGCGATCGTTTTACTGTCCACCATGTGATCCGGTCTATTCAACATACCGGTTCAAATTCACTCAGGTGATATCCATCTATAGTATTATTTCTCTTGTTATATATCATGTTTCATTAAGAAAATAAGGTGCTTTGATCAGTCTATCTGGTTGTGCAGGACAACTCCCACAGATGCACTCAGAAGCAATAACTCCCTGAAGACCATAAGGTCACATCCGGCTCAAAGAGGACGCTTCACGCAAACCCTCTGGATGGTAATCCATCCAGTGATTGGTTCAAAATCTACCCATGACTTCATGGAGCCATGGAAGACTATATGGACAGTCGGGTTTACCCGCATCCATCCACCGGCCCTCTGGAAAGATGGATAATCCACATCCAGTGATTGGCTAGGCCCTCTGGAAAGATGGATAATCCACATCCAGTGATTGGCTAAATTGTTTATTATGGTTCAAGTGGAAAGATGGATAATCCACATCCACCGGCCCTCTGGAAAGATGGATAATCCACATCCAGTGATTGGCTAGGCCCTCTGGAAAGATGGATAATCCACATCCAGTGATTGGCTAAAATTTTTCTTATGCTTCATATGGAAAGATGGATAATCCACATCCAACGGCCCTCTGGAAAGATGGATAATCCACATCCAGTGATTGGCTGAACCTTGCTTTGAGCCTGGCAGCTCTTAAAAAGCCTCGACTACATGGTTTTATTTGCAAATTTGCATCTTTGGTGTTTATGTTTTATAACTCTTTAAACCGGAGTGGAACAGCTACAGAAGTTGACCACATATCTATAAAGTTAAAAGTCTGGGTCATGAATACCAGCATGAATAAACCGGTGTTCATCATAACCCGGATCATCCATCAGGCAACAAGCTACAAATTTCTGAACAAAGTTTCAGCGTGATATAAACCGGTGTCTTTTATCGAACCCGGGATTATTATTGGGTCTATCAAAGGCTCCTCAGGAAATTGCAAATTTCGCCGGATTAAGAATATCAAGCATAGTTGATCACAGGTATGAAGTATCTTGTTTTTAAATACATATTGGCAGTACATGATCAGTTATAATGAACGGTGTTTATTAAACCGGCCTGGTTTTGACTATAAGTCGCCAGTATGAGACAAAATAATGACCGGTGTTTATTAACCCGGCCCGATTGTGATCAAACATCATTGGAACCGGTCTTCAAACCGGATTATATTCTTCAATAGCCAACATGGCTAGATTCTTATTATGCTTATAAATATTATGATTGAGGTTTTCAAAAGTCACTTTAAGCGCAATGGATATTATTTCATCAATGAAAGTGATTTATTCTATAAAGGAAAAGTCCCGAGTCGCTTACAACCCGACACTTGGGGGCTACATTATTCAGACTGAGATTACATCAAATACACATGTCTCAAGCACACAAGCAAGTTGTCTACTTGACACTTGGGGGCTAATGGGCAGTTGAAGCAGTAAACAGCAGCAATTCAAAGACAAAAGTCTCAAGCACACAAGCAAGTTGTCTACTTGACACTTGGGGGCTAATGGAAAGATCATTTGCTTCATCTGGAAGTACCGGTTCACCTTATAAATGTAGCTAAACCGGAACTTGGGGGCTACCAATCGCTCCTGTCAACAATTCAAGGTACACAAGTATTAATTCATCATATTGAAGGGTCCACTGCTCAGTTGGTAAAGCACAAAGCTCTTAACCTTGTGGACGTGGGTTCAAACCCCACGATGGAAGTTACATCATATAAAGTTGTCTTCAATGATTATATCTACAAAGTCCCTGCTCATTATTGCATAATAACCCGGCACTTGGGGGCTACATAAATATGGAATATTCAGTTTCATAGTGATTGGGATGAATGATCTGGATTTCTTCAGGATTATACAAGGCTATTTTCAATAAAGTATATGCAAATTCCCTGCTCATTATTACATAATGACCCGGCACTTGGGGGCTACAAGTAATATGGATATAAAGAAGGAACATCTTCAAATTCTCAGTTTTGGGTAAATCCGGAAGATCAATCATAACCCGGCGTTGGCAACAATCATAACCCGGCGTCCATAAACAGTCATGACCCGGGAGCGTCAGTTTTTATAACCCGGTAATTTTGGCAATCATAAACCGGCAAGTTCTACATCTTCAAGCTGGCTGGATATCTATTGAATATTTGAAGACCAATATTTTTGTCAAGTCAGAGCATTGAAGGCCGATTCAAATGGATTTCTTTATTTACAATATTGTCTATGCAAGCAAGTTGATTATGAAGCTGGTCTGTTGACCCGGATTTTCTAGAAGAAGGACAAGGATTTAAGGATGGTCAGATGCTGGTTTACAAGAAATTCTTAAACCCGGAGCACATCCTGTCAGATTTGTTCTTGTGTTATTTTGCAGCATAAGTTTACCATGGATAAATCCAAGCTAAACTTGGGGGCTAATGTCGGGGATATACCCCGCGGTATGAACCGGCCGAAATTATAACCCGGCCGGACTTGGTATTCTACTTAAGACAGTTTATATTTGGCAAGTTACTGGTGACCCGGCAGGCGGATCATGGATGACAAGGCCCAAGGCCCAGAAGGCCGGTTCATATTAATAGTGGGCCGGTTTATGAAGAAAGCATAAGGGATATTCTCCTGTAAAGAAAGCAAGACTAAGACTCCTTGTAATAGATCAATCCTAGTCCTACTAGGACTAGTCATGTAAACCGCCCCTTCAACATATATAAGGAGGGGCAGGGCTCCCCAAAGAGACAGGCTACAGGTTTTAGACAAGTTACAAGTTTAGACAAGCAGCCAAGTTTCTAGGGTTAAACATAAAGAGCCGGTTTACCGGCGACCCACGAGGATCATAATGAGACCTAGCCTCAAACAGCACGTAGGGTTATTACCGGATGATGTTTCCCGGGGCCCGAAGCTGTCTAAATCCGTGTCTTGCATCGCATCTCTCGATTCCGCTCAACCCCTTCAAGCTACTACATAGATGCGCGGCCTCACCACTAAGTCCGTTAATCCGGACATCTGACGTGTTAATTCCACGACACTATGGTTAGGTTTACCTTAATACTTCTTTTGTAGTTGCAGATGCTTGCATTAGAGGTTAATCATAAGTGGGAGGCTTGTCCAAGTAATGGCAGCACCCAAGCACATGTCCATCCACATACCAAATTATCAAAGTACCGAACGTGAATCATATGATCGTGATGAAAACTAGCTCGACGATAACTCTCATATGTCCTCGGGAGCGCTTTACCTTGCATAAGAGTTTGTCCAGGCTTGTCCTTTGCTACAAAAAGGATTGGGCCACCTTCTGTACCTTATTTACTTTTACCATTTGTTACTTGCTACCAATTATCTTATCACAAAAACTATCTGTTACCTATAATTTCAGTGCTTGTAGAAAATACCTTACTGAAAACTGCCTATCGTTTCCTTCTGCTCCTCGTTGGGTTTGACACTCTTACTTATCGAAAGGACTATGATAGATCCCCTACACTTGTGGGTCATCACCGACCCAGATGAAAAATCGGACGTGCGCGTCCTCCTGGTCGACCCAAACGGACGTAAAGCAGACAAAGCGTGCGTCGGTCACCCCGTTGGAGTTGCTCTAAATTGCCTAATGAAGACCTTATTAACGCACTATCCCTCAGCACAGGTACTCCAGCTGCTAACATGCCATGCATCATACTCCCTTCATTCCTAAATATAAGTATTTTTAGACATTTTAAATAGAATACAACATACGGATGCATGTAGACATATTTTAGTGTGTAGATTCACTCATTTTGATCCACATGTAGTCACTTGATGAAATCTCTAGAAAAACTTATATTTAGAAACGGAGGGAGTACTATGTACCAGTGGCGTTTGCTCATGCGTGGCAGAAAACCGTACGGGACTATATGTTCTACTGCCATAGCTTGGACAGTAATTCAGTGGCGTCCTTATCCGGTCGAGGCTTGAAAGGGACCTCCGTGAGTACGGTTTGCTGGAAAATGACAGTGGTCGTCGATAACTTAATCTACACCGCTAATAAGAAGTATCCCCCAAAAAAATACAACCACTCCTACATTTTTTTGCGGGTACTACTCCTACATATGGATGAAGTTGTTGAGGACTAGCTGGTTTACATAATGTTGTTCAACTGCGGCTGTCACATTTGCAAGTGACAGCTGGTCGTTCAAGGCTGGTATACGTCCATTTTGGACATTCCTATTTTTTTAAGGGTCGTGCATGCTAACTAATTATGGTGACCACAATAATTTGATCTATCGCATGAAGTCCGGACACGAAATGACAGCCCCGTCGACGGCATCCTTCTCGTCGACAATTGTCACCGTCGACATCGCAGTAGCGCTCGTACGAATGTCCGATATAAATGTCAAAAGAGAAAATATAGATGATGAGAGTACAAAGAAAGAAGAAGATGGGAAAATAGAGGAGCGATAAAGAAGATGAGCCATCTACCCCTGCGCCCCGCAAAATATATGTTAGCTATGTTGAAGGCATGACTTGTTCGCTGTGGGCAGTAATAAATGATCCAGCAAAATCGACACAAGTTCGAACAACGAAAATGGTACGTGGTAAGCTGGTTGAACGAAAAAAACATGTTAGCAGAAAAGAGTAAATTGCAAGAAACCATCACTTTGAAGGCTAGGTTTGTAGAAAACAATACGCTACAGTTTTGTTGCAGAAGACACCATGTCTAGTGTAATCTTTTTACAAAAACCACTGATCGACAGAGTTGGGTCTGTTAAGCGCGTTTATGACAGATAGAGCCCGTTTTCACCTTACCTGGCATGACTTTTCATGCCAAATGGGTTTTTATCTAATTTACAAAATAGTCCCAACAATTTTATATAGACACCCCTCAATCAAAAATTGAAAACACAATTAGACCCGTGTGCACAAAACCAGTAGCACGGCACCCATGGCTCACCTGAGCAGAACAAGACGCCCATGGATCTCGTCGCCGGCGAGAGGGCACGCCATCTGGGTATGGGAGGAATGCGTCCGCGATGCAGCAAGCCATGGAGCTCGTCGGGGACGCGACCTCAACGACAGCTCTTCTTTGTGGGCGGCGTGGCCGCGTCGGAGACGGGGCCTCAACGAAGAGCTCTTCTTCGCGGGCAGAATTGGCCATCGTGGGCTGGCAGAGACGATCGTCGCGGCCTAGTGCCACCCCATGGCCGACGGGGCCCTGGACGCTGTTGCCCCACACGCTCTCCACGCCGATTGGGCTGAGGCATTCCCACCGGCTCCGGTACCGGGAGGGGACGTTGGAGGTCGATGTGACCAGATTTGGTGCCGGGTGAAGGTCCAAGTCGGGTCATCCCATTAGTCTCGGTTATGTCCAGAACCGGGACCAATGGGGGCATTGGACCCGGTTCGTGAGCCCAGGGGGCCGGCCGAGCCACGTGGGCCATTGGTCCCGGTTGGTGGGACGAACCGGGACCAATGGGCCTTGATCCTAGCCCACCACCATTGGTCCCGGTTGGTGACTTGAACCGGGACCGAAGGCTCCCCTTTAGTCCTAGTTTATGTCACCAACCGGGACCAATGAGGTGCCTATATATACCGCCTCGCGTAAGAGCAGAGCACACTGCTCTGTTTTTTTTGGCCGAGGGGAGAGGGCTTGGTGGTGCTCTAGCTCACCTCCTATGCACACAACATGTTCGATGGAATGCCCGAGCCAGACTACTTAAGCTTTCTCCTCTCCAAGCTCGACCTCCAAGCTCCATTTTCCTCAATATTTGTCAAGGCTTAGCGGTCCGTCACGCCCCGTCCCCGTCTTCACCGCCGTCGGGGGGAGCTTTGGTGCTCTAGCTAGCTCACCTCCTATGCACATGATGTGTTCGATGAAATGCCCAAGCCACACTAGTTAAGCTTTTCTCCTCTCGAAGCTCGAACTCCAAGCTCCATTTTCTCCGAGATTTGTCTAGGTTTAGCGGTCCGTCACGTCCCGTCCCCGTCTTTGCCGCCGTCGATCGCCCCCGTCGATCTCGTCACCGGCACCACTGTGGTGAGCCTCTTGTTATGTCCATGCTTTTCTTACTTTTATTATTGCTTGTTATTATTGCTTTAGATAGATATTTGTCTAATTTTCTTACGTTTATTATTGCTTGTTATTATATAGTGCGATGGTTTTGATATCCGCCCACGTGAGCCCTCGTCCTGTCTACGATTTGGATGTGGTATATTATCTTTAATTTATAACTACTAGCAAAAGAGCCCGTGCGTTGCAACGGGGAAAAATATCATAATCTTCAATGGCCATGATCACATTTGTTGCACCACCGAGATACACTATCACTGTCAATTTCGTGAAATCATAAACAATTTTTTGAATTCATGAAGATTTTATTATTTTTGCAAGCATATTTTCTAAAAAAGTTAATATTTTTTAACAATTTCCTTGAATCTGCGAACATTTGTAGGATGTAATAACATTGTTTTGGAAACCGGTGAAACAATTTTTAAAATTCATGAACACTTTTTTATTTAAAAACCATTTTTAAAAAAGCATGAGCATTATCCGAATCAGGAAACATTTTATAAATAAATAAACTACTTTGTAAGTCGCCAACTGTTTTTGATTTTTAGAATAATTTTTCATTCATGAACATTCTTTGAATTGACAAATTTTGTTCAATTTTATTAACATTTTTTATTAAAACAACTTTTTAAAATCATGAACATTGTTTTATTTCCCAAACGTTTGTCTTCAAAATTTGAAATATTTTTAGGATAAGAAAACTTTTTTTATAAAAGCACTTTTGAATCCACGAACATTTTTTTTAACCTTGTGCTAGTATTTAAAATATTTGAAATGTAAAATAACACTGTATTCAAATTCTACATATTTTTCTAATCAAGTTTCATATATAACATGTTTAAATTGGAGTTGCGGTTTAAAAGATACGGCTATTTGAAATGTAAAATAACACAGTATTCAAATTCTATATATTTTTCTAATCAAATTTCATATATAACATGTTTAAATTGGAGTTGCGGTTTAAAAGATACGGCTATTTAGAATAAAAAAAAATCAATAGACTGCGGGGTGATTAACGTATATATCAGGGGGGGTTCAATTAAAACTGTAAAATAACTATTTGCTGCAAAAAAATATGTATCACAGGTTAATTAGGATATAACTCAGGGGGTTTTGTGTAAAATGTGAAAAAAAATGATTCGGACAGACTTAAAGGTGGAGTGCGGGTTAATTTGGAGAAAAGGGAGGGGGTTTTCTGCAAAAGAGGCGACGGACGGGCTGAAACCCAACTTTCTCTATTATTAGGTAGGGATTTGTTTTAGTGTTTATGACAATTATGCCGACCAACCTGACATGCATAGATGTTTCCATATGTCTAGGAGGTAGTTGAACCGGAAATTCCAACCGACCCTCTTGTGGAGAGGTTAAATTTAGTTGAAGAGGAAAACATTTCCTTAACGAAAAAATTGGAAAAACGGAGGAGAAGAAGATGGAATTAGAGTTGCATGTTGCGGAAGTCGTCGATGATCACAAGATCAAGATGGACCCTTTTGTCGAGAGGTTAAATTTAGTTGAAGAAGAAAACAATTTCTTGAAGAAAAAAATATAAAAAATTGAGGAGGAGAAGATGATATTGGAGTTGCATGTTGCGGATGTCGTCGATGATCACAAGATCAAGATGGATGCAATGCGGTTGAAGATTAGAAAGATTAGAAAATATGCCATTCATACCGAGGCTTGGTATCATTATGTCGTTGGATCAATTGTTACCTTGGTTGCGATTATGATCGCATTTGTTTTCGCATTGAAATGTTTTACATAGTTTCAATGTATGGTGAAAATTAATTAGATGCTCTGGAGAGCTATATGTTGTTAGATGAGAACTATTTATGTACTTTGGTTTTAATGTGATAATGAACTTCTATTAATTTGGTCACTTAATTATCTATTTATGATGTTCTGTAATAGTTTTTGACACACTTAATTATATATAATGCACGCAGATGAACCGGCAATGGATGTACGGTGACAGACACACCTCCGAGTATATTAAGGGCGTGCATGAGTTTCTCGATGCGGCTGAGGCAAACAAGCAGAATGGTTTTATGTGTTGTCCATGCACTAAATGTGGGAATACGATGTCTTACTCTAACCGGAAAATCCTTCACTCCCACCTGCTTTACAAGGGTTTCATGCCACACTATAATGTTTGGACGAGGCACGGAGAAATAGGGGTTATGATGGAAGACGGCGAAGAAGAAGAGTACGATGACAACTATGTGCCCCCTGAATACGGTGATGCTACAATGGGGGGAGCAAGTGAAGATCAAGAGGAACCAGACGATGTGACCAATGATGCTGCAATGGGTGAAGCTGCTGAAGATCAAGAGGAACCAGACGATGTGCCCGATGATGATGATCTCCGCCGAATCATTGTCGATGCAAGGACGCAATGCAAAAGTCAAAAGGAGAAGCTGAAGTTCGATCTCATGTTAGAGGATCACAAAAAAGGGTTCTACCCCAATTGCGAAGATGGCAACACAAAGCTTGGTACCGTACTAGAATTGCTGCAGTGGAAGGCAGAGAATGCTGTGGCTGACAAAGGATTTGAGAAGCTACTAAAAATATTGAAGAAGAAGCTTCCAAAGGATAACGAATTGCCCGACAGTACATACGCAACAAAGAAGGTCGTATGCCCTCTAGGATTGGAGGTGCAGAAGATACATGCATGCCCTAATGACTGCATCCTCTACTGCGGTGCATACAAGGATCTGAACGCATGCCTGGTATGCGGTGCATTGCGGTATAAGATGAGACGAGATGACCCTGGTGATGTTGACGGCGAGCCCGCCAGGAAGAGGGTTCCTGCGAAGGTGATGTGGTATGCTCCTATAATACCACGGTTGAAACATCTGTTCAGAAATGGAGAGCATGCCAAGTTGATGTGATGGCATAGTAAGGACCGTAATAAAGACGGGAAGTTGAGAGCACACGCTGACGGGTCGCAGTGGAGAAAAATCGAGAGAAAGTACTGGGAGGAGTTTGCAAAGGACCCAAGGAACGTATGGTTTGCTTTAAGCGCGGATGGCATTAATCCTTTCGGGGAGCAGAGCAGCAATCACAGCACCTGGCCCATGACTCTATGTATGTATAACCTTCCTCATTGGATGTGCATGAAGCAGAAGTTCATTATGATGCCAGTTCTCATCCAAGGCCCTAAGCAACCCGGCAACGACATTGATGTGTACCTAAGGCCATTAGTTGAAGAACTTTTAAAGCTGTGGAATGGAAACGGTGTACGTGTGTGGGATGAGCACAGACAGGAGGAATTTAACCTAAAGGCGTTGCTGCTCGTGACCATCAACGATTGGCCCGCTCTCAGTAACCTTTCAGAAGAGACAAACAAAGGATACCACGCATGCACGCACTGTTTAGATGACATTGAATGTATATACCTGGAAAAATGCAGGAAGAATGTGTACCTGGGCCATCGTCGATTTCTACCGACCAACCATTAATGTCGAAAGAAAGGCAAGCATTTCAAAGGCGAGGCAGATCATCGGAAGAAGCCCGCCATGTGTACCGGTGATCACGTACTTGCTATGGTCAATGATTTACACGTAATCTTTGGATAGGGTCCCGGCGCACTAGCTGTTCCGAATGATGCTGAGGGACACGCACCCATGTGGAAGAAGAAATCTATATTTTGGGACCTACCCTACTGGAAAGACCTAGAGGCCCGCTCTTCAATCGACGTGATGCACGTGACCAAGAACCTTTGCGTGAACCTACTAGGCTTGTTGGGCGTGTATGGAAAGACAAAAGATACACCTGAGGCACGGGAAATGTTTGCACGAAAAATACGGCATGCCTCTGAAGCAGTATGAAGGTCCTGCTAGCTACGCTCTTACAAAAGAAGAAAAATAAATCTTCTTTGAATGCCCGCTCAGTATGAAGGTCCCAACTGGCTTCTCGTCGAATATAACGGGAATAATAAATATGCTAGAGAAAAAGTTCCAGAACCTAAAGTCTCATGACTGCCACGTGATTATGACGCAACTACTTCCAGTTGCATTGAGGGGGCTTCTACCGGAAAACGTCCGATTAGCCATTGTGAAGCTATGTGCATTCCTCAATGCAATCTCTCAGAAGGTGATCGATCCAGAAATCGTACCAAGGCTAAGGAGTGATGTGGCGCAATGTCTTTTCAGTTTCGAGCTGGTGTTCCCACCATCCTTCTTCAATATCATGACGCACGTCCTAGTTCATCTAGTCGACGAGGTTGTCATTCTAGGGCCCGTATTTCTACACAATATGTTCCCCTTTGAGAGGTTCATGGGAGTCCTAAAGAAATATGTCCATAACCGCGCTAGGCCAGAAGGAAGCATCTCCATGGGCCATCAAACAAATGATGTCATCGGGTTTTGTGTTGACTTCATTCCTGGCCTTAATAAGATAGATCTCCCTAAATTGCGGTATGAGGGGAGACTGACTGGAAAAGCCACTCTTGGAAGGGACTCAATAATATGCAGGGACGGATATTCTTGGTCTCAAGCACAGTACACAGTTCTACATAACTCTACCTTGGTGACCCCATATGTCGATGAACACAAGAACATTCTGCGCTCCAAACACCCGGAGCAGTGCGACGACTGGATTACATGTGAACACATCAGGACTTTCAGCAGTTGGTTGGAAACACGTCTCAAAGGTGACAACACTGTTTGTGATGAGCTGTACTTGTTGTCCAGGGGACCATCTTTGACTGTATTCATTTACAAAGGATACGAGATAAATGGGAATACATTTTACATGATTGACCAAGATCAAAAGAGCACCAGCCAAAACAGCGGTGTCCGCTTTGATGCAACAACCGAGAGGGGAAAGGACACATATTATGGTTACATAGTGGACATATGGGAACTTGACTACGGACATGATTTTAAGGTCCCTTTGTTGAAGTGCAAATGGGTCAACCTGTCAGGAGGCGGGGTACAGGTAGACCCACAGTACGGAATGACAACAATGGATCTGAAAAATCTTGGGTACACTAACGAACCGTTCGTCCTAGCCAATGATGTGGCACAGGTTATCTATATGAAGGACATGTCTACCAGACCGAGAAAAAAAAAGATAAGGAAGCGAATACATCATACGATGAGCCAAAGCGCCACATAGTTCTTTCAGGAAAAAAGGACATCCTGGGAGTGGAGGGCAAGACAGACATATCTGAAGATTATGAAAAGTTTCATAAAATTCCTCCCTTCAAAGTCAAGTCTGACCCAAACATCCTGATATACGATGAAGAGTATCCATGGTTACGGCGCAATAAGCAAATGACACAAGCAAAGAAAAAGTGAAGACTTTCTTCCGCAACTATTATGATGATACCATGCCAACTTTGTAACACACGAGTATGATACCATTGTCCGTTTTGTACATGCACATGCTATGCCAACTTTTTCAGAGTTCATTTGAAAACTATGAATTTAGGTCGAATTTTCTCTATAGGTGCATCTATGTTCATTTTTTAGTAAAGTTAACCACAAACTTGTGATTCACACAAATTTCAAAGATTTCAAATTTTAACTATTCAAATTTGAAAACTAATGGCACTAACAGAAAGTTTAGAATTTTCTAAAACTAATTGCACTAACAGAAATTTTATAATTTTGCTGACTTCAAAGCAAAAAGAATTAAAAAATAAAGCAAAAAAACAAAAGAAAATAAATAATACAGAAAACAAAAAAAAATGGGAAAAAAAATAAAAATAGCAACAATAACTATTTTGTTGTAAGTAGAAACAAAATAAAATAAATAAAGCAACAAAGAAAACAAAAAACTAAAAAACTGTTTTCAAATTTAAAAACTAATGGCACTAACAGAAAGTTTATAATTTTTCTAAAACTAAAATAAAAAAGAATTAAAAAATAAAGAAAAAAACAAAAGAAAATAAATAATGCAGAAAACAAAACAAAAAAACTGAAAAAATAGGGCTCGCCCCTGGCCGATGACCATTAGTACCGGTTTGTGTCACAAACCGGGACTAAAGGGTTGGTCATGTTGCGCTCGGAGTTTAGTCCCACCTCGCCAACCGAAGGGCGCCCACGCCGGTTTATAAGCCCGTCCATCTCTACCTTGTTGAGTTCCTCTCAAAGTGAAAATTGATGCCCCTATACAGGGAATTTGACCTAAATTCATAATGAATTTCTCTAAAATTCATAGAAATTGATTATGAATTTAGGTCGAATTTTCTCTATAGGTGCATCTATGTTCATTTTTTTAGTAAAGTTAATCACAAACTTGTGATTCACACAAATTTTAAAAAATTCAAATTTAAACTATTCAAATTTTAAAACTAATGGCACTAACAGAAAGTTTATAATTTTTGTGACCTAAAAGTAAAAAAGAAATCACTAAAAAACTATAAGTATTTAGTTCTAAGTAGAAATGAAAAAATAAATATCAAAAAATAAAATAAAATGTGTATAATATTTGTTATGACTAACTAAAATTATCAAATTGAGTGTAATGATAAAACATAGTAATATTAAATAGCAGGAAAAAGAATGACTGAAAAATCAATTTTTATAGTAAAGTTATTCATAAACTAGTGATTCACACAAATTTTAAAAAATTCAAATTTAAACTATTCAAATTTTAAAACTAATGGCACTAACAGAAAGTTTATAATTTTTGTGACCTAAAAGAAAAAAGAAATCACTAAAAAACTATAAGTATTTAGTTCTAAGTAGAAATGAAAAAATAAATAGAAAAAAGAAAAAAAATGCCACGATATATGCATGTTTATATATATATATATATATATATATATATATATATATATATATTATTGTTTTTTATATATATATGCTTGTTTTTTTATATATGTAATGCTTTTTTTATAGAATATGATGTTTTTTTCATAGATGATCACATATATGATGTATGCACGAATGTGGATGAAATATGATGTTTTTTGTTCATAGAACATGATTTTTTTATTCACAGATTTTTTTTGTTCATGAGAGTGCCGGGGACGTTGAGGGATCATAGATGTATTTTTTCAGAATTTTCAATCGTGCATAGACGGATTTTAGACCACGGGAGCACCCCCTCCCTATCGTTGCAAAATTTGCTAAGTGATATTAAGAAGGAAGGAAAAAAGAAGGATAGGAAAGAAGAAAATAAGAAGAGGAAAGAAAGAAGAAGAGGAAAAATAAATATAAGAAGAAGAAAAAATAAGAAAAATAAGAGGAGAAGAAGAAAGGAATAATGGAGAAGAAGAGAAAATCGAATATATTCTATTTTTTCTTCTTCTCCTCTATTAATTCCTTTTTTCTTCTCCTCTTTTTTTTCTTCTTTTTTTCATCGATCTTCTCCTCTAGCTATTCCTTTCTTCTTCTCCTCTTTTTATTTCTTCTTCGTTTTCTTATGTTTTATCGGGTCTGTCGTTGTCGATATACCCCTCTCGATAACTTCAACACGAGGGGGGGTGGATATACCCCCTCCCCGATAATATTATTTTCCCATGTACGTACGTATGTCGTGTCGATATAAACTCCCGATAACTTCA